>CM066985.1:33947301-33972301 GCA_033977485.1 Hydrangea macrophylla | reverse complement strand
CGATCCTTCCAAATTTTAGGGTTAAGGCTGCTTCCATCCCAATTATGTAAGTCTCGTATTCGGCCATGTTGTTGGTTGAATTATACTTAAGCTTGACGGCTAACGGGGTGGGTGTTCCATTAGGTGCCACGAGGATGATTCCAACCCCATAGCCTAGTTGGTTGGCAGCTCCATCGAAATACATCTTCCACAGATCCTCTTTCAATTCCATTACCCCTTCGTCGAGAAACTTGAACTCCCCTTTCTTCTCAGATTCTATGGCAAGGTCGGCTAGGTATTCAACAATGGCTCTTCCTTTAACAGATTTAGAAGTGACATATCTGATATCGAATTTGGCTAGCAACATGGTCCAACGAGAAATTCCACTGGTCAAGACAGGCTTTTTAAATAGGTATTTGAGTGGGTCCATTCGAGAGATTAGGACCACGGGAAAGGCTAACATGTAGTGCCTAAGACAACGAGTACACCAGACTAGGGCCCAACATGCTTTTTCTAAAGGTGAGTATTTTAGCTCGTATCCGGTCATCCTCTTGCTCAAATAATAAATGGCTTTTTCCACATGCCCCTCTTCCCCTTCTTGGGCCAACATATACCCCATTGAATCCTCAGACATAGAAAGGTACAGCAATAAGGGCCTCCCGGGTACGGGTGGTGACAAGACAGGTGGATTTTGGAGGTAGATTTTGATCTTATCAAAGGCTTGTTGACACAGTGTATCCCATTCGAACTTCTCTCCTTTTCTGAGTAACCTAAACTCGGGTCATAGGTTAAGGTGAGTTTTGAGATGAAACGGCTTATGAACTGTATTCTACCCAGAAATCCCCTTAACTCTTTTTCGTTCTTGGGCGGCTGCATTTTGACTATGGCCTTTATCTTGGTCAGGTCCACCTCTATCCCTCTCTGAGTGATGAGAAACCCCAGCAACTTTTCGGTAGTGACCCCGAAGGTGCACTTCTGGGGGTTCAATCTCATTCTGAATTCCCTCAATCTCCCGAAGAATTTTCTTAACGCCTCCAAGTGTCCTCTTCTTTCATTAGATTTTACAATCATATCGTCCATATACACCTCTACCTCCTTATAGATCATGTTGTGCAATAGCGCAGTAGCGGCCCGCTGATAATTTGCTCTTGTATTTTTTAGCCCAAATGGCATCACCCTATAGCAGTATGTGCCCCATTGTGTGATAAAAGTGGTTTTTTCCCTATCCTCGGGTACCATTAGAATCTGGTTATTCCATGAGAACCCATCCATAAAAGATAAGAGTTCATGTCCTGCCATATTGTCCGCTAACACATCAATGTGAGGTAAAGGGAAATTATCCTGGCTGGCTTTGTTTAGATCCTGGAAGTCGACACAGACCCTAACACGACCGTCCTTTTTTGGGACAGGCACTATATTGGCGTTCCATTCTGGATACTCGGTGATCATTAAGTAAGAATCAGGCTCTCAACTGCTTTTCAACTTCCTCTTTGACTTTGAGTGCCCATTCAGGCCTCATTTGCCTCAATTTTTGTTTTACAGGTTTTGAATTGGGGAAGATGGGGATGTGGTGCTGGACTATCTCTAGATCAATGCCTGACATATCACTGTAAGACCATGTAAAAACGTCTTTGAATTCATTTAATAGATTGATTAATTCTTTGCTTTCTTCTTTACTAAGTGTAGAGCCAATAAAAACATTTTGAGGATTATCTTCATTTCCTAGATTGATCGTTAGAGTGTTCTCAATGATTTTACATGCAGATTCTTTTTTCTGTTTTGATTAATTTTTGCAATTCATCTAGTATTTCATGATCATCACATTCATCACATTCATTAAGCGCATATGAGTAGGAAGAATTGGTCATGCTTTCATTGATTTTCTTTGGAGCAATTACAACAGACATAGAAATTGAAAGACGCCTCATTTGGGCCATTACAGACTCTGGGTGTAGGGCACACCTATCGCTAGACTCAAAAACCAACTCTTTCTTGCTTTCTCCTCCCAGATCGATGATGAAGCACTCTTCTAGTTCCCCTGTCTTGGTAATCTCTTCCATTTCTGGTTTCTCGGGTTTTCCCATGCCATTCTCTTCATCTTGCACCTCTTTTACCAATCCCTCAGCATGTTCTTTTCCGGCTTTGTCTTCCACGACCCCTTCTTGGCCCATCTCCTTGATCTTTGTGCTTTCCTTGCCTAACAGATTCTTCATGTCCGAGCCGTCTAGCGCACCAACCCACTCTTTTACAATAGCTGACTTCACGAGTACCTGTAGATATGGATCCTGATACTCAGAGAATTCATGGGGGAAGAAGATCTCAAATCCTTGCTTAATACATTTGTCCTTCTGTTCTACCCATGGTTCTGGGAAGCCACAAAAGGGGAAATCCTATCCTTCTTTCACAAAGTACCCATTGATCATTTTCAAGTATGGATCCAATGGTGCATCAATTGCCTTCTTCTTATCTCTCAGCTCCTTCTTTGACGGTTGATAGCCTAGGCCATGAGTGTGAGTCTGAGTGGCGATATTTGAAAATTCCAGCAAACCTTGATGATCTTACCCAATCCCATACTTGGGAAGAAACCCATCTTCTTCATGATACCAGCGACCAGTGGATTCGCGTACTGATCGAAATAAAATGGTAGAAACTCTCTCGGCTTCTCTCCCTCCAATATATTAATGAATTCGAACCCTCCCAGACATGTTTCTTCTTTTTGTAATTGTATCTCTAAAACCGACGCGCTCGATGAAGCTTCAGACAGACGAACCCAACTATCCCCGAGAATATCACAGACCTTGCTCTTCCAGACACACTTGACTTTCTGATGAACTATAGATGGTATGGCGCCCAAACTGTCTAGCCACGGCCTTCCCAGCAGTAAATTGAAAGAAGCAAGTATGTTGATGACCTGAAATTTGGCTTCCTTTTCCACAGGCCCGGCAGCTAGATAAAGGAGAATTATTTCCATAACCATTCTTTGAGTGTTATCGTATGCCCTTACCTTCTGCTCAAATGGTATGAACGTTGTTTCACCCAAACCCATGCGCTTAGCTGTTCGGAACAGACACACGTTTTGAGCGGTTCCATTGTCAACAAGACAGGCAGGTACAGTGTTCCCCAGGCATTCGATAGTGACATATAGCAATTTATTGTGAACAGGCCCTCCCGGAGGTAGGTCGTCTGATGAGAAGGTAATAGCCAGAGTCAGAATTCTACTGATCATTCCCATGAGGTCTTATGGTGTTGCATCGATGGAACTGTCAGATTGGTTCAAAGCATCCAAGACCGCGCCTGTGACGTTTTGAAGCGATCAGTAAGCCCCAAACAGTGATGTTAGGATGAGTTTTCTTCAATTGTTTCAGGACCCTGTCTTCCTCTACTTCTTCATTCATTTTTCCTTTTCCATTGTCTAGATCTCTGTCCGGGTGATCTTCCTCCAGTTCGTGCAGCTTGAAGTGTCTGCCTGACTAGGTCAGATGACTGACTTCTTCTCTTATCCACAAATTGTCGGCCTCCAAAACTCTTTCCAAACTCTCGTTTTCGGTTCCCACCTCTTCATCACTCTTGTATCATAAATCATCCTCTATCTGATCTATATTGCCCGTTTCCTAAACCCACCAATCCATCTGCTCTGCCATTTACCCTTCACATCCCTTCAAAGCACATTCCAACATACAGATTGTCGGATTCTCCAGCAGTTAATAAGGCCTTCTTGGTGTCCTAGCCTTAGTGATTAGCCTAGACGGATCGAAGATGGTTTCTTCTATCCCCAAGAAATAGAGGCCTTGCTGTGTTGGTACAGCATGGTGGTTTGGTAGTGGATTTCTCGTGACATTTGGAGCTCTGGGGGTGGTTTCGATATCACATTGTTATCAATAAGATCTTGGATTTCGTGCCTTAGCCTCATGCAATGATCCGTTGAGTAGCCCTTCTGTTGGTGGAATTTACAAAAGAGATCCCCTTGAAAATTTAGCGGAGGCGAATTTGGTATAGGTCGAGGTTCCAACCGACGGAGATGCCCTTTCCGCTAACAGCCTATCGAGAGCGATTGAGAGTGATACTCCCAGATCTGAGAATTTTCTTGGTGGTTTGTCTCCCCCTCTCCTTGGTGTTATGTCAAACTTCCTCTCCGGCCCGTTCAGTGCGTTGACATCAGTGGGGCCAGAGTGAACCCCCGACTGTCCTCCATTGGACCCATAGTTTGGCCTTCTATATCGATTTGGCTGTTCCTCTTTCCTTATCATTCCCTCTTGGATTGCATCTTCGATACGAGTCCCTACATCAAATACTTCAGCAAAAGTATTGATCGACTGGAAACTCATTTTTTATTGGTAGATAGGTTGAAGGTTTTTCATCAACATTCGGATCTGGTCCTTCTCGGATGGCCTCTGTACCATCTTAGCTACTTTTCCTCTCCACTTACTTAAATGCTCAGCAAATGATTCTTTGTTTCTCTGCCTAGTGGTGTCCAAATCTCGGACTGTGACATCCAGGCCTTGATTGTACTCATACTGTGCCACGAATGCATTGATCACTTCTTCCTAGACCCGGGTTTTACTTGGCTCTAATGTAAGGTACCACGATAGTGCGGCTCCAGTTAATGTTTGCTGGAACAAGACAGCCATCATGGTTGCGCTTAAACCACTTGGTGAAAGGCGCCTATGCACATTTGGATATGACTCCGAGGGTTTCCAATTCCATCAAGCTTGTCAGAGAGCGGCATTTTGAATCCAGCAGGTAGTACACCTCGACTAATCGGGGGTGTCCGGGCCAGCTTGCGCACACCTCGACTAATCCCCCGAGGCCTGGAGGCGCCGGGTGAATACTCCAGTGGCCACGCCCCCCATGACTCGAACACTAAACCTCTTGGGTAGTACACCCAAGAAGCTTACCACTCGGTCACAAGGGACTTGGTTACCATCATATAAACCTTCTAGCTCCAGCAAATAAGTGTCAACTCCCTGAGCCTTGTGCATTACCCTTTCTAGCTTATCTATCTTCTCGATCAGTAGCCTCTCTTTCTTAGCTTTCTCCCTTTCCCTGTTGGCCTGTAGTGCATCAGTCCACTGTGCCTCCTGATCATCAAACCAAATCTCCTTCACCCCCCCTAGAGGTGGGTCCATAATCGGCGGAATTACAGGCGGTGGTCGGCGATTTAGTGCTTCTATCATTCTGATGCAAATTATGGCACGTCTTTAAGGGAACCAGTTCAAATTCCAATTGGACTAGTTACGAGGGCTCGGGCAAAGAAGTTCAAAGAGGCACTCAATGGGCTAATTCAAGAAGTTTGGTCTCAGGGAAATTCGTGGAGGCCTATTGAGCTTGGTCCACAAAGATGTCTCAATCTAATTCAAGTTCTAGACGAATAATCCAGCAGTTCAATATTGATGTCAAATTTTAGTTTTCCTAAAATTAGAATTTGATTGTCATTTTTCTTAATTACTTAAATTGCTGAATTGTAGGCTTGCATGCCAACTATGGAACTTTTTTTTTCCGAAAAAAAAAAAAAAAACTATGGAACTTTCCTTATTCCTTTAGTTTCATTTTATTTTAATTTTGGGTGAATTTATTTTTGGGCATAATATTTCGTAGGCTTATAGGGCCCAACTGTAAGCCTCAGCTATTTAAACAGTTTTAGGGTTTGTAATATGAAGTTTGATCATTATTAATAATGTGAGAGTTTTCTCTTTGGTTCTTTGAAGAACTATTTGAACTTATCAGATTTACTCTATGGCGTTCATACCTAGACTTATCAATTGAGTTTTCCATCCTTGATTGTGGCGTCTTCATCCTTTATACCAAGGTTCGCATCTGTTATAGGTGTTAGGTCGCGGTTTCCATTTGAATCTGATAGTAGAACGGCCCGAGGCATTAATCATGTTACGGGTTTTGTCACATTGTTGGCGGGGTTCGTATCAATTGGTATCAGAGCACAGTTCTAGTCTCAGGTTTATCCTATCTTTTTTGTTTCTGTTCTTATTCGTTTCTTCTGGTTCTATTCTTATTCGTTTTTTTTGTTTCTATTTTTTATTTGTTTTCTTATTGTTTCTCATTTCTAAACAAAACCAAACCAAACCAAACCAAACCAAGCCTTGTGTCCCAATCAATTGGGGTCGGCTGTATGAATCCTTTTTCTCCATTCTGCACGATTAAGAGCTACATGCTCATTTAAATTATATATATTCAAATCTTGTTGCACTACATATTCCCAAGTCAGTCTAGGTCTGCATCTCCCTCTAACCATTCCAGGCACTACGATCTTATCACTCTTTCGCATACGTACATCCACAGGTCTTCGTTGCACATAGCCGAACCATCTAAGTCTATTCTCCCTCAACTTATCCTCAATATGTGTCACTCCTACAGTCTCTCGGATGTACTCATTTCAAATTCTATCTTTTCTAGTAGCCACACATCCATCTTAGCATCCTCATCTCTGCTACACTCACTTTGCTAATGTGTTGTTTCTTAGTTGCCCAACACTCTGTCCCGTAGAGCATAGCTGGCCTAATAGCTATCCTATAAAATTTTCCTTTCAATTTTGCTGGTATTCTCCGGTCACAATACTCCAGAAGCACTCCTCCACTTAAGCCAGCCCACTTTAATTCTATGGGTCACGTCATCACCAATCTCTCCGTCTATACTGATCATTGAACCTAGATAGCGAAAGTGTTCCCTCTTTGGGATCTCTTGAAATTCGATCTTCACTACTTCGTTGTCTCTACTTCCATTGTTGCTAAAAGTACATTCCATGTATTCTGTTTTCGTCCTACTTATCTTTAGCCCCTTAGTCTCCAGTGCTTCTTTCCAAGCTTCTAGTTTAGTGTTGAGTCCCCTTTTAGTCTCATCAACCAAGACAATATCATCTGCGAACAACATACACCATGGGACCTCATCTTGAATGTGTCTAGTCAATTCATCCATAATTAGGGTGAACAAATAAGGGCTCAAGGCCAACCCCTGGTGCAGGCCTACGGTAATTGGAAATTCGCTTGTTTGTCCGACTGGTGATCTAATTGTAGTAACCGCTTCATCATATATATCCTTCACCACGTCAATATAACCCTTGGTCACTCCTTTCTTCTTTAGCACCCACCAAATTAAATCTCTAGGCACT
The DNA here is from genome assembly GCA_033977485.1 of Hydrangea macrophylla. Lineage (NCBI taxonomy): Eukaryota > Viridiplantae > Streptophyta > Magnoliopsida > Cornales > Hydrangeaceae > Hydrangea > Hydrangea macrophylla. The sequence continues at coordinate 33,965,202 of CM066985.1, read as the reverse complement.
CTATCATAAGCTTTCTCTAAATCAATAAAAACCATATGTAGATCTTTTTTCTTCTCTCTATACTTTTCCATTAGTCTTCTAAGTAAATAAATTGCTTCCATAGTTGATCTCCCAGGCATAAATCCAAACTGGTTTTCTAACACTGATGTTGCGCCTTTTAAGCGATGCTCCATCACTCTCTCCCATATCTTCATAGTATGGCTCATTAACTTAATACCTCTGTCACGACCCATCCCACTACGCGTGGAAATAGGACACGTGGCACGCCACCAAGGCTCATCCAACATCATCTAATAATACGCAGCGGAAAGAACTTCTATAAAACAACCCTGGTAGTTTTAAAACTTAGGAAACGTTCCCTTCTGTGTTTGTAAAATACATTGAAATCAGAGTTATAAAAAGTTTTGTCCATTGAAAACACATTCAAAGAAAATTGTTTTGAAAACAGAGGTTCGGTCGACTGCCCAGTCGACTGCACAAGGGTCCAGTCGACTGCTCCGTCGACTGTGTCAAGCAGAACCAAAAACCCTAAATCTCAACAGAGGTCCAGTCGACTGCCCAGTCGACTGCTTTCTGAAACCAGTCGACTGCTTTTCAATCGAAGGAGGCAGTGGCTCCACTAAACAGTGTTCAGTCGACTGCCCAAGGGGTCCAGTCGACTGCTTCTCTAATATTCCTTACAGTTTTCTCAAATACACGAGATCCAGTCGACTGATCAGGGTGTTCAGTCGACTGCTCCTCTGCTGGCAGCCCTGTGCTGGAATTTACAAGTCCCACTACTCAATACCAACAACAATCACAACCACAATTGATTTTAACGCCTTCAAAACATAATTACAGACGTTCAATTACAAGATTACAATACTGAGAAGCTAATCCATGTTTCTATTACAACATACTACAATATTCAAATCCTTACACAAGTTTAGGATTAAAACAAAAACATATATAAATGTTATCCCCGGCGTTCATCGGCCTCACTCATCGCGCTTCTTCTTATCCTTCTTCTTACCTGCAATGGAGTACATCTCCACTGCTCAGCTATATGCTGAGCGTACAATTCTAAATGTATGCTTATATGACAGTTCATGGTTTAAGCATCTAAAACACATAAAAATAGTCTCTAGGGTGAGTGGTACGCATTCATCCGGTAGCGGCAAGTCCAAGCCTACAACCATTACATCCCACAAGTGCCATGGCAAGTCCAAGCCTACAACCATGCACAGTAGCCGTCGCTACCAAAATTCTCAAACATCGAGAAGCTTACTCCGGCATGAATTTGCACCAAACTCCCCTTTGACCCAAGTAGACACATAACATGCTCACATAAACAGTTATACGTGCTTTTATCATAATTTCACGTGCATAATTAACGGGCCTAGCTAATACATGAATTTCGCCCGGATCCAAGAATATCAAAAGTGATGTCCAAAACATGAAAATCCATATATTTCATAGATCTAGAATTCATACCTCGTGCGAATCTCTTCAAACTTTGAAGGATTGACTAGGAGGCTAAATAAACGTCGGATTTCGAATTTGGTACAATTCCTACAAGTTTATACCTGTTTTTCCCAAAAGTCCAAAAATTAAGATTTTTACAAAACTTGGCCAAACATGACCTAAGTGGTATCAAAACGTAGATCTTACCTCCACGAGTTCAAATCTGAAATCTGGAGAAAATCTGACGGACGAACGGTCGTCGATCGGCGTCGCAAAGTCCGTAGCAACTAAATCTCCCTTCTCTCTCCTCTCTCTAGATATTGTTTGGATTTGGATGAGAATGAATTCTCATCCTCATCTATATATAGGCAAAAGTTATGGAAATTACGCTTACCTCCCCACGAGTTTCTCAAACTTCTAATTAGATCTCGAAACTTCGCACCCGTCCATTTTATGCCTTTACGAGTGAAAACTATAAATTTCAAAAGTTTTCGACTAAGTTTCGTTTGGGTCCAAAATAACATCCGAAAACTAAAATCTGTGGAATCTCTATACAACCTACCTTTTTCAATTAACGTATCACTCACGTTCTCACCACAGTTCTCAAAATGATACTACCAAATCAAAGATTATCAGAATTATACTACACAGGTATAATTACTATTTAACAAATACCAGATAAAGTCAAATAACATTTAAATCACATAAATGTCATTTACTCATGATTATGCAATATGAACTGCCATGTTCCTGTGTCCTTACTGACACCTTACCGTTGACTCACAGTCAACCTCAATCCACCATTATCAATTAACATTGAGAACCTCTTAATTTACAATTATGCATGATAAAACTATAAATTTTTGGAACGGGTGTGACAACTCTCCCCTCCAAAAAGGAAGTTTGTCCCCAAACTTATACCTCATACATCGAACAGGTACGGATACTCATTCCGCATGTCCTCCTCGTTTTCCCACGTAGCCTCTTCAACAGTGTGACTACGCCATAGTACTTTCACCATTGGGATAGTCTTAGTTCTTAAAACTTGCTCTTTTCGATCTAGAATCTCCACTGGTTGTTCCACATAAGTCAAGTCTTCCTGAATCTGCAACGGTTCAGGTACAATGATCTTACTCGTGTCAGTCATACAACGTCTCAACATAGACACGTGAAACACATTGTGCACATGTTCCAACTCTGATGACAAGGCCAAACGATAAGCTACTGGACCAACCCTCTCTAGGATTTCAAAAGGTCCTATGAATCTCGGATTGAGCTTTCCCCTCTTCCCAAATCGTACAATGCCTTTTGAAGGCGATACCCACAAATATACGAAATCTCCCGCTTCAAAATTCATCGGTCGTCGTTTAGAATCCGCATAACTCTTATATCGGCTCTGAGCTACCTTGAGTCGCTCTTGAATCAACTTCACTTTCTCAGTAGTTACCTGTATTAACTCAGGTCCTAACAACCTTCTTTCTCCCACCTCGGTCCAACAAACCGGTGATCGACACTTACGGCCATACAAAGCTTCATATGGTGCCATACCAATACTTGACTGAAATCCGTTATTGTACGCAAATTCAATTAACGGCAAATGGTGTTCCCAATCATTCCCAAAGTCTAACACACACAATCTCAACATATCCTCTAGCGTTTGAATCATACGTTCTGACTGTCCATCGGTCTGAGGATGAAACGCAGTACTGAAACTCAATTTTGTACCCATAGCTTCTTGCAAACTTCCCCAAAACCTTGACGTAAAACTACTATCACGATCGGATATAATCACAGCTGGGATTCCATGTAGTCTTACAATCTCTTTCACATACAATTCTGCTAACTTGGATGGTTTAGTCGTCTTGATCGGTAGAAAATGAGCTGACTTTGTTAACCGGTCAACTATAACCCAAATCTTATCATTCTTATTGATTGATCGTGGAAATCCAGAAACAAAGTCCATCGTAATCTCGTCCCATTTCCATTCCGACACTGGCAAAGGTTGTAGTAACCCCGCGGGTACTTGTCTCTCTGCTTTCACTTGCTGACATGCCGAACATTCGGATACAAACTTAGCAACTTCACGCTTCATACCCTTCCACCAGAAGTTTTCCCTCAAGTTTCGGTACATCTTATTACTTCCCAGGTACACTGAATATCTAGTACTATGAGCTTCTTCTAGAATTCTCTCTTTCAAGTCTTTCACATTCGGTACACATAATCGATTTCCAAACTTCAGAATCCCTTGTTCCAATACCAAACCAGATCGCTTTCCCAAAGGTATCTCGTCTCTCATTCTGCATAAATAGTCGTCGTTAAATTGTTCCTTCTTGATCTCATCAATAATATCTGGGTGTGCTACAATCGCCATCATTAAGCCACCACTAACCTTTGGTATCACATCCAAGTCCAAATGTTCCATTTCTTTTACCAATTCTTTTTGTTGTGTTAGCTCATCGGCTAAATTCCTTGGCGTCTTCCGGCTTAATGCATCGGCTACTACATTCGCCTTCCCCGGATGGTACTCAATCGAAAGCTCATAATCCTTCATCAACTCTAACCATCTTCGCTGTCTCATATTCAAGTCCCGTTGGGTGAAAATATATTTCAAACTCTTGTGGTCCGTGAATATCTCACACCTTTCCCCGTATAAGTAGTGTCTCCAAATCTTCAAAGCATGAATTACTGCAGCTAATTCCAGATCATGAGTTGGATAATTAATCTCATGTGTCTTCGACTGTCTAGAAGCATAAGCAATCACTTTACCCCCTTGCATCAACACGCATCCCAACCCTTTGTGTGAAGCATCACTATAGATCACAAACCCCTCGGTTCCAGATGGTATTGTCAAAATAGGTGCTCTCGTCAACCTTGACTTCAACTCCTGAAAACTGTCTTCGCATTCCTGACTCCATTCAAAACTAACACCCTTTCTCATCAACCTTGTCATTGGCAATGAAATCTTCAAGAAATGTTCAATAAAACGGCGGTAGTATCCCGCTAATCCCAAGAAACTTCGAATTTCGGATACAGAAGTCGGTCTTTGCCAATTTGATACAGCTTCTACTTTGTGAGGATCAACTGATACTCCATTCTTGTCAATCACGTGACCAAGAAAAGTAATGCTAGGTAACCAAAATTCACATTTCTTGAATTTCCCAAACAATTGTTTCTCTCGTAATCTCTGAAGTATTAACCTCAAGTGGTTCTCGTGTTCTATCTCACCCGGTGAATAGACAAGGATATCGTCGATGAACACTATCACAAAATCATCCAAATAGTCCTTAAAGACGCGGTTCATAAGATCCATGAACGCAGCTGGTGCATTAGTAACCCCAAATGGCATAACTAAGAACTCATAGTGTCCATAACGCGTTCTAAAAGCTGTTTTCTCAACATCTTCGGCCTTCACTTTCAACTGATGATAACCCGATCTTAGGTCTATCTTGGAGAATACTTGTGCTCCACGAAGTTGATCAAATAAGTCATCAATTCTGGGTAGTGGATACTTGTTCTTAATTGTCAACTTGTTCAGTTCCCGGTAATCCACACACATACGCATGGAGCCATCTTTCTTCTTCACAAACAATACTGGAGCTCCCACGGCGAAATACTTGGTCGAATGAAACCTTTATCAAGTAACTCTTGTAGTTGAACTTTCAGTTCCTTCAATTCTACTGGTGCCATTCTATACGGTGCTTTGGATACTGGCCTTGAGTCTGGTATAACCTCAATAGTGAACTCGACCTCTCTCTCAATAAGAACATCTGGTAACTCATCAGGAAATACATCTGGATATTCTCGTACTATCGGAATGTCTTCTACTTTTAATTCAGTCGCTGAGACATCAGTCACTGAACATAGGAATCCTTGACATCCCTTTTTCAATAATTTTCCTGCTCGGATAGCTGAAATCAAGTACGGCGGTGGTGTAACCCCACTCCCTTGAAAACAAAAGTTCCCATATACCGGTGATCGAAATTTAACCTCTTTCCGTTCACAATCTATCGTAGCTTGGTTAAGGGCTAACCAATCCATCCCCAATATCACATCGAAATGGTTTATTACGATCGGTATAAGGTCTACAGTCATCAACTTCTCGCCTAGTTTGATTTCACAGTTCTTATATACGGTAGATGTTGTTATCGCTTTACTAAGTGGCACAGCAATAGACAATTCATATCCTAGTGGCGCGGACTTAACAGTTAAACGTTCCACAAAGTTATAAGATACAAACGAATGCGTAGATCCCGAATCAACGAGTATGCGTGCTAAGTGCGAACATACAAGCACCATACCTGAGACCACTGTATCAGTAGCAGCCACGTCTCCAGGGTTCATCTGGAATGATCTTCCCTGACGTTGCTCTGTCCTTTGTCCTCCGTCATTAGACTGTTTAGGCTTCGAACCACTAGAAGCCATAGAACTAGCTCCTTGTTAAGAATACCTCCTCGGGCAATCCTTGGCTTGGTGCCCAAATACTCCACAATCATAACACTTGCCTCGCATGTCATGTGTAGAATTAGTACTACCCCCGCCTTGGTTCCTGTTCTGGGGTTTGGTCATGAAACATCGGCCTGAGTGTGGTCTGTTGCAAAGTGAACACAACGGTATGCTACTTGGCGTTCTCCTGAATTCACTGAAACTAGAACCAGAGCCTCTTTGAAACGGCCTCTTGAAAGATCCGCCTTGGTTCCTATCCCCACTCTCATTGTTTCGTTTTCCGTGTTGATTCTGCCTCGACCTTTCCATCCCACTCTCGGCCACTAGTGCCGTTTGTTGTACTGCTGCCACGGTCGAATGCTCGTAAGTCTCTACCCTCAAACGGATATTTTCCCTTAAGCCTTCTTCAAATTTCCTTGCCCTTTCTTCCTCTCCTGGTACAGAACCTTTACCAAACCTCAACAACGCATTATACTTGGAAGTATATTCGGTTACAGTCATATCTCCCTGCTTCAAGTTATCAAATTCTCTCTTCTTTGCATTGTAGGCGGCTCGCGGAAAGAACCGGCGATTGAATTCCGCCTTGAACCCTTCCCAAGTAATCGGTGCCCCTTGGTCTAGTACGTTTACCCACCAGCTCTGGGCTTCACCCTTCAGCACATCACTGGCATTCTCAATTTTCTCCTTATTGGTCATCGGAATCGATCGGAAAATTCTCTCCATATCCATGATCCAATGTTCTGCGAGCGTTGGGTCGGGTTTCCCATGAAATTCCATCGGTTTCTTCCGGGCAAACTGTTCTGATATTGACCTCATACCCCTATTTTCAGGCGTATGTACTACAACTATCGGTTCTGGCTCCAATGGAGGTGTTGGAGGTAATCTGTCCGCTATATTTCGTATCATCTCTCCCATGTTCCCCATCATCTCTGCCATTTCATTCATTCGGCGAGTATGTGGCGATAATTCTCGTTCTTCGTCACTCATGATTACAATCCTGTAGTTCTCAATGTATAAACACTATGAATGTACAACAATAACAATAGTATGTATGTAAAACAACATCCATATGCATCAAACATCTCTAAGATGCATGAATGCAATTGAAAACATGTGGCAATTCACTCAACACTCCACTCGTCGTCGAACGTTCCCAAAGTTTTGTTACCTCTAGCTCTGATACCAATAAATGTCACGACCCATCCCACTACGCGTGGAAATAGGACACGTGGCACGCCACCAAGGCTCATCCAACATCATCTAATAATACGCAGCGGAAAGAACTTCTATAAAACAACCCTGGTAGTTTTAAAACTTAGGAAACGTTCCCTTCTGTGTTTGTAAAATACATTGAAATCAGAGTTATAAAAAGTTTTGTCCATTGAAAACACATTCAAAGAAAATAGTTTTGAAAACAGAGGTTCGGTCGACTGCCCAGTCGACTGCACAAGGGTCCAGTCGACTGCTCCGTCGACTGTGTCAAGCAGAACCAAAAACCCTAAATCTCAACAGAGGTCCAGTCGACTGCCCAGTCGACTGCTTTCTGAAACCAGTCGACTGCTTTTCAATCGAAGGAGGCAGTGGCTCCACTAAACAGTGTTCAGTCGACTGCCCAAGGGGTCCAGTCGACTGCTTCTCTAATATTCCTTACAGTTTTCTCAAATACACGAGATCCAGTCGACTGATCAGGGGGTTCAGTCGACTGCTCCTCTGCTGGCAGCCCTGTGCTGGAATTTACAAGTCCCACTACTCAATACCAACAACAATCACAACCACAATTGATTTTAACGCCTTCAAAACATAATTACAGACGTTCAATTACAAGATTACAATACTGAGAAGCTAATCCATGTTTCTATTACAACATACTACAATATTCAAATCCTTACACAAGTTTAGGATTAAAACAAAAACATATATAAATGTTATCCCCGGCGTTCATCGGCCTCACTCATCGCGCTTCTTCTTATCCTTCTTCTTACCTGCAATGGAGTACATCTCCACTGCTCAGCTATATGCTGAGCGTACAATTCTAAATGTATGCTTATATGACAGTTCATGGTTTAAGCATCTAAAACACATAAAAATAGTCTCTAGGGTGAGTGGTACGCATTCATCCGGTAGCGGCAAGTCCAAGCCTTAAACCGCGATGTCAATGGCAAGTCCAAGCCTACAACCATTACATCCCACAAGTGCCATGGCAAGTCCAAGCCTACAACCATGCACAGTAGTCGTCGCTACCAAAATTCTGAAACATCGAGAAGCTTACTCCGGCATGAATTTGCACCAAACTCCCCTTTGACCCAAGTAGACACATAACATGCTCACATAAACAGTGATACGTGCTTTTATCATAATTTCATGTGCATAATTAACGGGCCTAGCTAATACATGAATTTCGCCCGGATCCAAGAATATCAAAAGTGATGTCCAAAACATGAAAATCCATATATTTCATAGATCTAGAATTCATACCTCGTGCGAATCTCTTCAAACTTTGAAGGATTGACTAGGAGGCTAAATAAACGTCGGATTTCGAATTTGGTACAATTCCTACAAGTTTATACCTGTTTTTCCCAAAAGTCCAAAAATTAAGATTTTTACAAAACTTGGCCAAACATGACCTAAGTGGTATCAAAACGTAGATCTTACCTCCACGAGTTCAAATCTAAAATCTGGAGAAAATCTGACGGACGAACGGTCGTCGATCGGCGTCGCAAAGTCCGTAGCAACTAAATCTCCCTTCTCTCTCCTCTCTCTAGATATTGTTTGGATTTGGATGAGAATGAATTCTCATCCTCATCTATATATAGGCAAAAGTTATGGAAATTACGCTTACCTCCCCGCGAGTTTCTCAAACTTCTAATTAGATCTCGAAACTTCGCACCCGTCCATTTTATGCCTTTACGAGTGAAAACTATAAATTTCAAAAGTTTTCGACTAAGTTTCGTTTGGGTCCAAAATAACATCCGAAAACTAAAATCTGTGGAATCTCTATACAACCTACCTTTTTCAATTAACGTATCACTCACGTTCTCACCACAGTTCTCAAAATGATACTACCAAATCAAAGATTATCAGAATTATACTACACAGGTATAATTACTATTTAACAAATACCAGATAAAGTCAAATAACATTTAAATCACATAAATGTCATTTACTCATGATTATGCAATATGAACTGCCATGTTCCTGTGTCCTTACTGACACCTTACCGTTGACTCACAGTCAACCTCAATCCACCATTATCAATTAACATTGAGAACCTCTCAATTTACAATTATGCATGATAAAACTATAAATTTTTGGAACGGGTGTGACAACCTCTATAGTTGTTGCATTGTTGTACATCTCCTTTACTCTTATATATAGGCACTAGGATGCTCTTCCTCCACTCATCAGGCATTTTTCTAGTCATTAAAATCCTATCAAAAACTTTTTTAAGCCAAGATGCCCCCACATCTCCAAACCATTTCCAAACCTCAACGGAGATCCCATCTGGTCCTAAGGCCTTGTTGGGTTTCATCTTCTTCAAAGCAAATTTCACCTCAAACTTCCTTATTCTCCGATAGAATCTGTATTCTCTAGTTTCATCGTAAGTTCCAGTTTTTTCTTCTATTATATTATCCATATGTTTTTCATTCAGTAACTTCTCAAAATAGCTCTACCACCTTTCCTTAATCTCTTCATCGTTCACTAATATCCTAGAGTCATCGCTTTTTATACACTTAACCTGATTAATGTCTCTTGTTTTCCTTTCTCTCGACTTTTTTTTTTTTCGGAAAATTGGTAAATTAAACGAAAAAAGGGGGGAGTACAAAAGTACAAGGGGCATACCCCAGGATATACAATGAGCGCAAAAAAAATTGGTAACCTACCACAAACCAACACAAGCAGAAGGGATGACACAATATCAAAGGAGAAACCAAAGATACCCTGTCATCCCAAGGATGAAGCAGTCAAGCAAACAAAGGATTCCAAACAGGAATGCAAAAAGAAATGCTAACTGAGCTCAAAACAAAAGCAAGTTAACCAAGAAACTACCAAACTGGCAAGAAAAGAACATCAACCACCAAACAAATAGTTCCTTTCTCTCGACTTAGCAAGCTTATAAATACATTTTTCTCCCTCTCTAGTGTCTAGCTAGTTTGGTGTAGAAGGAGTCATAGGCTTCCATTTTAGCAACTCTAACTGTCCTTTTAACCTCCTTATTTGCACATTTATAGCTTTTGAAGTGTTCCTCACTTGTATCATTTTGCCACTACTTAAAGCAATCCTTTTTGGTTTTTACTGCAGCTTGTACCTCTTCATTCCACCACCAAGTATCTTTAGAAGCTAACCCTCTTCCCTTCAACTCTCCGAGGACCTCTTTCGATATTCTTGTGATGCACCCTGCCATTCTATCCCACATAGTATTGCTTCCATCTACCAAATTCTAAGGTGCTTTTGTATACATTCTCTCTTGGATAGTTTCTCGCCTTTAAGGTTCTACCACATAGTTCGCGGGTTTATAGGGTCTTTTCTAGTACGACATTGTCCTTTTATATGGATATCTAAAATAGTAAGTCTATGTTGAGATGTTAAACTTTATCCTGGGATGACCTTACAGTCTTTACATGCTAAGCGGTCTGCCTTTCTCACAAGGAAGAAATTGATCTGGCTTCTATTAGATCCACTCTTAAAGGTTAACAAGTGTTCTTCCCTCTTTTTGAAAAAGGTGTTTGCTACTACAAGATCATATGCTACGGTATTCGATTATGATCTAGAATTTCGTGTTTAGGGTTTGCGAATCTGATCTATGATTTTCGCCTGTTACTTCGTGTTTGTTCATTCTCATGAGCGTTGTTATTGTGGTCGTTTCCTTCTCAGGAATTAGGGTTTCTAAATTAGATACGTGAACTATGAAGTCTCCTTGATTATTCAAAAAAAAAAAAAAAGAAGAAGAGAAGAGATTGATCGGTAGGCCGAAAAAAAAAATACAAAAACTAGGCTTAAAATTTTATTTTTGTTTTACAATATTTGGGGTCTAAGAAGTCCGAATCTGACCTTACTCCATAGTGTGAAAATTTTTTTCCAAAAATTCCATTTTTTTTTTGCTATTGGAAACCTAGTCATCCACGTTCGTTTTAGTCGTGCTTTCAACTTCCAATTTTAATTGGTCTGGATTGGGTGTGGATTGTTACTGAGAAATTCTGGTCATTGTTTGATCAGTTTCATAAGAACCGAGTGAGAATTACTACGAGTAGAAAAGGCAAGAGTGGTGAGCACATAAGAGGGTAAAAGCCGATTTGATTTTGAGTGTAAACACGAGTGAATCATTTTCTTGAGTGAAACACATGAGGGAGTGTAGTGAGGATCTGTTTCTATTTCTAATCCATTCTTATAGGGATTATGACTCAAATGGCAAAGTCATAGATGAAGAGGCTCAACAACCGGTTGTTACGAATCTACAAATGCAAGCTTTAGTGGGGGAGATGAGGCAGATGATGAGGGCAGAATTGGAATCGATACATAAGAGATTGGATAGAGTTGAAGAGGGTACACCACATAGGCAACCACAAAATGTTCGTACTATACAAAGAAGAGTGAGAGTTGATGATGAGGAGTATTTTGGGGAAGACTTTGATGAAGAAAATGATCGAGAGTCAATAGATAATCAGAGGAGATATGGTGGTCGGGGTAGAGAAGTTGGGTTTAGAGAAGCTAGGAACCGGGAAGATAATAATTTAGGTAGTATTAAGATGAAGATTCCTTCATTTCAAGGAAAGACTGATCCGGAAGCATATCTTGAATGGGAAAAGAAGGTGGAATTGGTATTCAATTTCCACAATTACTCCGAGATTAAGAAAGTAAAACTTGCTGCCATTGAATTTTCCGATTATGCTTTTAGGTCCTCTTGTGGCTAGATTTGGCCATCGTGTTGTGTATGATGCTGCTCTAAATCTTAATAAAAGAGTTTCTGATGTGATTGAGGGTGAGTCATGGAATTGGCCTCTAACTAATACCCTTGAGCTTATGGAAATAAGAGGCCAATTACATTCCCTCCCCTCTCCTTCTGATTCCTGTGATGTGGTTGTTTGGTTACCGTCCTCCAATGGGAAGTTCTCTTTGGCACATACTCGGGAACATATTAGGAAAGTTAATCCTAAGGTTCCTTGGCATCGTCTTGTGTGGTTCTCTGGTCATATTCCTAGACATAGTGTCATTTTATGGTTTACTTTTCTCAACAGGTTATCAACACAATATAGGATATGTTCCTTCACTCCAGGACCGTTGGCTTGTGTTCTTTGTCATAAAGGTATGGAATCCCATGATCATTTATTCATCAATTGCTCTTATTCTTCTTTTGTATGGCAGGGGATCATGCAGCGGTTGGGCGTGTCTAGAATGGCTTCCTCTTGGAATAACTTGGTGGAGTAGGCAGCTAGGACTTGGAAGCAGAAAACTCCCAATCACATTGCTCTAAGCTCTGCTTGGGTTTAGCCACTTATAGCATATGGAATGAAAGAAATGCACGGACATTCAAGAAGGAATCAAAAACCAAAGAAATGATCCTTCAAGATATCTCCCTCCAGATTGTCATTCAAATCCAAATCAAGTGGAAGAACGACCCTTACCTCCCGCTTTATATTGGAAGATGGAGTTGACCATCTCCGTCTCTATCTCTGTCATTGATGTGTTTCTTACTCCTTTGTTTTGATTAGTTTGTTGGTTTGGTGGTGCTGTGATTTGGTAGGATGGGTCATTCTGTGGGCTTGGCTTAGATAATTCCCCATCCTTTGTTGCATTTTCTGGATGTAGGTTTTCTTGTGCTTATTGTATATCTTGGGGTATGCCCCTTGTACTTTGTACAGTGCCATTTGGCTTTTTCGTTTAAATTAACCTTTTTTCCAAAAAAAATTGAATCAGGAAATTGCCAATGCAGTGGAATTACAATACTATGTTGAGTTAGAGGATATGGTACACATGGCTATTAAAATTGAGAATCAACTTAAGAAGAGGAGTAGCAGCACACGTCCAAGCCAAAATCCAAGCCAAAACTCCAATACATCCGCTTGGAAACCAAAAATTGGAAAAGAGATGAGAAGCAGACTTTGGTGAAGCCAAAAATTAAGCAAAAACAAGAATTGACCAGCCATGGAAATTAAGGTAAATCTGATTCTTCTACTTCTAGAAATTGTGACATTAAGTGTTTTAAATGCCAAGGCAGGGAGCACTTAGCAAGTCAATGTCCAAACAAGCGGGTTATGGTGATGCGAGACAATGGTGAGATTGAAACAGAGGATGACAATTCTGACAACGGTGATATGCCATCGTCGGAGGACATTCCTGAGGAGGAGTACGTTGCCCCAGATGCATTGACATTGGTGGCAAGGAGAGCATTGAGTGTGCAAGCAAGAGAAGTTGAGGAAGTGCAGCGAGAAAACATCTTCCATACTAGGTGCTATGTTAAGGACAAGGTATGTAGTGTGACTATTGATGGTGGTAGTTGTACTAATGTTGCAAGCACAATAATGGTGGAAAAGTTAGGGCTACCCAAGCTGAAACACCCATGGACGTACAAGTTGTAATGGTTAAATGATAGTGGTGAGTTGAGGTTGAACAAACAGGTGTTAGTTGCATTTCGAATTGGTAAGTACGAAGATGAAGTGATGTGTGATGTAGTACCTTTGCATGCTGGACACTTATTGCTAGGGCACCCATGGCAGTTTGATAGGCGCGTGAAGCATGATGGCTTTACGAACAAATATTCATTTGTACTTAATCAACGTTCGATCACTCTTGTACCTTTAACCCCGCAAGAAGTTTATGAGGATCAAGTGAGGTTACAAAAGGAGAGTGTTCAAAAAGGAGAGAAAGAGAAAAAGAAAGTGAGTGAAAATTCGAGTGAAGAAAAAAGAGAGGCTGAGAAAGTTGAGAGAGAAAAAAAGCGAGAAGATTTGGCTACAGAGATAAAAATAGAGAGAAAAACAAATTTCTTTGCAAAAGCGAGTGAAATCAAAAGAGCGATGTTTCTAAATCAGCCAATGATTGTACTATTATATCAGGAGGCATTTCTGAACACTAACGAGATTGACCTCGCTTTACCTAGTTCTGTTGTTTCTCTTTTACAGGAATTTGGTGACGTCATGCCTGAAGAGATTCTGCACAGTTTGCCGCCTACTCAAGGGATCGAACACCAAATTGACTTCGTACCAGGCGCTTCCATTCCAAACCGACCTGCCTATCGTGCTAATCCTAAGGAGACAAAGGTGTTGCAAAGGCAAGTAAGTGAATTGATGGAAAAGGGGTGCGTGAGAGAAAGCATGAGCCCACGTGGAGGATGTGCGTTGATTGTCGAGGCATCAACAACATCATGGTAAAGTATCAACACCCTATTCCTCGCTTGGATGATATGTTAGATGAACTGCATAGTGCTTGTGTATTTTCTAAGATTGATCTAAAAAGTGGTTATCATCAAATAAGAATGAAAGAAGGAGATGAATGGAAAACTGCTTTTAAAACAAAACATGGTTTGTATGAGTGGTTAGTGATGCCATTTGGATTAACTAATGCACCAAGTACATTTATACGATTAATGAGCCATGTCTTGCGTACTTTTATAGGCAGATTTGTTGTTGTCTATTTTGATGATATACTCATTTATAGCATTTTGATGACCATGTTCTACATTTGAAATCAGTTTTGGAAGTCTTGAGAAAGGAAAAGGTTTTTTTTGATAATGAGAAAGGAAAAGTTATTTGCTAACTTTAAGAAGTGCACTTTTTGCACAGATAAGCTTGTGTTTCTTGGCTTTATTGTTAGTGCCCAAGGAGTACAGGTTGATGAGGAAAAGGTTCGTGCGATTCGCTAGTGGCCAATGCCTACGAGTGTAGGCCAAGTTCAAAGTTTTCATGGGCTTGCTAGTTTTTGCCGGAGGTTCGTGAAAGACTTTAGTAGCATAGCCGCCCTGCTTACCGAAGTCATCAAGAATAACGTTGGATTTAAATGGGAGGAAGAACAAGATAAGGTGTTTCAATTACTTAAAGAAAAATTAACTCATGCTCCTTTACTTGTTCTACCAGATTTTACTAAAACATTTGAAATTGAATGTGATGCTTCAGGTATTGGCATAGGCGCAGTTCTCATGCAAAGAGGACGACCAATTGCATTCTTTAGTGAGAAACTGAGTGGGGCAGCCTTAAACTACCCTACCTATGATAAGGAAATGTATGCATTAGTCCGAGCATTGGAGACGTGGCAACACTATCTTTGGCCTAAGGAGTTTGTGATTCACACCGATCACGAATCCTTAAAACATTTGAAGGGCCAACACAAGTTGAATAGGAGGCATGCGCGATGGGTAGAATTCATTGAGACATTTCCATATGTCATCCGTTATAAGCAAGGTAAGGAAAACATCGTTGCAGATGCTCTCTCTCGCAAGTATGTATTGATTTCTACTCTTGATGCAAAATTGCTTGGTTTTGAACACATTAAAGAATTATATCCATTAGACCAAGATTTTCGTGAAGAGTATAGGAATTGTGAGAAAAAAGCATTAGGTAAATTCTTTAGGCATGAAGATTTCTTATTTTGGGAGAATAAGTTGTGTGTTCCTAATTGTTCATTACGCTATTTGTTAGTGATGGAATCGCATGGTGGGGGTTTAATGGGACACTTTGGAGTTGCTAAGACACTAGCCATCCTACACGAGCATTTCTTTTGGCCACACATGAAAAGAGATGTTGAGAGAATTTGTGGAAGATGGGTAACTTGTAGGCAAGCAAAATCTCGAGTGCAACCCCATGGATTATACACACCACTGCCTATTCCTAGTGAGCCTTGGATTGATATCTCAATGGACTTTGTGTTAGGTTTTCCTAGGACCAAACGGGGTAGGGATTCGAATTTTGTGCTGGTAGATCAGTTTTCTGAAATGGCACATTTTATTCCATGTCACAAAACGGATGATGCATCACATGTTGCTGAAATGTTCTTTAGGGAGATTGTAAGATTACATGGTATGCCAAGAACAATTATTTTGGATAGAGATGCTAAGTTCTTGAGTTACTTTTGGAAGACTTTGTGGTGTAAGTTAGGGACTAAGTTATTATTTTCTACTACTTGTCACCCACAAACTGATGGTCAAACTGAAGTAGTAAATAGGACTTTGTCAACTTTGTTAAGGGCTATTATTCAAAAGAACATTAAAACATGGGAAGATTGTTTACCACATGTTGAGTTTGCTTACAATCGATCTGTTCATTCTGCTACTAAATTTTCACCATTTGAAATTGTATATGGGTTTAATCTATTAACTCTGTTGGATTTATCTCCTTTACCTTTGACTGAGCATGTTAATTTAGATGGCCAAAGGAAAGCTGACTTTGTTAAGCAGATTCATGAGAAAGCCAGACTCAACATTGAGTGATGAACAGAGCAATATGCAAAGCAAGCCAACAAGGGGCGTCACAAAGTCCCTTGGCATGGCCTCACACTACCACAGCAAGCCAATTACATTCCTTGCCTCTCCCCACTACCACAAGTGATGTGATTCAATGGTTACCCTCCCTAAATAATGTGTTTTCTTCTGCCAACACTTGGGATTATATTAGAACTCACTATCCCAAAGTCCCTTGGCATGGCCTCACACGGTTCCCGGGTTATATCCCTCGATATAGTTTTATTATGTGGTTGGCCATACTCCATAGATTATCCACACATGATAGAATCTATACTTACACACCAGGACCTCTTGCTTGTGTTCTTTGTCACAAAGCTTTGGAATCTCATGACCAATTATTCTTTAATTGCTCATATTCTTCTTATGTGTGGCAGGGAATTCTTAATAGTTTGGAAATCTCTTATTCCGCCCCCTCTTAGGATGATCTTGTGGCTTGGGCAGCGAACAAGTGGAAAGGGAAGACTCCAAGGCAGGTTGTTCCTAAAATGTGCATTGATTTGGTTGTGTATAGCATTTGGAAAGAAAGGAACGCTCGCAGTTTCAAACTTGAAGTGAAGCCTAAGAAAGAGTGTTACAAGACATCTGTCTCCAGATTTCCTTACAGATTCAAGCAACATGGAAGAACGTTCCCCATCTTCCTCAGTACATTGATAGATGGGCCATTACTACATAATTGGGGCATTTTGATTTGGTCCCCCTTTTTGACATACTCGACCTTGCCTTAATGTAAATCTTGTGTTTTGTTTTTGTTGTGAGTTTTGTAAGTTTGCTTTGTGCATTTGGTTGCTAGGATGGGTCACTATCTTGGTTTTTGGCTTTTGATTTTTTCCTATCCTATGTTGCATTGTTTGGATGCATTTTCTTTTTTGCGCTGATTGTATATCCTAGGGAATGCCCCTTGTACTTTTGTACAGTGCCGTTTGGCTTTCTTTTCGTTAAATTTACCTTTTTCCAAAAAAAAAACAAGGGGCGTCACAAGATGGTTTTTGTACCTGGAGATTGGGTTTGGTTGCATGTACGAAAAGAGAGATTTCCGGCTGAAAGGCGTTCCAAATTGCTGCCACGAGGAGATGCTTACAAGTTAGATTTACCAGTTGAGTACAATGTAAGTGCTACTTTTAATGTTACTGATTTGAGTCCTTTTGATGTAGGTGATGATTTGAGGACAAATCCTTTTCAAGATGAGGGGAATGATGCAAATCATGGCACGTCTTCAAGGGAACTAGTTCAAATTCCAATTAGGCTGGTTACAAGGGCTCGGGCAAAGAAGTTCAAAGAGGCACTCAATGGGCTAATTCAAGAAGTTTGGTCTCAGGGAAATTTGTGGAGGCCTATTGAGCTTGGTCCACAAAGATGTCTCAATCTAATTCAAGTTCTAGACGAATAATCCAGCAGTTCAAGATTGATGTCAAATTTTAGTTTTCCTAAAATTAGAATTTGATTGTCATTTTTCTTAATTGCTTAAATTGCTGAATTGTAGGCTTGCATGCCAACTATGGAACTTTCCTTATTCCTTTAGTTTCGTTTCGTTTTATTTTAATTTTGGGCGAATTTATTTTGGGGCA
>CM066985.1:33879801-33939801 GCA_033977485.1 Hydrangea macrophylla | reverse complement strand
AACAAAGATTGAATATCTTCCCAAGAAAGCTAAAAATCAGATTGTTGTAAAAGTGAACCTGTGACCCAACGCCTATAAAGAGACGCAAACCACAGGTATTCCAATTAGTGAACCTGAGACCCAACGTCTATAAAGAGACGCAAACCACAGGTATTCTTAGTTTTGAACGCCACAAGGTGAAAACCTTGATAAGTTCTGGAAGTTCATTGAAGAACCAAGAAGAAGGAGTAAAAACTCACTTTTATCAATTTATCAAATCTGTCCATTACAAAAGATAAGCAAGGATATATATAGGCTTGGAACATCCCTCCAACCATAGAAATAAATGCAAGTAGTTGGAACAACCCTCCAACCATAGGAAATAATGCATTCACGAATGATGAGAATCAAGGAAGCACTTAATGGGCTGAATTAGGCTGATTATAAATGGAGAATCCAAGAAGATCAAGGTGGCATTTTTTTGGGTTGATCTTATTAATTGGGCATAAATTTGAAGAAGATAGGGCTGATTATATTTCCTAATCATATTTATGCATGTGGAAGAATAATGGGCTGAATATAACTTCCAAGATATGGCTATTTATGTTTTATAGTTGGTAGTTGGGAGTTTGTTCATGTTTCTATGTGTTTTTAATGAGTTAAACTACTTTTTTGTATAAGTCTATGTTAAAAAACGTGGTAGCTTTATTTCCTATGGTTGGGAGGATGTTCCAACTACTTGCATTTATTTCCTATGGTTGGAGGGTTGTTTCAACAACTTGCATTTATCCCTATGGTTGGAGGGTTGTTCCAATCCATTATATAAATCTGCCCATACAAAATGAGAATCAAGGAAGCACTTAATGGGCTGAATTGGGCTGATTATAAATGGAGAATCCAAGAAGATCAAGGTGGCATTTTTTTTGGGTTGATCTTATTAATTGGGCATAAATTTGAAGAAGATAGGGCTGATTATATTTCCTAATCTTATTTATGCATGTGCAAGAATAATGGACTGAATATAACTTCCAAGATATGGCTATTTATGTTTTATAGTTGGTAGTTGGGAGTTTGTTCATGTTTCTATGTCTTTTAATGAGTTAAACTACTTTTTTGTATAAGTCTATGTTAAAAAACATGGTAGCTTTATTTCCTATGGTTGGGAGGATGTTCCAACTACTTGCATTTATTTCCTATGGTTGGAGGGTTGTTCCAACAACTTGCATTTATCCCTATGGTTGGAGGGTTGTTCCAATCCTATATATACTCTTTTGTATGGGCAGATTTATATAATGGATTAAACACAATTCTGAAGTTGAGCTTTGCTCCTCCCCCTTGTTCTTCACAGAACACAATTTTTGACTTATCATTCAGCCTTTCGCATCTGATTGTGGCATCTTCACACACCTTCACACACCATGACTTATCAATCAGCCTTCCGCATCTGATTGTGGCGTCTTCACTAATCTTTGGAATACCCGTGGTTTGCGTCTCTTTATAGGCATTGGGTCACAGGTTCACTATCACAACAATCTGATTTTAGCTTTTCTGGGTAAACATGTCAATTTTGTTGTTGGGTCTCAATACAAGTTATTGAGGTTCGCATCATTTGGTAACAGAGCAAGGTTTCTAAAATCTGGTTATCTATCCTTTTAATTTTTCGTCTATTCTCTGTTTGTTCTTCGTATTTTCTTCGTGACTCTTCGTGTTCTTTTGTTCTTCAAATTCTGTTTTATATTGTGTTCTTCTTTGTTGTTTTGTTTTTGTGCCTCTAGTTATACAAAAAAAAAAAAAAAAAGAAATAAAGAAAAAAAAAAAAAGAAAAAAGAAAAGAAGAGATCCGAAAAAAAAAAGAAAAGAAAAGAAAAGATATCCAAAAAAAAAAAAAAAAGAAAAAAAAATGCCACCTTGATCTTCTTGGATTCTCCATTTATAATCAGCCCAATTCAGCCCATTAAGTGCTTCCTTGATTCTCATCACTTATCAATCGAGTTTTCCATCCTTGATTGTGGCGTCTTCATCCTTTATACCAAGGTTCGCATCTGTTATAGGTGTTGGGTGGCGGTTTCCATTTGAATCTGACTGTAGAACGGTTCGAGGCATTAATCGTGTTGGCGGGGTTCGTATCATATTTCCATCATACGGTTCATATTTTTGGCTTGCCGCTTCATTTGCTCTGCTTGTTGTTCTACCAGTGTCCTTAACCCTGCTACTTCTTCATTGTTCCTTTCTTCTTCCATTTCAGTGTCTTCTCTTCTTACTAACCTTGCGGTGGGATCCCTAAACCAGGCTTGATTTGAACTTGATGTTATTTTTTGCCCCTACAAAAAGGTTTAAATTTTCCCTTTTAAAAAAACTTTTATGTGCTTCCTTTTGTCACACACATATATATTTTGTTTTAAAAAAGACCCTTGGTAAAAACTCTCTTTTATATATCACACGGATGTAATGCATGTGTGCGTTTGTGCCTACTCCACATGGCAAATAAAAGAAAAATTCTAATCCTATCACGTAAACATATAAGCACATAAAATCCTCACTGATGTTAAGTGCAATAATTTCTCCTTTCAATGTGACCCTCACTACCCTTTCAAGGATTTTGAAATTCTTTTGAAAAGCATTTTCTTTAGAATGGTGAGAAAAGACAATTTCCATTAATTTTGAATTTTGAAAATGAGGGTGTAAAACATTTCTCATTGCTCAGGTTGAAATTTTGTTTTGGAATTCATTCGAAAAGCATTTATTCGAAAATAGTTCCCCTGATTTTTGGGTTCTTTCAAAGATGAGGATGTGAGAACACATTTTAACAAAGTTTGTTTTGGAATTTTTAATCGAAAGGTGAACTCAAGATATTTTTCGAATGGGTGATCGAAAACATTGGGAAAAGATAGTAAAATCTATTTGCTTTCAAAGATGGACTTAAAGTTCTTTAGGTAGGAGGATCACATGATCAGATTATCACCGTACTTTCCATGAATTCGGATACCATCTTTTCTTTAATTGCTCTTATACTTCTTTTGTTTGGCAGGGAGTTCTTAATAGGTTGGAGATTGCTTATTCTGTTACCTCATGGGATGATTTTGTGGGCTGGGCTGCAGACAAGTGGAAGAAAGGAAAGACTCCTAGGCACGTTGTGCCTAAACTGTGCCTAGGACTGGTCGTCTACAACGTTTGGAAAGAAAGAAATGCTCGAAGTTTCAAACTTGAAGCAAAACCTAAGGAAAGAATATTCCAAGAGATTTGTATTCAGATATCCCAGCAGATTCAAGCTAAATGGAAGACTGACCCTCATCTTCCCCAATACATAGAAAGATGGAATGTTACATCTTAGTTTGTTAGATTGCTTTGTTTTTTAAATTAACATGATTTCACTTGTGCTACTTAGTTTTTCTCCATGATTTGCTAGGTGCATAGGCTATGTTGAGAGATTGGGGATTTATCTTAGTTTTGATCTTGATTGATTCTCTTCCTTATTGCATTTCTTTGATGCATTTTTGAGTGCTCATTGTATATCCTCCTGGGGTATGCCCCTTGTATTTTGTACAGTGCCGTCTGACTTTTCTTTTATTTACCCTTTTTCCGAACAAAAAGAAGATATAAGAGATGTAATCTTATAATCAAAATCTAACATATTCCCAAATGTCATGGGACATGAAGAGGAATTGTTCGAAAGCGATTAAGAGTTTACATGTCTCGTATTAAGTGAGCATCATCATCATCTCAAGTAATCCCTTTTCGGGAATACAAAACTCCTAGCACGTAACCCTAATCAAGAATTAATTTCCCTAAGATTGAAAGGTTCTATAGAAGCTGCCATGTAAAGGTTGGATTTTGGTCAAATAAGGGACCCTTGACACACATCCGATAGGGTGTTTCATATGCCAGATCAAGGGTGATCACACAGTCCCATGATGGCCTGACCGACCGGGTTACCCCGAGCCTCCGAGGTCATAGTTTCGTACAATCGACTGGCGAGACATGCAAGTGAAATTCAACGGGCACACAAAAATTAATTAATTTGATTAACAGGATGCTTTCAAGTCTAATCCTCGAGTGAACTCAAAATCAAATTTCTAGTCTGTGAAACCAGAGATTCTGGGTTCGATCCCTAGCAGAACTGCCAGATTGTGGATATCGCAATTTTCCCTACCCACAGCCTTTTTTATTTAAAAACATTCTCAAATTTCAAAGCATAAAACAATGAGTCGCCACTTAATTTTTAAAAGGAAAATTAAGAAACCATTTTAAAGCAAACTGATCTCTTCAGAAACTAGAGGTTTTCTAGGTCCGGGGATTATGGAATGAAAGGGGAAGGAGCCCGTCGGACTAAAACACCCCCTCTCATTGTATCTAGCGATAGGCCTCTACTTAACATGCTTTTAATTGAATTATACATATGTATAAATATACATTACAAAAGCATGTTTAGAGGGTGCAAGATTGCAAGTGATGAAATATCATTCAAAAACCACATAATTCAAGTAGCAAGCGATATGATATGCAAATAGGGAACTATGGAACTTACCCGGGATCCATGCCGCGAATATTAAATGTGCAATGCATACGAATAGAAAGGTCCTAAGAAAAGGTCTCTAATCACATATGCACATAAGGCAAAACCTAATTCTAAGGTGTCGCGCATTAAGTTGAAAAATTGATAAAATCAAGAAATTAAAATAAACTAAAGAGGAGTTCAAGAAATCATACCTTAATGGCGCTACAAAACAAAGGATTAGTCCACATGATATAAAAGATACAAAGTTGGATCTTAAATAATAATCCTAGACTTCTAGCTTAAATCTATCAAATGTAATTAAATCTAAAGCAAACAAGTCCTAATTACAAACATCAAGCTACATGGATGAATATGTACATGATTACATACATGTGAACAAGAATGGGCTATTGGATTATTCCTTGATTTGGATTATTTATCCTCTGTATTTAGGCTTAACTAATAATTGTTAACATATGGTTTAAGCCCTAAGTCATAGAAGAGTCATTTGGACCATTGTTCACAAGATATATCAAAAACCATTCCAGAATACTAAAATTTCAGCAAGCAGAACCAAACTTCAAAGAAATAAAAGGGATACTTTCCATGATTTGATCTTGATGATTTTTGGATACAAGATGCCACTATGTGTCAAGTTTCCATCACAAAAAGAAAATCAAAGTTTCAACGGTTAGATCTATGGGAATTAGACAAACACTAGACACCACTCAGAGACTCATAACTCTCCGTCCAGAGTTTTTTATATGATTTTCTAAAAATAGTAAAAAAAATCAAAAATGCTTTGGTCTTTTTAGGGTAGCTTCCTAACACATTAAACTACTTAGAAAAATTTATTTTGGGTCAAGAGTGCTTGATTAAGGTTCTGATTTGCTTATTTCAAAAGAGTGTTACTATTCTAAAACTCTAGACAAATTATAGTTGTTCCACAAAACCCTTGACCAAACCACTCCATACATGAAACTGCCTTAAAACAAAAATTGCAGTGGTATAACGTTGAGTTATAAACACCTTCCAGTTGGTTTCATTCAGTTTCAACGTTTCGATGTTCAACTAAAAATCTATGATCAAAAACAGATTGTGAACTCACTGCATCATTTATTCAAATACAACTTTGTTAACTAATTTGAGCCATGGAACTTGGCTTGAACCACACCACCTCTCCTACCATTTGATGGTCATGGGAGACTAACTACATTCATATCTTGAAGGTCTAAAAAATATGGAGAAATTTCATGAGACCTAAACATAACAAACCTAAACCATGGAGATAGGTTTAGATTTATTAATCAAGTGTACTAATATCAACTTCAACTTCCTTGTAAATCATGAGCTTACAAGGGAACTAAAGGATTTCAAGTCTAAGGATTCAAGTAAGACATTGAAGGTCTTATAAATCACAAAGATTAAAAGGGAAAGAAAAAGGAAATTCAAAGACTCTAAGTATATTTGTAGTTAAAAAAAGAACTTATTAATTCAAAGTTTTACCTCCAAAATATCCTGAGCTTTGTGATTTTGAAGAACTTTTAAAGACTGATCAAGCTTCCACTCTCTTCAACTGTTCTAAAAACTAACTTCTAAATTGTGTTTAGAGAAGAAGTTTTGAAAGTCTTAGGACTTGGAGAACTAATGCAACCTCTAGATTCCAAGAAAATTCCAACCCCCATGCAAGAGGATATTCATCATCTATTTATAGACAAATTTGAAGGGGTATTTCAGTCATTTTAGAACAGGAAACCCTAATTTGGATTGTCCTTTGGTAGCATAAAATGTGCTGTATTACAGCTGGCTATTACAAAAAATGCGGCACTCAATGGAGATGGAAGCGGCACTCACTAAGTGCCGAAACAGCACTTGGTGAATGCTGGCGCGACATTCTCTGAATGTCGCAGCGACACTCATTGAATGCCTCGGATAACTCCATGGACTGCCGTCTTTTCAGGATTTTCAAATTTAGTGGCACTTGAAGCATTTTAGTGGCAATTAATGGATGCCGGTGCGACTCTCCCTGAATGCCATTCCGGCAGTTAGGGAGTGCTGCATCGGCAACCCGTGACTGCCGCAAATCTGCCTAAGTGTCGTTTTGCCTCTATTCTCCTCTTTTTTTTTTTTTTTTTTTTGCTTTTTGTTTAGTTTAGAGAGTCTTTCGAAGAGTTTGAATCATCTTTGGAAGTCCTAGATTGGCCGAACATTATCATCATCGGGTCTTGGAGGTATCACTTTAGTCAAAATCGGGGTGTCTACAGGTGCGCCTAGTGGCGAAAGGTTATACCTAACAAGAGGGCATAGGCCATGGAGACACGTTTTCCCTATGGTGAGATTTGCCTCCATACGCCTTATCCTAGCGATCGTCACACATTTAGACTTAGAACTCTTCCAAATAGATGTCAAGACTGTATTTCTCAATCGAAAACTAGACGAAGAGATCTATATGGATTAACCCATTGGTTTTATAACCAAAGGGAATGAGCGCAAAGTGTGCCGTCTCAAGCGATCCATTTATGGACTCAAGCAATCGTCGAGGAAATGGTACTTTTCATGATTCAATCACCTCCTTTGGTTTTGAGATGATTGAGGAGGACCACTGTGTGAACATCAGACAGTGCAAGAAGAGTATTCTTATTCTATCTTTGTATGTTGACGACATCCTTTTAGTTGGAAATGACATGAGTGCCATTGTCGCCACTAAAGAGTGGCTATCCTCTCAGTTTGAGATAAAGGACATGGGTAAGGCCAACTATGTGTTGGGAGTTAAGATTGTGAGAGACTGGCCAAAGAAACTTCTCTGTTTATCTCAAGAGACTTAATTAAAGGAGATTCTTGAGCGTTTTCACATGAATAACTCAAAACCCATTGGCACTCCAGTTAATAAGGCATTCCACTTGACTTTAGACCATTGTCCTAAGAATAAAGAGGAAAAAGAACAAATGTCCAACGTGCCATATGCATCTACAATAGGGAGTCTGATGTACGCTATGTTGTGTACCCGTCCAGACATCTGCTATATGATGGGTCTAGTTAGTTCTTACCAGAGTAACCCTGGTCCATATCAATGGAGAGTAGTGAAGCAAATTCTGCGATACATTCGCGAGACTTGCCATTTGTTATCATGGAGGAGACTTGAAGCTGAGAGGATATGGTGATGCTGATTGAGCTAGCGATAAAGATGAACACAAGTCCACTTCTAGCTACGTATTCACATATGGAGGTCGAGCAATCTCTTGGTGTAGCAAGAAGCAGTCATGCATCGCACTGTCCACGATGGAGGCAGGGTATGTGGCTTGTTCAGCAACTATTCAAGAAGATGTCTGGTTGAGGAGGTTTTTGCGACACCTAGGGTCTTTGCCTCATGGGGATGAAGCAGTGCTCATTTACAATGATAGCCTATTAGCCTTGGCCTATGCAAAAGACCCCAAGTACAATGGGAAGTCAAAGCACATAGACATCCGTCATCACTACATTCGAGATATGGTTACGCAAGGGGAAGTTGTCTTGAGGCATATCTCCACTGGCAGCATGGTGGCTAATCCATTAACTAAGCCCGTTGCCAGAGATGCTTTTCTATCCCATATTAGTAGCATGGGACTTCGTAAGAAATGATATGCTTAGACACTTATTTTTGAATGTGACATTATTTTTCTTATTATTATTCAGTTAATAATAAATTTGTTGATTTCTATATGTATAATTGTTGTGTGAATGGAATGAATGCACATTTCTAATATGTCACTGGGCTTGAATCGACCTGCTTACATGGGTGACTCACCTTGGTGCCGAGATAGCGAGCTAGGACATGTATGTCCATGGCGCTTGGATGGCGAGCAAGATGAGACATTAGTGTTCATGGCACTTACATAGCTAGCTAGGACATGTATGTCCATAGCGCTTGGAAATCGAGTTTGAACACTTATATCTATGCAGTGTAAGAACAACGAGCTAGATATAAACCCTTATTATCCCTATATGTCACCTTAGATGGAGCTAAGATGAGACCTTTATACTTGGTCGAACATAGAGAAATCCCATAATTCTATATAGCCTGTTTACAGCCGAATATGAGTTTTCAGAAGGGCGCTAAGAGGAGCGACTGTGCTGGGAAACTCAGGTTAGACATTTTATGTAACGTCTAGACTAAGATTAGTATGGCGTTACTTGTTTTTTCAAACACAGCGTGACATGCCCATTTTTATGGAAGAACGCCATAGCATACATATCATACTATATGCTCTTTTTCTATTAACTATGGAGCAGTGAATGGATTCCTCTTCATTACTGTGTGAGCCACGTAGCATATCCAAGACATTGGTTATCCTACAAACTGGGCCCCAAGGGGTACCCAGTTTTGTGGAAGGAGGAGGACCCAAGGCCCTTTAGCTTTACTCCACACACGTGCACACAAGCTCGCACGCGCTCTGCCGCCGTCCGTCCGTCTGACCGGCCTGCCGTGAAGAATCGGGTCAGGTCGTGGGTGTGGGTGCGGGTGCGGCCTGCACAAAATATTTCTTGTCTGAAAAACCGGTTCCAGTGCACAACGAAAGTGAAGATACAGTTCAAAAATTTAGATCTACTTCTCGTTTATATTACACGCAATATACATACATACACATACATATGTATACACACTTACATATATATAAACAGTTAGATATACCTTTGCGATTTGTTGAATCGTTTCGAGAACTCTTATACGATACCTATGATGATTCAATCCTGATCTCTGGATTCGACAAAGATGCGTCCGTCAGGAGGATTAACGATCTCCGATTGACTTGAATTTTTGACAGCAACTTCGTCTTGACGTTAGCTTCGTCGTGTCCAAAATTCAGCAACTTTCGATCACTATTGAGTAGTCCGAAGATCTTTCAGTGAGAGTTGTTCGAGGCTAGTGATCTTCACTCCTATGTCTCTTGAATGATCATGGAGGCTATGGTTTGGTGGAAACCCTTCAAGCAGAAAGCTAGGAGGTCTATGGAAGCTTAGAAATAGATCTAAGGCATTTAATTTTTTTTTTTTTTTTTTTTTTTTTTTTTTTTCAGAAAACTGGTTAATTAATCCAAAAAGGGAGAACAAATGTACAAGGGGCATACCCCAGGATGTACAATGAGTGCAGAAAAAATAGTAAGAAACCACCAACAGGAAATGGGATGAGATAATAACAAACTGTGAAAACAACTGATATCACGTCATACCAAGACAATAAGCGCATGAGCCAAACTCAGACCTCAAGAAAAACCCATGCAATCAACCCTAAAAAAGAAAAACACATGCAACATAGGATGAGGGATTTATCACAAGTCAAACCCAGAAAAATCCACACCCTATGGAAAGCAAATGACTAAAAATTACATCAAAACCAAAACAAAAAAGTCCATTACAGGGACTACTTCCATCTATCTATATAAAGCGGGAGGTGAGGGTCGCTCTTCCACTTGATTTGGATTTGAGTGACAATCTGGAGGAATATATCTTTTTTTTTTTCGGAAAATGGTAAATAAATTCCAAAAAAGGATGTACAAAGTACAAGGGGCATACCCCAGGATATACAAAGAAGAACAGGGCTCATAAACGGGAAAGTGTAGCAAAAAAAAAAAGCTACCAAACAAGGGATTTTAACCCAAAAAGCCAAAAACCCAAAAACAAATCGAATTCAAAGCATAGACCAGCAATAAAAGCAAAGCATTAAAGCCAATTACAAAGAATGGTATTAAGATAACTATGATGCTTCCAATTCACCCTTATGAGAGCATGGATTTGAGAGATTAAGCTCTTGAGGGTAACTTCTTTAGGACAAAAAATGTGCTTGAAGGATCGATTGTTTCTCTCTTTCCACAATCCATAAACAGTAACTCCCAAACAAAGTTTGGGGATTTGATGAGGAATCGTCTTTCCTTTGAGGTGTTGAGCCATCCAAATCAAAGTGTCATTCCATCCTTGACCATTCCAAGTTAGACCACACCTTCGCATAATATCCTGCCAAATACCAACAGAGTAAGAGCAAGAAAAAAACAAGTGATCATGTGTTTCCATATGGGAGTGGCAGAAAACACAAGCCAGGGGGCCACGGGAGAAAGAGAAAATCCTATCATGGGTAGACAATCTATTATGAGCTGCTAACCAAAGGATAATACTTGACCTAGGAGTACCTCCTTTAAACCACACACTGTCATACCAAGGAACAGTGGGGTGATGGTTCCTTAAATGATTCCAAATAAGGGAAAAATTAAATTTACCAGAAGGAGTAATTTGCCAACTAATTTTGTCCTGAAGAAAGGTAGGTTTGTAGAGGGTGGTTAACAGATTTCTGACTTCATCCAGTTCAATAGAGTGAGAACTAGGCCAATCCCAATCCAAACCCCGAATGATGGTGCTGACTTTAGCATTAATGCTAATGGCAGCATCATAAACAATTCTGACAGTAAAATTATCCAACAGAGGGCCAATAGGGAGCCAATTATCAAACCAGAGAGAAGTGTTATCACCATTCCCAATTCTATGAATAAGCAATGGTTTAGCAATATGTCTAAGTTTTAATAATTTTCGCCAATACCAAGAGCATTGGGAAGGTGTTTTAACCTGCCAGAAATTTTTGTTTTTAAGCATATACAGGTGGATCCAATTTTTCTATAGAGAGGTATTGGAAGGATCAAGAAAACTTCCAATATGTTTGAGGTTCAAAATCGTGTTAGTTAAAATGATATCCTTGAACCCCAACCCTCCTTCTTTCTTGGGTCTACAGACAATATCCCAAGCAATTTTAGCTCCATGCTTTATATCAGTGTTACCAGCCCATAGGAATCTAGCCATAAGTTGAGCCATATGTTTGAGAACTCCTTTGGGGAGAACAAACATGCCAGACCAGTAAAGTTGAATACCTGTCAAAACAGAATTAATCAATTGAACTCTTCCAGCATAAGACAGAAACTTAGATTTCCAAGTATTAATTCTAGCACAAATTTTACTAACCAACTCCTCACAATCTGTTTTTTTGAGCTTAGAAGTAATAAGTGGCACCCCAAGGTACCTGACAGGTAAGTTTCCTTTAACAAAGTTGAGAGTGGAAGTAATATTTTCAGTCATTTCCTCTTCGACATTACAAAAAAAGAGGCAACTTTTAGCATTATTAGCTTGGAGCCCAGTGAAAAGATAAAATTTATTGAGGGCTTCCCTAATCACAGTAGTAGTTTCCACATCACCATTAAATAAAATTAGAAGGTCATCAGCAAAACAGAGATGGGATATTTTAAGCTTATCACATTTCCAATGATAGGTGAAGGGTCTAGTAGTAGTATACTGATGGAGTAGTTGACTAAGGGTATCCATAACAAGGACAAAAAGATAGGGAGAGATAGGGTCACCTTGCCTAATTCCCTTAGCACCTTCAAAAAAACCCACAGATTCACCATTAAAATTAATAGAGTACTTTGGGGTAGTAATACAAGCTATGATCCATTTCTTTAAATTCGGGGGAAACCCAAGAACATCCAATATATCAATGAGAAACTCCCAACTCACACTATCATAAGCTTTCATAATATCCACTTTTGCTGCCACTCTAGGTTTACCCAAAGGTTTGTGGTAGTCCCTAAGAAGGTCTTGGGCAAGGAGAATATTGTCACTAATTCTCCTACCTTTAACAAAGGCAGATTGGGCTTGGTCAATCATGTTAGGAAGGATCAACTGAAGTCTATTGGCAATGATCTTAGAAATACATTTGTAAACAGTATTGCAGCAAGAAATAGGTCTAAAATCTCCCATCCTAGTAGGGTTGGGGACTTTAGGAATCAAAGCAATAAGAGTAGTATTAGCTACTTTAAGCATCTCACCATTTTGGAAGAACTCCCTAATAGCAGCAATAACAAGAGGACCAGTAATAGTCCAAGAGTTCTTGAAGAAAAAGGCGTTATAACCATCAGGACCAGGAGCCTTATTACTATGCATGCTAAAGAAAGTATTCTTGATTTCGATATCAGAAGGAATCCTATCCAAATCAGCCAAAATCTCCATAGGAATTTTTTTGTGGATAATACTCCTAAGAGCTTCTTTTCCAGGATAACAATGATTAGAGGTTGTCCCGAGCATGCTTTGAAAATACCTAATAGCTTCATCTTTAGCTTCATTATAGTTGGAGGTGAAAGTCCCATTAGGTTTTTCAAGACTGAAAATTCTTTTCATGTTCCTTCTAGCTTTAATAGACATATGAAAGTATCTAGAGTTTTTATCCCCAGCTTCTAACCATTGAAGTCTGGATTTTTGTTTAAGAACTTCTTCTTCAATCCAAATAGCTTCATGAAAAGTTTTCAAAGATTTATTATGCATATCAATGAGGAGAGAGTCGTTAGGATCTCTGATTAAAAGGGTTTGGATTCTCTTTAAGTCCTCTCTAGCTTTGTTAGCATTATTCCTCTCTTGGCCAAGAGTAAGTTTGCTAAATTGTTTGAGATCCTTTTTCAGGAATCTGAGCTTTTGGCAAAGTTGGAATTGGGCAGTACCTTCAACATTGATAGCCCAAGCATTCTTAACAATATCATTATAGGACTCCAAATTGGTCCAGTAGTTGTAGAATTTAAAAGCCCTCCCTTTTCGATTGTGCCTATTATCAATATGAACAACAATTGGAGAGTGGTCAGAGGTACCTGGAACCTGGAAATGGGCAAAAGAATCACTGAGATTATCCAACCAAGCTTGATTGACCAGAGCTCTATCAAGTTTTCTCTGGGTAAAATCTTCCTTCCCATACCTTCTGTTACTCCAAGTGAAATGTTCACCAATATATCTAAGATCCACTAGACAACATTCATTAATCATCTTTTTAAATTCCTTCATTTCATTATTCCAACCAAAATTTGCATCAGAGACTTCGTGTGGGCTTAAAGGCACATTAAAGTCACCTAACGCAACATAGTTGGTGGTCTTATTACACTGTGAAATGGACCTTAGGTCAGACCATAGGTCCAATCTGGCTTGGCCAGTGTTAAAGCCGTAAATGAAAGAGGCTTCAAAGGAGAGGGATTTATCATCCTTCTCAATTCTAACATGAATAAGTTGGGAAGTGATTTTAAGAATAGTAAGATTAATTGTGTTAGGATTCCACCCAACCCAAATTCTACCAACAGACATTGGACTACTATTGGTAATACAATTCCAGTGCTTAAAACATTTGGTTTTAATAAAATCTTCATTTGCCTGTCTAACTTTGGTTTCAATTATCCCCAAAACGTCAATATTATTCTCATAAATAAATTTGGCAACTTCGGATTGCCTAGTGGGCTGATTAAGGCCCCTAATGTTCCAGCAGCTAAATATCATTAAGAACTGGTAAGGGGATAGGGAACTTACCTGAAGATCCAGATGTGGGGTTCTTCAAAAGGTCCTGCTTACCAGGATCAAGCTGACTAGGAGACAAGGAAGGATTAGCAGCAAGGTCTGTGGGTCTACCCAGAATTCCTGGAATGCTTATGGTTTCCACTGGATTTGGAAGTTCTAAATGCCGGGCTTCCATACCATCTTTAGGGTGCTCAATCGTCTGATCAAAGGTAACATTGTGTTCTTTATCAGTTTGTTCACATTCAAGATCTTCCAATAAGGAGTATTGATTTTTCTTTGTAAGCTCAGGCCCTTGCAGTTGGAGGAAACTTGTATCACTTCCATTGGTAACAGTAACTTGTACAGAACGATGTGAGATCTGAGTAATACCTTTACTTTCCTTAATGGGGGACGTCTTATCAAATTCAGATTGAATAGGCTCAATAAGTGCCTTTTCAAGCAGGGTAGGACATTCATTAGGAGTGTTAGCAACTTCATTGTGAGTTATAGTTTGATTAACAGCATTGTTCATATTAACTGTAAGCACATTTTCAGTTGAGGAGGCAACCACATTAGAAGTAGTATCAACCATATCAACCATTTTACCTCTACCTTTCCCTTTCACCATCCAAACTCCATCAGCCTCATTCTCATTCGGGTTCACCTTATTGGGGACAGTGGCCTTCTTAGGGATGGGTTGGTTATTGTAGACCTTAGAGCAATTGATGTGAACCCGTGGAATTGATATTCCTTGAACCCACGATCAGATTGTAATTCACCCAAGAAAGCCAACAATCAAGTCACAGGGATGATCTAGACCCGTTGAAATCCTGTTTTAAGAACCCAGATTTGGTGAACGCCACAAAGGAAATGCCTTTGATAAGTTCGAATTGTTCAATCAAGAACAAGCAGAGAAAACTGAATAGCTCTCCAGAAAATAAATTTCATTAACGTTCTGTCTCAAGCTGCTACAAAGTTCTTTCTTTTAATCACTTCTAAGAAACCCTTGGGCCAAAAAGGCCTTCAACGAAAATAAAAGATGGACTAAATACTCAAGCCCAAAACAACTTAAACTGCATGTTTAAAGCTAAATAAATGTCTACTTAAAAGGTAAAATAGGCCCACATGCCAAAACCATAGAAACATAAAAATTAAAGTCTATAAAAACCCAATAAGCTATTCCACCCCTTCTGTAGCTTGTATCACATGAACTAGAACTGATTCTTCTTCCTTCAAGCCCATGTTAAATGTTGGGGCCTTGCATAATAAGTTTCTGAACTTTTCCCAAGTGGATTGCACCAGTCCTTGCATTGCTTCGTTGATCTTCTTAGCTCTTGACCTTGTGATTGGCCCATCTGGAACTTGCAAATGATCATCTTTAAGCTTTGGTCCACTATGGTTCCCATCATTACTATGGTTCCCATCATTCCCCCTCTCCTCAAAAGGATTCGACCTCGAATCATCACCTACATCAAAAGGAGAAAGGTCAGAAACATTGAAACTTGCAGAAACATTATACTCACCTGGAAGATCAACTTTATAGGCATTATCATTAATTTTCTCAAGGATTTGGAAAGGTCCATCCCCTCGAGGATGCAATTTAGTCCGTCTATGAGCTGGGAACCTTTCTTTGCGCAGATGAACCCACACCCAGTCTCCGGGTTCAAAGGTGACACGTTTTCTCCCTTTATTGGCTTGGGAAGCAAACTTTTCATTTTTTTTGTGCAATTTGAAGTCGTACTCTCTCATGAATTGACTTCACCAATTCAGCCTTTTGGTGTCCATCCAAACTACTCCTGACATCAACAGGTAAAGGCATTAAATCTAAAGGAGTAAGTGGATTAAAACCATAAACAATTTCAAAGGGAGAATGAGAAGTAGTAGTATGCATGCTCCTATTATAAGCAAATTCGATAAATGGTAAACAGTCCTCCCAAGTTTTCAAATTCTTTTGAATGATAGTGCGTAGGAGTTGAGTTAGAGTCCTATTGACTACTTCAGTTTGTCCGTCAGTTTGTGGGTGACAAGTAGTGGAAAATAAAAGTTTGGTACCCAATTTTCCCCACAAAACCTTCCAAAAGTAGCTGAGGAATTTGACATCCCTATCCGAAACAATACTCCTAGGCATACCATGGAGTCGTACTATCTCCTTGAAAAACAAATCAGCGATGTTTGTGGCATCATCTGTTTTATGGCATGGGATGAAATGTGCCATCTTACTAAATCTATCCACCACCACAAAAATAGAATCTCTACCTCTTTTTGTCCTAGGCAGCCCCAAAACAAAGTCCATAGATATGTCTACCCACGGCTCACTAGGGACGGGTAAGGGTGTATACAACCCATGTGGTAAAACCTTAGATTTGGCCCTTCTACATGTAATGCACCGACCACAGATTCTAATGACATCTCGTCGCATCCTAGGCCAAAAGAAATGTTCATGTAAAATTTCTAAGGTTTTCCTAACACCAAAGTGTCCCATTAAGCCCCCACCATGTGCCTCTCGCACCAACAATTCTCGCATTGAACAATGAGGCACACACAATTTACTTTCTTTAAACAAATAACCATCATGCTTAAAAAACTTACCAAATGCCGCTTTATCACATGCCAAATACACATTAGAAAAATCAGCATCACTGGCATACATATCTTTCACATATTCAAACCCAAGCATTTTAGCACTCATAGAAGTAAGAAGTACATGCCGTCGAGATAAAGCATCAGCAACAATGTTTTCCTTACCTTGCTTGTAACGAATGACATAAGGAAAAGTCTCAATGTATTCCATCCATCTAGCATGCCTCTTATTTAATTTACCTTGTCCCTTAAGATGCTTCAATGATTCATGATCAGTGTGGATCACAAACTCCTTAGGCCAAAGGTAGTGCTGCCATGTCTCTAGAGAGCGAACAAGAGCATAAAGTTCCTTGTCATAAGTAGGGTAATTTAGGGCAGCCCCACTTAGTTTTTCACTGAAGAAGGCTATGGGCCTCCTATCCTGCATCAAAACGGCTCCAATCCCTATACCTGAAGCATCACATTCAATCTCAAAAGTTTTGTTAAAGTCAGGTAATGCTAACACAGGTGCAGAACATAGCCTTTCTTTAATAGTAGCAAAAGCATTCTCTTGTTCAGTTCCCCAATGAAACCCAACATTCTTCTTAATGATTTCAGTGAGTGGTGCAGCAAGTGTACTAAAATCCTTAACAAAACGCCTATAAAAGCTAGCTAAACCATGAAAGCTTCTTACCTCAGTGATACCTTTAGGCGTTGGCCACTCCCTGATGGCCTTGACTTTCTCTGCATCCACCTCAATACCTTCTGTGCTAACAACATATCCAAGAAAAACAACTTTTTCCATGCAAAAAGTACATTTCTTAAAATTAGCATACAACTTTTCAGATTTCAACACACCAAACACACATCTCAAATGTTCAATATGTTCATTTAAGTTCTTGCTGTACACTAGGATATCATCAAAATAGACGACTACAAATTTGCCTATGAATGCACGTAATACATGGTTCATTAACCGCATGAAAGTACTAGGCGCATTTGTAAGTCCAAATGGCATAACTAACCATTCATAAAGTCCATATTTAGTCTTAAATGCAGTTTTCCACTCATCTCCCTCTTTCATTCTTATTTGATGGTATCCACTTTTAAGATCTATTTTACTGAAAATACATGAACCATGCAATTCATCAAGCATATCATCTAAACGAGGAATGGGATGGCGATACTTTACCGTGATATTATTGACAGCTCTGCAATCAACGCACATCCTCCAAGTCCCATCCTTCTTTGGCACTAGTAGCACTGGTACTGCACATGGGCTCATGCTCTCTTTTACGTACCCTTTGCTCATCAAATCTTCAACTTGCCTTTGAAGCTCCTTTGTCTCCTCCGGATTGCTCCTATAGGCTGGTCGGTTTGGAATAACAGCCCCGGGTACCAAATCAATTTGATGCTCAATGCCTCGAATGGGCGGCAACCCACTCGGCATCTCCTCTGGAAATACATCCTCAAACTCCTGCAACAAAGAAACAGCCAAACTAGGAAGAGATTGGTTAGTTTCATCAAGATTAAGATAACATTCTTTGTAAACAAGAAGAATCACAGGCTGATTTGCTAAAAATGCCCTCTTAACCTCACTCTCTTTGGCATAAAAACTCAATTTTGTCTTTTCTTTTCTCTCTATAGACTCTCTTTCTTTTTTCTCTCTTGACTCCACTCCCTTTTCTTTATTCTCACCTATTTCTCTAGTTTCTTTTTCACTCTCTCTTTTTCTTGAAATTTCTCTCTCACTCTCATTTTTCTTTTCTCTCATGTTTCTTTTTTGCTCAACCTCACTTTTTAGTTTCAGTTGGTCCTCATAGACCTGTTTTGGGGTTAAAGGAGCAAGCTTGATTGTTTTCCCATCTTTTTCAAAGCTATATCGGTTCCTAAACCCATCATGCATCACTCTCCTATCATACTGCCATGGCCTCCCCAACAAAATATGGCCAGCATGCATAGGAACTACATCACAAAGCACCTCGTCACTATACCTCCCAATAGAGAAGGCCACCAAGACCTGCTTACTGACCTTAACCTCTCCACACTCATTCAACCACTGCAACTTATAAGGTCTAGGATGCTTCAGCAAAGGTAAGTTCAACTTCTCAACTAAAGTGGTACTAGCTACGTTGGTGCAACTTCCCCCGTCTATAATCATACTACACACCTTGTTATTTACATAGCATCTAGTATGAAATATATTTTCTCTCTGCTGCTCCATATCATCTACCTTCATTTGTGTATTGAGAGCACGCCTGGCAACAAGAGACTCACCTTCTACGGGGTATTCCAATCCATCATCATCACTAGCATCAGATACTCCATCACTATCGTCTTCACCTTCAGTCATCACCTCCCCATTGTCATGCATAATCATCACCCGCTTGTTTGGACATTGAGATGCTATATGCCCCAAACCCAAACATTTAAAACATTTGATATCTCTATTCCTTGAAGGTTGCAACTCTACCTTGGATTTGTTCTTGCTAGTCCCCTCATCTTTTTCTTTAGGTGGTTCGGTCTTTCCCTTTACTACAGCTCGGTCATTCCTTTCCCACTTTGGTTTCCAAGGAGTGCTAGAAACTGAAGTATACCTTGCTGCCCCCTTTCTTTTTAATTGCCTCTCCACCTTCATAGCCATGTGCACCATGTCCTCTACCTCCACATAATGCTGCAACTCAACTACATTGGCTATATCCCTATTCAAACCACTTAAAAATCTAGCCATTGTGGCCTCTCGATCCTCCTCTACATTAGCCCGAATCATAGCCACCTCCATCTCCTTATGGTATTCCTCCACACTCCGGGACCCTTGTGAAAGGTTTTGTAACTTTTGGTAGAGGTCTCTGTAGTAGTGGCTAGGTACAAAACGCTTCCTCATGAGAGCTTTCAGCTCACCCCATGTTTCTACAGGTCTTTCATGATTCCTCCTCCTATTGGTCACTAATTGATCCCACCAAATAATTGCATAATCAGTGAATTCAATTACTGCCAGCTTCACCTTCTTCTCCTCTGAGTAGTTGTGACAATCAAAAATCAACTCTATTTTCTTCTCCCACTCTAAATACACTTCAGGGTCATTCCTCCCTTGGAAAGATGGTATTTTCATTTTGATGCTCCCAAGGTACCTATCTACCCCATCTCGACCCCTTGGATTCCCCCTAGGTCCTCTTCCACGCCTACCTCCTCTAGGTCTACCCATTCCTCCCCTACCAACATCAGATACTACATCTTCCTCATCCTCTTCATCTTCTTCAATCTCATACTCATTTTCAACTCTAGGCTCACGCCTCCTCCCATCACGCCCACCTTGCAGATTTTGAATCACTACATCTTGTTGATCCATCCTATCCCTTACCTCCCCCAACACCAAATTTAACCGTTCAAACTGTTGTTGCATGGCCTGCAACATAAAGGTTGTGTTATCTGCCTCCCCTCTAGGTATTGAGTCATCCATTTTAATGTGCGGCAAAACAAGAATATTAGTGGTAAAACCTCACACACTCCCTTACGTGTTTACGCTCAAAAATTGTCACTCCCCTCGTGTTTCACTCTGATTGGCTTTTTCCCGAAATTAGTCTCACACACTCTTGCCTTTTACCTCAATTGTTTTCCCTTTCAAGTTCTTTCAAGAACTAATTGAACTAAATCAAGACACAACCTTGTTTTATCCCAGCCAGCAATAGATTCTAGAAACAAGGAAGTAATAGAAAAAAAAAATGACACGGATCTCAAGAAAATATACGACGAGGGCAAACGAAACAAGAAATCAGATTTCGAGAGGAATAATAAAAAAAAACAAAATCACGAATATATATATATATATATTTTTTGAATATGAGCCAATTGAAGATGGAAACAAAGTTTATCCCAAGAAACAGCGATCACAGAAGATAGGTTTCGAACAGCACAAAAACCGAATTTTTTCGGAAATTTTTTTCACACTATGGAGTAAGATCAGTTTCGGACTCCTTAGACCATGGACAATGCAAAACGAACAAAAAAATTTAAGCCAATTTTTTTTTTTTTTTTTTTTTTTTTTTTTTTTTTTTTTTTTATCTCGGCTTACCGATCTCTTCTCTTCCCTTTCTTTTTTTTTTTTTTTTTTTTTTTTTTTTTCTCCTCTTTTCTTTTCTTTTGTTTTTTTTGTTTTTTTTTTTTTGAATAATTAGGGCGACTTCACAGTTCACGTTCGTAACCCTAAATCACGAGGATGAACGAACACGAAGTAGCAAGAGACAAAACAAAAAAATCGTAAATCAGATTCGTACCCTAAACACGAAATTCCAGATCGTAATCAAGAACACGAATGCGAACACGAACACGAACACGAACGAAAACAAGAACACTAAAAGAATAGAACACGAATTGAATAGAAAGACGAGATGAAACAAGATCACGAAAATAACAGAACAGAAAACAAAATGAAACAGAAACAAGAACACGAAATAAAATGGATAAATCAGACCTGATTTGGAGCCTAAGCTCTGATACCAAAAGATGTGAACCCGTGGAATTGATATTCCTTGAACCCACGATCAGATTGTAATTCACCCAAGAAAGCCAACAATCAAGTCACAGGGATGATCTAGACCCGTTGAAATCCTGTTTCAAGAACCCAGATTTGGTGAACGCCACAAAGGAAATGCCTTTGATAAGTTCGAATTGTTCAATCAAGAACAAGCAGAGAAAACTGAATAGCTCTCCAGAAAATAAATTTCATTAACGTTCTGTCTCAAGCTGCTACAAAGTTCTTTCTTTTAATCACTTCTAAGAAACCCTTGGGCCAAAAAGGCCTTCAACGAAAATAAAAGATGGACTAAATACTCAAGCCCAAAACAACTTAAACTGCATGTTTAAAGCTAAATAAATGTCTACTTAAAAGGTAAAATAGGCCCACATGCCAAAACCATAGAAACATAAAAATTAAAGTCTATAAAAACCCAATAAGCTATTCCACCCCTTCTGTAGCTTGTATCACATGAACTAGAACTGATTCTTCTTCCTTCAAGCCCATGTTAAATGTTGGGGCCTTGCATAATAAGTTTCTGAACTTTTCCCAAGTGGATTGCACCAGTCCTTGCATTGCTTCGTTGATCTTCTTAGCTCTTGACCTTGTGATTGGCCCATCTGGAACTTGCAAATGATCATCTTTAAGCTTTGGTCCACTATGGTTCCCATCATTACTATGGTTCCCATCAGTAATCATGGCCAAACCGCTTTCATTTAGCACATCTAACTGGGTTCCACTGATATTGAACAGACAAGTCTATCCTCTCAGGTTCCTTATTAATAGGGTCAATAACTTCAATCTCAAAGCTTTTCAACAATTCAACCTCAGCACTTACCTCAATACAGATCCGAGCATATGAGATTCTCCTACACGTTGCAGTCATTCGGTCAACATGTAAAGGCCTCCCAATAATGCTAGCTATGTGGCTAAGGCCCTCAGCATTCCAATATTCCAGCGGAATTCCATATATATGGACCCAAATAGGGACGGTAGCAGGGACTTCCTTATCCAACACCATCCCAGGTCGCCAATTTCGGAGAAGGATGGGCTGGCCAGCAACATGCCAAGGACCCTTCTCCAGCACTGCTTCACTTTCTTCACTAGAGTTGAACTTGAAGATATAGTGGCCCGAATCTGTCGCAAGCATGTCATTCAGTCCTAATTTTGCCCAGTGTCTTGAAGTAGCATTTTTAACAAGTGTGTAGGGAAGCCTTTTGCCAATAAAATACCCCACCAGGGTATTGTCCCAAGCCCTGCTACCCTGAGTGGTGAGATCCTCTGATAGTTTAAGCAGTTTCCTATCCGAGCCCTCCTTGGGTTTGAAGTAGCTGAGTTTGAAACAAGACGGTTCAGCCTTTCTAACCAAAGAGGCCCATGACGTTTGGGGGGTAACCGTGGTCTTGTTGATATTAGTACGCAGGCTGGGCCCAGTGGACTTGACATGGCTAGTGGGTGGGACCGCAGATGATAAGGAAATTTGACCTCCCTCTTCCACATGTTCATGGTCAACATATTTAGTGCTCGCAAGCATATGGTAGGAACCAACTTTTTGCGTGGCTAGTTGCGTGGCTAGTTGAGGAGGACTAGCTTTGGCATGTGACTGGGGTCCATAATTGGACACTGCATCGCTACCCACGTGGGCTTCCACGTTTGCTCCATGATCCAAGTGGGCGGTAAAGCCCATACTTGCCTGCCCGTGCATAGGAGCATTACCAGACACTGCGCCGGGTTTATAGGAGCCCACGTGACTATCGGCAGCCTTTTGCAAGGCATTAGGATTATTCAACTCATTCGGACCATTGGATAAAAGTGGGCTATCAATAGCAGGAGGACCCACGAGACTAACATTTCTAGTCTTAGGAGACAATTCACCGGGAATCTCGGGAAAGCTACTGATGATCACATGGGCATTGCCAGCTTTCTGCGGATTTTGAGGCTCAATGTTACCGTTGGAATTAGCTTGGGTAGGCGCATGGATCTTACTCTCAGCAAACAAACCGGATTGAGAAAGTGTAGCACTTTTTGGATCAAAGTTTGTACCAACTGTATCTTCACCCGAAAGAACTGGTTGAGATTGGCAATGAATTTCGTGAACACCTCCATCGTTTATAGAGTACACTTCAGTCCGGGAAGGATTTGAAAGGATAAAAT
This sequence comes from Hydrangea macrophylla, assembly GCA_033977485.1. NCBI lineage: Eukaryota > Viridiplantae > Streptophyta > Magnoliopsida > Cornales > Hydrangeaceae > Hydrangea > Hydrangea macrophylla. The sequence continues at coordinate 33,916,780 of CM066985.1, read as the reverse complement.
TACCAGATAATATTTTGTTCCCATTAACTCCTTTTTTCTTCTTAAGGATCTCATTAGAGTCTTGAACTGACCTAAATGAGCTTCCTACCATAGTTCCTCCATCCTCACAAACACCTTGGGAATGGCAATTTTCTTCCCAGTCTTCATGTAGTTCAAGCTCCTCATCAGAGAAACTATGAGAACTTGCCTTAGAAATGTCCAAAATGCCAGAAACACCCTTTGAGCCATTTGAGCCATTCATTATAGGAGAAAGAACATCAATGGACTTTGGAGAGATGAGGGAGCATTCCATGGTAGTTTCATTTGTCACAAGTGGACTAATAGCAACAGCATCCTTAGACTTACAGGAAACATCCATACCATGTTCAAGCAAAGATCTTGAAGAGCCATCCATACGGTGGTAATCTAGTGAACCACTATTTGGCTTGGCAACATTTAGAACATGAACCACCCCTTCAGATTGGGTAGCAGCAATTGTAGACCCATCTCTAAGCTGCACGGAACCATCACCTTTGAACAGGTATTTACTAGCTATTTCAGGAGAAATGGCAGACTGAGCATCCAAATTCAGGGCATTAGATACATAAGAATTCTCCTTAGTAGCATTTGGACCCTTGGTCTTAGCCGAGATTGAAGAGCTAGAAGCTTGCTTAGACTTATTGAGAGAAGAAGGGGAAGGAGAAGCACCAGAAATCCTCCCTTTCTTACCCATAGAAAAGAGATCAAAATTCTAGAGAGAAGGAAGACATTCTCTCTCGGAGGAATATATCTTGAAGGATAATTTCTTTGGTTTCAGATTCCATCTTGAATGTCCGAGCATTTCTTTCATTCCAGATACTATAAGTGGCTAAACCAAAGCAGAGCTTAGGGATAATGTGCTTTGGAGTCTTCTGCTTCCAAGTCTCAGCTGCCCACTCCACCAAGTTGTTCCAAAAGGATGCCATTCTGGACACGCCCAACCGTTGCAAGATCCCCTGCCACACAAAAAAAAGAATAAGAACAATTGAAGAATAAGTGATCATGGGATTCCATACCTTTATGGCAAAGAACACAAGTCAACGGCCCTGGAGTGAAGGAAAAATCCTATCATGTGTAGATAACCTGTTAAGAAAAGCAAACCATAAGATAACACTATGTCTAGGAATATGACCAGAAAAGCAAGCAAGACGATGCCAGGGAACCTTAGGATTAACTTCCCTAATCTGGTCCCAAGTATGGGCCAAAGAGAATCTCCCATTGGGAGATGGTAACCAAACAACCACATCACAAGAATCGGACAGAGAAGGAAGGGAATGTAACTGGCCTCTTATTTCCATAAGCTCAATAGTATTAGTAAGAGGCCAATTCCAAGACTCGCCTTCAATCACCTCAGAAACTCTTTTATTAAGATTTAACGCAGCATCATACACAACACGATGGCCAAGTCTATCCACAAGTGGACCTAAAGGGTGCCAAGTGTCATACCAATGGTAAGTGCCACAACCATTCCCAATTTTATGACAAAGCATAGGCCGAACGGTATCTCTTAACCTAAGAAGCTTCTTCCAGTACCATGAACATTGAGCCGGAGGCTTAATAGCCCAAAAGCTTTTACCTTTGAGCATATAAGCATGAATCCATCTAGTCCAAAGAGAATTATTTTGGGAGATAAAAAGCGTCCAAATGTGTTTTAAGTTCAAAGCTATGTTAAGTTGGACAAGGTTTTTAATGCCCAAGCCTCCTTCCTTCTTGTGTTTACAAACTTGATCCCAAGACAGCTTAGCACCATTAGACTTCTCAATGCCACCAGTCCAAAGGAATCTACGCATAAGTAACTCCACATGTTTAAAAACACTTTTAGGTAAGATAAACATTCCAGCCCAATAATTCTGTATACCTGCAATGACAGATTGAATTAGTTGAATTCTACCAGCATAAGATAAGAATTTAGAGGTCCAAGATAGAATTCTAGAGCTTATCTTTTTAATTAACTCATCACATTCTCCCTTTTTCAATCTAGAAGTAATAAGAGGGACACCAAGATACTTAATCGGAAGGGAACCAACATTGAATTGGAGAGTCTGACATATAGAATTAGAAACATCCTCTTCAATACCAGTTAAGAAGAGATAGCTCTTACTAATGTTGACCAATAACCCCGTAAACTCAAAAAAATTGATCTAACGAGTCTTTCATGACTATCGCAGAATTCACATCACCATAGAAAAGTAAGAGAAGATCATCCGCAAAATAAAGGTGGGAAATTTTAACTTTCTCACATCTCCAATGGTACGTAAAGAAGGGGGATCTCTGAATATTATATTGGATTAATTGGCTAAGCGTATCCATGACAAGGACAAAAAGATAAGGAGACATAGGGTCGCCTTGTCTCCAACCTTTAGCACCTTCAAAATACCCAATCGATTCACCATTGAAGTTAAGAGAGTATTTAGGGCTAGTAACACAGGCTTTGATCCAACGTTGCATCTTAGGAGGGAACCCCACGACATTAATTAAATCAAGCAGAAATTCCCAACTCACACTATCATAATCTAAGGCATTTAGAATGTGAAAATACGCAACTTTTTAATTTTGCCCGCAGCCCCTCTATTTATAAGATTTCAGAACCAACTTATAAGAAACCGGTTTGTCCGACAAACCGGTTCCTGGAACCTATCCCTAGTAACCAGTTTGTAGGGCAAACTAGTTTCTAGAACCTTTACCTAGTATCGGTTTTGTCCCACAAACCGGTTTCTGGTACCCTTTTTCCTTTTCTCCTTTGCATTCAAACATTCCTTCGAGCTAAGAGTGGGACCCCTAGGTTCTTAATTACTGGCTCCGACTAACTATTAATTCCATCTAGTTAAACTCTTAACTAAGGAATAATAATTAATCAATTATCATTAACTCCACTATATAATGATAATTGCACTTTGGTGCTAAGAATAAAATCACACTGATATTAGCGATTCCTAGCCTTGCATAATATGACACTAATGTCCCTCTACCTTTCTTGTATTCATATTTATCATTAGGATGTATGAATAACAATACTGTCTACCCAATTGATAAATACATCTTATATTCCTCGAGTATCAGTCACCTCTCATAAATTAACAAACATGTCTACAATAACTTGTTGACATGGCTGTGTAGCTCTCATTAATCAACCAGTGACATTCTCAAGGGAATACTTACTCTATTGTAAAGAACTACTCTTTACAAGAGGGTAGATTCCATCTTGATAATATATGTTCCCAATACTATAAACTTGATCACCCAAGATACCCAGGTGTTGATCTTGAAGACCTCACTGATTGGTAACTCAAAATAACCAAGCATATAGCTTGTGTCCATTACGATCTCAGGATTAAGGACATGTATCTTATACAAGTATGAGTTCCTATTAACTGTGACATGTTTTCTTATTAATAGGTATAACTCATAGTGCGTCAATGCAACTTATGCACTAGCATATTAACTTAGAGTCAAACACTCTTGTGAATGAGAATCATCACTCTATCATATAGAAGTTAATCATGCTACAATGTATACATGATAAGTTATCCGGTCATATCATCCACTGTGACTTATTTGAAACAACAAGGAATAGTAAATCATATCTCCCATATGCAATCCCATGCACATATGAATTATATAGAATAATGTTTAAGCATAACAGCCTAACCATTCATCTCATGAATTGACATACATAAATGTATTATAATTTTCATAGTCAAACTAACTGGTTTGAGGGCACAATCCCAACAATCTCCCAGTTGGAATCACAACCATTTAGCATTACTTCTAACACCAAATATTATCTATGCGACTTATCAAAAAACCTTAGCTAGTAAGGTTTTGTAAAGAGATCTTCCAGATCATCGGCGAACACGATCTATAGTACTCTCAACATCTTCATGTTGTACTATGTCCCCAAACAAAAGACATCACAAGACACTACCAGATTTTGACCTCCTCAAAATCCAAATCTGATAAGGAAATCAGAATTCTGCGCAGCTAATTCAAACTTAGTTCAAAACACCATAGCCCAGCATATACCCTCTAGTTCTTCTCAAGCCCTTGGCTACTAGGTCACCTTGTGTCTTAAGACACTAGACCTGAGAGATTATTGGGACAAGTCCAAGGGTAAGAACCCTATCTAGAAATTTCTTATGTCAAAACTGGTCGCTAACTTACCAATATTAGAAGTCGGAGATAATCTCATTATCTTCAAGTTTGCGATCTCGAATGAGCACAATTCATAATATGTAGCTCACCTCTCCTAGATCACAAATATTAAGTATACCAAACAACTTAACCTCAACTATTGACAACACACCTTTATCATTCTCAATGATAAAAGATATCATCAACATTTAGAAACTATAATTACCACCACACTTCCTTTAGAAGAAACATCTTGTAAACACAAGACACATCCTTATTTTAGACAAATCTAAAATATTTTGACTACTTGGTCAAAACTAGACGTTCATATCTCTGTATGTTTGCTTAAGTCAACAGACTTATGCAACTCACATGCCAAAACTTCCCCACCACTAACCACGAAACTATCCGGTTGCTGTATGCAGATGTCCAGGTCAAAATTATCTTTCACAAAAGTTATCTTGACATCTATCTACAAAATCTCAGAATTGGGATTTACAGCATTGGAGAAGAGGATTCTAATCGAATCAAGCATAGCTACAATAACCTTGCTTTACCTTCTGATATCGTCCTCTTTTTCTTTTGTAAATACTTATACACCCCATAGGCAAAAGTATTTACTAAATAACTGGACATGATTGGAGTACAAAGTCTCTAACTTCAACATTCATGGTTCAATGCTCTGAATCTCCATCGGACATTGCCCATTTGTAACTAGAAGAATCAGATTTAAAGATGAGGTAATAGTGCAGGAATAGATAAGGGTGTAGTAAATTCTAGTTTGAATAATTTATAAATTGCTTTGAGAGACTAATACCTTTTGATGATGCCAAAATTTGGATCAGAAGAAATATACGAAAGAGTCAGACACAATGAAGTTTATATGTGGTTCGGCCCCGTTAATGAGGTAGCCTACATCCACGGGTGCATCGATGCACTTCACTAGCAGATCACCGGTGGGCCTGGTGAGCCAACAGTTGGGCGGCACTACCAGTAAAACCAACCGGGTGTATGCGTCTTAGTGAAAATAATATGCTATCTTTAGGTTTAGAATTCGACCCCTTTCAATGGGGGCGTGTGGCCTCTTTTATAGGTGCAAGAGACCACCCGTACAAGGTAACTTTATAGATCAGGAAGCCTAATCTATTTATAGTTTGATTTACATGAATTCAGGGGTGTTTCCTAAGTGGTTTAGGAAACTACTTGCTTCTTCCATTTAGTCTTCTAACTGGGATAGGGAACTGCCTAGACGCTTGCTGGCCAAGCAATCACGCCTACTGGGGGCGCGCCCATGTTGGGTCCATCTAGAAAGAACTTTTTTTTTTTTTTTTTTTTTCGGAAAATGGTAAATATATTCCAAAAGAATGTACACATGTACAAGGGGCATACCCCAGGATATTCAAAAAGCACAAAGCATAAGGACGGGTGGCACAGTTAACCACTGAAAAGCCTTACCAGGCAAGAATCAACAACTACTAACAAAAAGAACCAAAGGAAAGGGAAAGGACCAGCCTAGAGGTCCTATGCAAACAACACACGGATAAACAAATCTCAAAACAAAACAACCCAATACAATACAATACTTGAGAGATTTCAAACAAAATCACAACAAAGCATCAACTCTAAATCCAGTTTCTAGCATAGATTTCGACTTGGGGATGTTGTTTCCAATGAGATCTAATTTGCAAATTAATCTGAGATGTTAAAGTTTGCAGCAACTGTTCTTTAGGAGTGGCAGGACCTTTAAAAGTCCTAGTATTTCTCTCCTTCCATATACCATAGACAGCTACCCCAAGACAGATAACTGGGATAGCTTGTTTGATTTGTTTCCCCTTCCAATGTTGCGCCATCCAATGAACAGTAACATCCCAATCTGTCCTATTCCATCTGAGCTCACACCTTTGCATCAAACCCTGCCAAATAAAAGAAACATAAGTACACTCAAAAAATAAGTGATTATGTGATTCCATCTGGCAATGACAAAACACACAAGCAAGAGGACCAGGTGTGTAGGCAAAAATCCTATCTTGTGTTGCAAGTCTATTCTGAACCGCAATCCAAAGAACAAAGTTTTGTCTAGGAGTGCAACCTGAAAACCAAACTATATTGTACCAAGATGCCACAGCAGCAACATCTCTAAAATGGTCCCAAATGTGTGCAAATTTATACTTCCCCGAGGGGGAAATAGTCCAAGAGACACTATCCGACATACCATTAGGCTTATACATATTAGATAACATATTACGAACTTCATTCAAGCCAATGGAGTTAGATGGGGGCCACCTCCAGTCATTGTTACTTATAATAGCCTCAACTTTAGCTTTAACATCAATAGCTGCATCATAAGCAATCCTACTAGTATATTGTTCAATCAGAGGACCAATGGGAAGCCAATTATCAAACCAAAGGGAGGTATGTTTGCCATCACCAATCTTATGAGTAAGGATTGGTCTGACAAGGGCCCTAAGGTTTAACAACTTATTCCAGTACCAAGAGCACTGGCTGGGAGCTTTGATTTCCCAAAAGCTCTTTGTTTTAATCATGTACAAATGTACCCAAGCTTTCCACAAAGAATTATTAGTAGGGTCAAGAAGGTTACCAATGTGCTTTAAATTCAATAGAGTATTTGTGAGATAAACATCTTTGAACCCCAAACCACCTTCTTTTTTTGGTTTGCAAATCTTGGCCCAAGCAATTTTGGCTCCATGTCCTTTCTCTGTGGAGCCAGTCCAAAGAAATCTCATTAAGGATTGATCAACCTGCATAAGGACCCCTTTTGGAAGAATAAACATCCCTGACCAATATTGTTGGATACCCACCAACACAGACTGGATAAGCTGAGCCCTACCTGCATAAGATAAGAATTTAGATTTCCAGGAAGTAACTCTAGAACATATTTTATTAACCAACCATTGTTAGATTTCCAGGAAGTAACTCTAGAACATATTGTTGGATACCCACCATCTAGAAAGAACGCTCGGACTTAAGACCAAATCGGGCGATTTTGCATAACAGCCCGGGATGGCTGTGTAGTTAGTCCAAATTCAAGATGACTTGGCTTATCTTTGCTGAGGTGGAGAGGTTTGACTTTGACCTGATATTTTTGTGCATATCAGCTACCCCCCATTTTTGAAACTAATGGGATGCTCTATCGGATGAGGTTTGAAAATTAAGATTGCTTCTAAAAAACTGTTCAGGAAATGGCCCCGGGTTACTACCCGGGTCGTGACCGATCAAGCTGGTCTTCCGGGGTCAGGACCGAGTGGGCCCAGGACCAACTTCTGCCATGTTTCACCTGGTCACTGGCTTGGTCAGGGTCCATCGAGGCTAGCATGAACGTAACCGAGAAGTCACATCATAATCGGACTGTCACGTCTGCCATTAATTAGGCGCGTCTTTTGAGGCGACTTCTGCGTGCCCGAGATGACTGTTGTCGACAGGTTTAGGCGGGAAAATTTCATGGCCATTAGATCTAGCTTGATCTGGACCATCCACGCTCCCTATATAAAGAACACTTGTTCATTTTCTGGGATTCCTGATAACTGATACGAACCCCGCCAACAATATGACGAAACCCGTAACACGATTAATGCCTCAGACCGTTCTACTGTCAGATTCAAAGGGAAACCGCGACCCAACACCTATAACAGATGCGAACCTTGGTATAAAGGATGAAGATGCCACAATCAAGGATGGAAACTCGATTGATAAGTCTAGGTATGAACGCCACAGAGTAAATCTGATAAGTTCAAATAGTTCTTCAAAGAACCAAAGAGAAAACTCTCATAATATTATTAATGATCAAAACTGCATATTACAAACCCTAAAACTGTTTAAATAGCTGAGGCTTACAGTTGGACTCTATAAGCTTACGAAATATTACACCCCAAAATAAATTCGCCCAAAATTAAAATAAAACGAGACTAAAAGAATAAGGAAAGTTCCATAGTTGGCCTGCAAGCCTACAATTCAGCAATTACGAAAAAAATGACAATAAAATTCTAATTTTAGGAAAACTAAAATTTGACTTCAATCTTGAACTGCTGGCTTATTCTTCTAGAACTTGAATTAGATTGAGACATCTTTGTGGACCAAGCTCCATAGGCCTCCACGAATTTTCCTGAGACCAAACTTCTTAAATTAGCCCATTGAGTGCCTCTTTGAACTTCTTTGCCCGAGCCCTCGTAACTGGTCCAATTGGAATTTGAACTGGTTCCCTTGAAGACGTGCCATGATTTGCATCATTCCCCTCCTCTTGAAAAGGATTTGTCCTCAAATCATCACCTACATCAAAAGGACTCAAATCAGTAACATTAAAAGTAGCACTTACATTGTACTCACCTGGTAAATCTAGCTTGTAAGCATTGTCATTGATGCGCTCGAGAACTTGGAAAGGCCCATCTCCTCGTGGCAGCAATTTGGAACGCCTTTCAGCTGAAAATCTCTCTTTTCGCATATGCAACAAAACCCAATCTCCGGGTTCAAAAACCATCTTGTAACGCCCCTTGTTGGCTTGCTTTGCATATTGGTCTGTTCGTCGCTCAATGTTGAGTCTGGCTTTCTCATGAATCTGCTTAACAAAGTCAGCTTTCCTTTGGCCATCTAAATTAACACGCTCAGTCAAAGGTAAAGGAGATAAATCCAACGGAGTTAATGGATTAAACCCATATACAATTTCAAATGGTGAAAATTTAGTAGCAGAATGAATAGATCGATTGTAAGCAAACTCAACATGTGGTAAACAATCTTCCCATGTTTTAATGTTCTTTTGAATAATAGCCCTTAACAAAGTTGACAAAGTCCTATTTACTACTTCAGTTTGACCATCAGTTTGTGGGTGACAAGTAGTAGAAAATAATAACTTAGTCCCTAACTTACACCACAAGGTCTTCCAAAAGTAACTCAAGAATTTAGCATCGCTATCCGAAATAATTGTTCTAGGCATACCATGTAATCTTACAATCTCCCTAAAGAACAAATCAGCAACATGTGATGCATCATCCGTTTTGTGACATGGAATAAAATGTGCCATTTTAGAAAAGCGATCTACCACCACAAAAATTGAATCCCTACCCCGTTTGGTCCTAGGCAAACCTAACACAAAGTCCATTGAGATATCAATCCAAGGCTCACTAGGAATAGGCAATGGTGTGTATAATCCATGGGGTTGCACTCGAGATTTTGCTTGCCTACAAGTTACACATCTTCCACAAATTCTCTCAACATCTCTTTTCATGTGTGGCCAAAAGAAATGCTCGTGTAGGATGGCTAGTGTCTTAGCAACTCCAAAGTGTCCCATTAATCCCCCACCATGCGATTCCCTCACTAACAAATCGCGTAATGAACAATTAGGAACACACAACTTATTTTCCCGAAATAAGAAATCTTCATGTCTAAAGAATTTACCTAATGCTTTTTTCTCACAATTCCTATACTCTTCACGAAAATCTTGGTCTAATGGATACAATTCTTTAATGTGTTCAAAACCATGCAATTTTGCATCAAGAGTAGAAATCAATGCATACCTGCGAGAGAGAGCATCTGCAATGATATTTTCCTTACCTTGCTTGTAACAGATGACATACGGAAATGTCTCAATGAATTCCACCCATCGCGCATGCCTCTTATTCAACTTGTGTTGTCCCTTCAGATGTTTCAAGGATTCGTGATCGGTGTGAATCACAAACTCTTTAGGCCAAAGATAGTGTTGCCACATCTCCAATGCTCGGACTAATGCATACATTTCCTTGTCATAGGTAGGGTAGTTTAAGGCATCCCCACTCAATTTCTCACTAAAGAATGCAATTGGTCGTCATCCTTGCATGATAACTGCGCCTATGCCAATACCTGAAGCATCACATTCAATTTTAAATGTTTTAGTAAAATCTGGTAGAACAAGTAACGGAGCATGAGTTAATTTTTCTTTAAGTAATTGAAACGCCTTATCTTGTTCTTCCTCCCATTTGAATCCAACGTTTTTCTTGATGACTTCGGTAAGTGGGGCGGCTATGCTACTAAAGTCTTTCATGAACCTCCGGTAAAAACTAGCAAGCCCATGAAAACTTTGAACTTGGCCTACACTCGTGGGCGTTGGCCACTCGAGAATCGTACAAACCTTTTCCTCATCAACCTATACTCCTTGGGCACTAACAACAAAGCCAAGAAACACAAGCTTATCTGTGCAAAAAGTACACTTCTTAAAGTTAGGAAATAACTTTTCCTTTCTCAAGACTTCCAAAACTGATTTCAAGTGTAGAACATGGTCATCAAAATTTTTGCTATAAATGAGTATATCATCAAAATAGACAACAACAAATCTGCCTATAAAAGTACACAAGACATGGTTCATTAATCGCATAAATGTACTTGGTCCATTTGTTAATCCAAATGGCATCACTAACCACTCATACAAACCATGTTTTGTTTTGAAAGCAGTTTTCCATTCATCTCCTTCTTTCATTCTTATCTGATGATAACCACTTTTTAGATCAATCTTAGAAAATACACAAGCACCATGCAGTTCATCTAACATATCATCCAAACAAGGGATAGGGTGTCGATACTTTACCATGATGTTGTTGATGGCTCGACAATCAACGCACATCCTCCACGTCCCATCCTTCTTAGGAACTAAAATCACCGGAATCACAAAAAAAAATGACTATCTCTAGAGAGAGAAGCTCCTACCTCTCTCTAGAATTTGGCTAAGATCGTTTTCTCCACCTTCTTCCCCCCCTCTCTCTCCCCTTCTCTCCCTCTCTTTCAAGTTCTTCCATCTACATCCTTTCTCCTAACTCTCTCTGATTGTTTGAGCTATCTTTTTCTCTTGCTATTAATGGGGTTTAACAAAAAGAAAGGGAATCAAGGTGGGGCTGGTCTAGCTAAAATTAGTCCCTCTAACCAATCAATGAAGCTTCAAAGTGTCCAAGATTCTCTTGTTCATAGGGCTGAGGAAGAAGTGTGTTCCAAAAATGCTAAATCTGGAACTTCTTCTATTAGTCACAAATCTGTCCCTGATAAAAGGGAAGAAGTTGGTAAGGATTTTATCATTTCTAATCCATCTAAGTCCAGTGTGTATAGGATTGGAGAGGGGGGGAATCACTGATATGTCTATGGTAAATGCTTTGGAAGTCTCTGAGGATGACCTAGAGTTACCAGAGGAATGGGAAGAAATGTCTTCAAGCCAAAATGATCAGGATGATAGAGGTTTAAGAAGGGCTTCTCATTTCCTCAAGCTTCAGGACTCGAACGAATTACTCAAAAGGAAGTCTAAAGCCCCAGCTACTCATGAGCTAGCAGCAACTCATAGTCAAATCAAGCAACTCCAACTTGAGCTTCAACAACTAAAAACCCTAAAACAACCCCCATTAACTAATCATCTAAATAGAGGTAGGACTTATTCGGGCAGATCAGGGCTCAAAGGAGTAGGAAATTATTATGAAAATTTTGTGTGGAAAGCCATCAACGTAAAGTCTCATTCAGATTCGGAGGTCCCGCCTAAGCAATCTCGAGACCTACGCAAGGATACAACCAGTTCTGAAGTTGAAGAAGGAGAAATATTGAAGGACAGAAATGTTGTGTGGAATAGCACAAAGAAAAGCTCTAAATCTGATACTAAAAGCCCTTTGATGAGCTATAGCAAGCACTCCCCAATCACTGGGTTTATCATGAATAAAGAAGTTGAAGTTAACAAAACTACTCATTTTGATCCTAGAAACCCTAACATCACCAAACCCGAGATGTTTGTGGGCCATGCTTCTCACATGAATATGCATACACCGTTAGATACATGGAATCAATCTGACAATGGTCATATGGGTGTAGAAGATAGCACTAAAGCCTGCGTGAGTCACATGGGCAAACCAGCTTTATCCGGATTTCCAGGCGCTATGTTTGGGGCGTGTACTACAAGTAATATGCATGGGCTGTGTAATAGTGGGAAGGAAGGAAGGGGCATCGACGCGCCTATACAATTACACACAGATTCACGCACCAACGGTCAGATCAATGGTAGTATTTCAAAAGTTCATAAGGTCAAGAATGGTCACATGGGTGAGTCAGCTTTTCCCTTAAAACATGGTAGCTTGTCTAGAGAGTGTGCCATACGCAACTTGATGGTGAATACAGCCATTGCTGAAGTCCAAAGGGGTGAAGTTGGTCACGTGCAGGATGACCATATTTCCTTAAAATTCGGGGAGGTGTTACCCACTTCATCCATGTGTACCAGTAATACCACTTATGAGCATGTTAAGGCACCTCATACCATTATTCTAAATGGAACTAATGGTTCATTTGGTAACAGCAGTGTCCCTCTAACTTGTGGCATCCATGCTAACAACCTCAACAATTCTCGGTGCATTGGTAAGGATAATCCTCCTTTTAATAAGGCAACTTTCCCTATTTCCAAATGGGCCTCCCTGTTGAAACCTAGTGCTACGTCAGATTTCAAACTGAAATACACCAAAGTGAATAGGGATACGAATAGAATCCTTGTTAGTTTGCCTCAAGATCTTGCAGAAGAAGGAAGTAGGGAATGGGCCAATACTCTCGTTGGGTATTTTATTGATAAGAAATTACCCTTTACCTTGGTTAAAAATGCTACTTCAAGACTTTGGGGAAAAATAGGGTTAGTTGACATGCTGGCTACTGATGCTGGTCATTTCTTGTTCAAATTCAATTCCAACGATGAATCCGTAGCTGTGCTAGAAGGTGGCCCTTGGCATGTGGCAGGGGAACCCATTATATTACGGAAATGGCAAGCTGGGCTAACGCTTAAGAAAGAAGCTCCTTCATCTCTTCCCATCTGGGTTAACTTCTACAACATACCGCTGGAATATTGGTCTGCTCAGGGACTCGGTCTAATTGCTAGTGCGGTGGGAAAACCTCTGCATGTCCATAAAATGACAGCCTCTCGGAGACAGATCTCCTTTGCTAGAATGTGCATTAAGGTTAATGCTGCCTATGATCTCCTTAAGGACTTTGATATTGAAGTTATTGATCCCTTTAGTGGAGAACCTGAGAAGATCAGTATTAAAGTGGAATACCAATGGAGCCCGAAAAGGTGTGCTAAATGCAAAAAGTTTGGCCATGACTGCTCTAAACTGGCAAAACCCCAAACCTCTCAAAGGTTTGTTCCAGTTCCTACTCCCAAACCCCAACATTTAAACATGCCTGTTGAGGATGTTTGGAAGGTTCAAGGGAAAGGGAAAAATGTCTCTATTATTGATCCTAACTCTACATCTTCTCTTGCACATGAGCTTGAGGGAGAACACTATACTATAATCAACATGGAGGAGTTAGTTGAACCTCCTCGTAGTTCTTCCATTGGAGAGCAAGGTTTAGAGGACCAGAATGTGGCTGTGAAAAAATCCAGTTTTGCTAAGGCTAATATAGAACACATTGTTAGCAATATCATCACAGAGGATAACCACATCTTTTAGACATTTTTCCCTTTCCCTTGAACAACACACAGCTTTTAGACATTTTTCTTTCCGAAAAAAAAAATCATCACAGAGGATAACCACATCTTAACTTCTATGACTAACACTTCTCAAGGTGTGCTGGAAGCAAATACTTTCTCAGTGTTGGAAGAGGATAATGAAATTATAGAGGGCCAGGCTTCTGATGTCCCCAACCTGATTCAAGATAGGGGTAAAGGCAGTGTAGTGGAACAAGTTGAGCAGCACCAGAAGGAGCATTTTCAGACCACTACAGTTCACACTGTACCTTCCCAAACCAATGCAAAGATGACTATTTCAGACAATTTGAATCACACCAATATTAAGAAGAACAAAAAAGGCAGTTCTTCAGGTAAGCTTAACCACTCCTAACATCTTTTCAATGATTATAAGCAGCTGGAATATTAGAGGGCTTAATCATCCCCTTAAACAGATTGAAATTGCTAAGCTTGTGTTTGTTCATAATATTGATGTACTGGGTATTATTGAAACTAAAGTCCGAATGCCTAACCAAGATAAAATCCAAAAAAGTATGTTACCAAGCTGGAACTTTGTTACCAATAGTCAACCAAATTCTGTTGATAGAATCTGGGTCGGCTGGAATCCTGATAAAGTTAATTTAACTCCTTTAATATGTAACTCTCAGGTTATTCATGTCAAAATTGAAACTATTGACCACTCCATGGTTCTTGATGCTTCTTTTATTTATGGATTTAACACGATCTATGAAAGACGGAGCCTTTGGAGTGATCTAAGGTATGTGTCACTTATCTTGGTGATCTTCCTTGGATTAGTCTTGGAGATTTCAATGCTGTCTTAAATACCTGTGAAATCTTTGGGGGTAATTCTGGAAGAGACCAAGGATCTGAAGAATTTAATGATCTTGTGAACTCTACTTGTCTTGTAGATCTTCGATACACAGGTATCTACTTCTCTTGGAGCAACCGCACGATCAGCAAAAAGTTGGATAGGGCTCTTTTTTTTTCTTCGAAAAAAGGGTTAATTAAAAAGAAAAAGCCAAAGGGCAAACCAAAAGTACAAGGGGCATACCCTAAGATATACAAAAGGCGCACGAAAATGCAGTAGACAAAGCACAAAGAATGGGTCAAAAGGTGACCGAAACTAAATAAAAAAAAAAATGAACAAAGATCAAACAAAATCAAGAGTCCATAAGCAAACAGGGAATTCCAACCAAACAAAACCACTAAGAAGTAACTATCCAACTCCTGATATACTGGGGAAGGTGAGGATCATTCTTCCACTGCACTTGTATTTGTTGGGATATGTGGAGACAGATCTCTTGAAATATTCTTTCCTTAGTCTTTGCTTCAGATTTGAAGCTCTGAGCATTCCTTTCTTTCCAAATACTATATGTAACCAATCCTAGGCACATTTTTGGAATAATGTGCCTAGGAGATTTTCCTTTCCACTTGTCTGCTGTCCAAGCCACCAGATCATCCCATGAAGATGCTACAGATAAGGTTCCCAACCTATTAAGGACCCTCTGCCAAACAAAAGAAGTATAAGAGCAATTAAAAAATAAATGATCGTGGGATTCCAAATTTTGATGGCAAAAAACACAAGCTAACGGCCCCGGTGTGTATGTGTAGATTCTATCATGTGTGGACAACCTGTGGAGGATAGTCAACCATAGAAAAAAACTATACCGGGGGATGTTTCCCGGGAACCAAACAAGGCGATACCAAGGGACTATAGGGTAGTGAGTTCTGACATGGTCCCAAGTTTTAGCAGAAGAAAACACCTTATTCGGAGAAGCTAACCATTGAATCACATCACTAGATGTCGAAGGGCAAGGTAAAGAACGTAATTGGCCTCTAATTTCCATTAAATCAATTGTGTTAGTAGGGGGCCAATTCCATTCCCTTCCATCAATAACATCGGAAACTTTAGCATTTAGCGGGAGAGCGGGAGGCTGGTTTGATTCCTTCCCTTATGCTCATGCTGAGTTCCTTCCTTTTGGGGTTTCCGACCACTCCCCTATTTTGGTCAAAGCTGGTAATCCTTGCAGGAAAAAAGGTAGACCCTTTAAATTTTACAACTATTGGACAACTTTGAACACTTTTGCTCACACTGTTGAGAACTCTTGGAATAAAAATATTGAGGGTAATTTCTAGTTTCAATTGTGCCATAAACTTTGAATACTTAAAATTGATCTTAAAAAACTTTCCAAGGACTCCTTGGGAAGAGAAAAGCTTTTGGTTAATAATGCTAGAGAAAACCTATTAAAATGTCAGAGATCCTTAGACGAATATCCTCATGATGTTGATTTAAAGGATCTTGAAAAGAGCCTCCGGGCTAATCTTTGGGAAGCTATGAGGGTGGAAGAAGAGGTTTTGAGACAAAAATCTAGAATTCAATGGCTTGAGTCTGGAGATAAGAATACTGCCTACTTCCACAACTACATCAAAAACAGATGTAATAGAAATAGGATTGTGTCCCTTATTCTTCCTAATGGGAGCCAAACTAAAATCGAGGAGGAAACTAAATCTAAGGCCATTAGATTTTTCAAATCTACTCTTGGTACTCCTGCTACTATCCCTATCCTGGTATTAATATTTTGAGGAATATTATCCATAAGCGTATTACCGTTGAAAATTTCACGATATGGATAACATTCCTACTGCTGAAGAGATCAAAGATACCTTATTTAGCCTCCATAGTAACAAAGCCCCTGGACCTGATGGCTATAACGCTCATTTTTTCAAGGAAACTTGGGTCACAACTGGCAATTTGGTTACTAAAGCTATTAAAGAATTTTTTATTACTGGAGAACTTTTAAGAGAGTCCAATGCTACGATTATCGCTCTTATTCCTAAGACTCCCAACCCCTCGAAGATGGGCAACTTTAGGCCTATATCTTGTTGTAATACTATTTATAAGTGCATCTCTAAAATTATCTCTAAAAGACTCCAACGGATTTTACCGGATATTGTTGATAATGCTCAATCTGCTTTTATTAAAGGCCGGAAAAATAAGTGATAATGTTCTTTTAGCCTAGGATCTTCTGAGATACTATCATAAAACCTCCGGTCAGCCTAGAGTGGCAGCCAAGGTGGATCTTATGAAAGCATATGATAGTGTAAGTTGGGAATTTCTACTTGATTTAATTAATGTCATGGGGTTTCCCCCTAAGATGCAAAACTGGATCAAAGCCTGTATTACTAGTCCTAAATACTCCCTTAACTTCAATGGTATCGATTGGGTATTTTGATGGTGCTAAATGTCTGAGACAAGGTGACCCTATGTCACCTTATCTTTTTGTTCTTATCATGGATGCGCTAAGCCAATTAATTCACTATAATATTCAGAGATCCCCTTCTTTTAAGTACCATTGGAGATGTGAGAAGGTCAAAATATCCCACCTTTGTTTTGCGGATGACCTTCTATTACTCTTCTATGGTGATGTGAATTCTGCGATTGTCATGAAAGACACTTTAGATCAATTTTTTGAGTTTACGGGGTTATTGGCCAACTCTGGTAAGAGCTGTCTCTTCTTATCTGGTATTGAGGATGATATCTCTAATTCCATATGTCAGACTCTCCAATTCACTATTGGTTCCTTTCCTGTTAAGTATCTTGGTGTTCCTCTTATTACTTCTAGATTGAAAAAGGGAGAGTGCAATGAATTAATTAAAAAGATAAGCTCTAGAATTATATCTTGGACCTCTAAATTCTTATCTTTTGCTGGTAGAATTCAACTTATTCAATTTGTCATTGCAGGGTTACAGAATTATTGGGTTGGAATGTTTATCCTTCCAAAAAGTGTTATTAAACATGTGGAGTTACTTATGCGTAGATTCCTATGGTCTCGTGGTATTGAGAAGTCTCATGGTGCTAAGGTGTCTTGGGATCAAGTTTGTAAACCCAAGAAGGAAGGGGGATTGGGCATTAAAAACCTTGTCCAACTTAACATTGCCTTGAATTTAAAACACATTTGGACTCTGTTTACCTCCCAAAGTAATTCTCTTTGGACTAGATGGATTAATGCTTATATGCTTAAAGATAAAAGTTTTTGGGCAGTGAAGCCCCCGTCCCAATGTTCGTGGTACTGGAAAAAGCTGCTTAAGTTAAGAGATACCGTAAGGCCTATGCTTCGTCATAAAATTGGGAATGGTTGTGGCACTTACCTTTGGTATGACAATTGGCATCCTCTAGGTCCGCTTTTGGCTAGATTTGGCCACCGTGTTGTATATGATGCTGCTATTAATATTAATAAAAGAGTCTCTGAGGTGATTGATGGCGAGTCATGGAAATGGCCTCTTACTAATACTATTGAGCTTATGGCTATAAGAGGCCAATCACATTCCCTTCCCTCTCCGTCTGATTCTAGTGATGTGGTTGTTTGGTTACCGTCTCCCAATGGGAGGTTCTCTTTGGCCCATACTTGGGACCAGATTAGGGAAGTTCATCCCAAGGTTCCTTGGCATCGTCTTGCTTGGTTCTCTGGTCATATTCCTAGACATAGTATTATCTTATGGTTTGCTTTCACTCCAGGACCGTTGGCTTGTGTTCTTTGCCATAAAGGTATGGAATCCCATGATCATTTATTCTTCAATTGTTCTTATTCCTCTTTTGTGTGGCAAGGGATCTTGCAGCGATTGGGTGTGTCCAGAGTTGCTTCCTCTTGGAACAACTTGGTGGACTGGGCTGCTCGGACCTAGAAGCAGAAGACCCCAAATCACATTGTCTCTAAGCTATGCTTGGGTATAGCCATTTATAGTATATGGAATGAAAGAAATTCTCGGACTTTCAAGATAGAATCTAAAACCAAAGAAATGATCCTTCAAGATATCTTCCTCCAGATTGTCACTCAAATCCAAATCAATTGGAAGAACGATCCTCACCTCCCGCATTATATTGAAAGATGGAATTGACCGGAGTTCTCAACAGGTTGGAAATCTCCCTTTCCGACCCTCATGGGATGTTTTTGTGGACTGGGAAGCGGACTTTGTCTTGATCCTCTTTTTTGTCCTTTTAAAGGTGCTTTGATGTGTTTCTTGCTCTTTTTTTATTGGTTTAAATTTTGTGCTGATTGTTTGGATGGGCTTCTCTAGGGTTTTCTTAGATTTCCCCTTCCTTTGTTGCATTTTCTGGATGCATTTTTTCCTATGCTTATTGTAAATCCTGGGGTATGCCCCTTGTACCTTGTTCAGTGCTGGTTGGCTTTTTCGTTTAATTTAACCTTTTTTTGAAAAAAAAATAAAATCACCGGAATGGCATACGGGCTCATGCTTTCTCTCACGTACCCCTTTTCCATCAATTCACTTACTTGCCTTTGCAACTCCTTTGTCTCCTCAGGATTAGCACGATAGGCAGGTAGGTTTGGAATGGAAGCACCAGGTACGAAGTCAATTTGGTGTTCGATCCCTCGAGTAGGTGGCAAACCGTGTGGAATTTCTTCCGGCATGACGTCACCAAATTCTTGCAAAAAGAGAAATAATAGAACTAGGCAAAATGGGCTCAATCTCTTTAGTGTTCAAAACTGCCTCCTAGTACAATAGTACAATCATTTGCATAGAAATTTGTTTTTCTCTCTATTTTTATCTCTCTAGCCGAATCTTCTCGCTTTTTTTCTCTCTCAATTTTCTTGGCCTCGCTTTTTTCTTCACTCGAATTTTCACTCACTTTCTTTTTCTCTCTCTCTTTTTTGAACACTCTCCTTTTGTAACCTCACTTGATCTTCATATACTTGTTGCGGGGTTAAAGGTACAAGAGTGATTGAACGTTTTTTTTTTATTTTTATTTTTTTACGTTGATTAAGTACAAATGAATATTTGTTCGTAAAGCCATCATGCTTCACGCGCCTATCAAACTGCCATGGGCTCCCTAACAATAAGTGTCCAGCATGCATCGGTACTACATCACACATCACTTCATCTTCGTACTTACCAATTCAAAATGCCACTAACACCTACTTGTTCACCCTCAACTCACCACTATCATTTAACCATTGCAACTTGTACGGCCTAGGGTGTTTCAGCGTGGGCAGCCCTAACTTCTCCACCATTATTGTACTTGCAACATTAGTACAACTACCACCATCAATAATCACACTATATACCTTGTCCTTAACATAGCACCTAGTATGGAAGATGTTTTCTCGCTGCACTTCCTCAACTTCTCTGGCTTGCACACTCAATGCTCTCCTTGCCACTAATGTCAATGCATCTGGGGCAACGTACTCCTCCTCAGGAATGTCCTCCAATGGTGCATATCACCGGTGTCAGAATCGTCATCCTCTGTTTCAATCTCACCATTGTCTCTCATCACCATAACCCGCTTATTTGGACATTGACTTGCTATGTGTCCCCTGCCTTGGCATTTAAAACACTTAATGTCACAATTTCTAGAAATAGAAGAATCTGATTTACCTTGATTTCCATGGCTGGTTAATTCTTGTTTTTGCTCAGTTTTTGGCTTCACCAAAGGCTGCTTCTCATCTCTTTTCCAAGTATTTGGTTTCCAAGCGGATGTATTGGAATTTTGGCTTGGACGTGTGCTGCCGCCCCTCCTCTTGAGTTGATTCTCAATTTTAATAGCCATGTGTACCATATCCTCCATTCAACATAGTGTTGCAATTCCACTGCATTGGCAATTTCCCGATTCAACCCAACTAAGAATCTAGCCATTGTAGCCTCTCGATCTTCCTCTACATTCGCTCGAATCATCGCAACTTCCATCTCTTTATAATATTCTTCTACATTCCTATTACCTTGCCTCAAACTTTGCAACCTGTTATACAACTCCCGATAGTAGTAGCTTGGAATGAATCGCTTCCTCATCACAGTTTTCATATCCTCCCATGTCTCTATTGGATGCTCCCTATTTCTCCTCCTATTCAACACTAATTGATCCCACCAAATAATAGCATAATCGGAAAATTCAATGGCAGCAAGTTTTACTTTCTTAATCTCAGAGTAATTGTGGCAATCGAATACCAATTCCACCTTCTTCTCCCATTCAAGATATGCTTTCGGATCAGTCTTGCCTTGAAACGAAGGAATCTTCATCTTAATACTACCCAAATTATTATCTTCCTGGTTCCTAGCTTCTCTAAACCTAACTTCTCTACCCCGACCACCATATCTCCTCTGATTATCTATTGACTCCCGATCATTTTCTCCATCAAAGTCTTCCCCAAAATACTCCTCATCATCAACTCTTCTGTGTACATTACGAACATTTTGTGGTTACCTATGCGGTGTACCCTCTTCAACTCTATCCAATCTCTCATGTATCGGTTCCAATTCTGCCCTCATCATCCGCCTCATCTCCCCCACTAAAGCTCGCATTTGTAAATTCGTAACAACCGGCTGTTGAGCCTCTTCATTTGTGACTCTTCCCTGATCTTGAGCCATAATTCTTGCAAGAACGGATTAGAAGTAGAATAGATCCTCACTACACTCCCTCACGTGTTTCACTCAAGAATATAATTCACTCGTGTTTATACTCAAAAATCAAGTCGGCTTTTACCCTCTTATGTGCTCACCACTCCTGCCTTTTTCCACTCGTAGTAATTGTCACTCAGTTCTTATGAAACTGATCAAACAATGACCAGAATTTCTCAGAAATAATCCACACCCAAACTAGACCAATCAAATTTGGAAGTTGAAAGCACGACTAAAAACGAACGCGGATGGCTAGGTTTCCAAAAGCACAAAAAAAAATGGAATTTTTGAAAACACCTCTTGGGATGCTCTTGTACTTTGGATGGCATACAAGTGGAAAGGGGCAAAGCCCTAGGCATATTATTCCAAGAATGTGCCTAGGATTGACTGTGTATACCATCTGGAAGGAGAGAAATACTCGAAGCTTCAACTCTGGAGCTAAACCTAAGGAAAGAATATTTCAAGAGATTTGTCTCCAAATTTCCCAACAAATGCAAATGAAGTGGAAGAATGACCCTCACCTTCCCCAGTATATTGATAGATGGACATTTACTACTTAAGGGAGTTTTGTTAGGACTAACTTCTATGTTGTATCAGCTTTTGGGCTTGTGACCCCATCTGTTTTATTTTCTTTTGATTTTTTGATTTTTTGTTTTGCTGATCTTGGAGTTGGTTCTTTTCTTGGCTATGGCCTTTGGTAACCTATCTCTGGTTGCTTTTCCAGATGCCATTTTCATGCGCTAATTGTATACCCTGGGGTATGCCCCTTGTGTTTTTTGTATAGTGCCGTTTGGCTTTTTTTTTTTTTCCTTTTATTGATTAACCCTTTTCCGAAAAAAAAAGAGCAAATCACAGATCAGATTCGCAAACCCTAAACACGAAATTCCAGATCGTAATCGAACACCTTTTTTTTTTTGATACTGTTCAGAAACGAGAACGAATAAGAAAACGAACAGAAACAAAAACAAATAAGAACAGAACCAGAAGAAACAAATAAGAACATAAACGAATAACATATGATAAACCTGAGACTAGAACTGTGCTCTGATACCAACTGATACAAACCCCGCCAACAATGTGACGTGCCTCGGACCGTTCTATTGTCAAATTCAAAGGGAAATAGCGACCCAACACCTATAACAGATGCGAACCTTGGTATAAAGGATGAAGACGCCACAATCAAGGATGGAAACTCGATTGATATGTCTAGGTATGAACGCCACAGAGTAAATATGATAAGTTCAAATAGTTCTTCAAAGAACCAAAGAGAAAACTCTCACAATATTATTAATGATCAAAACTACATATTACAAACCCTAAAACTATTTAAATAGCTGAGGCTTACAGTTGGGCTCTATAAGCCTACGAAATATTATGCCCCAAAATAAATTCGCCCAAAATTTTAATAAAACGAAATTAAAAGAATAAGGAAAGTTCCATAGTTGGCCTGCAAGCCTACAATTCAGCAATTACGAAAAAAATGACAATAAAATTCTAATTTTAGGAAAACTAAAATTTGACTTCAATCTTGAACTGCTGGCTTATTCTTCTAGAACTTGAATTAGATTGAGACATCTTTGTGGACCAAGCTCCATAGGCCTCCACGAATTTTCCTGAGACCAAACTTCTTAAATTAGCCCATTGAGTGCCTCTTTGAACATCTTTGCCCGAGCCCTCGTAACTGGTCCAATTGGAATTTGAACTGGTTCCCTTGAAGACGTGCCATGATTTGCATCAATTCCTGCTGCCAATTGATAGAGATACCGAGCAGTTTGAGAGCAAAAAAGCGTCTGGTAAAGTTTCCCAAGCCCTTCTTCTGCGTTAATCCTTGTAAGTGTTCCCTTTTTTAGTTTCAGTTCATTATTCTCTTCCTCTTCTTTTCGGAGCGAGGCTGGAGAGGACGAACCTTCGTAGGTTAGAAAGGGAGTGGGACTTTTTCTTTCTCAGGTTCTGTTCTTTCTTCAAGTTAGGAGATACGTTAGATAGGTTGAACCGAACGGGCTGTCCCCAGGTAGTTCTGACCTAGTGTCACCTTGTCTTTAAGACTATATACTTTCTTCCTTTTAGGTTGATAACCCAGCCCCCTTTGTACCTCAGACTCGGAGTTCCTGACCCATACCTGAGTCGTCCTCTACTTCCTGACCCAGTCACCGAAACCCCAAGGATGTGTCACTCTGGTTTTGACTCGTTTTGTCGGTCGGAGGATGAGCGGTCTGGGTCTGAGATGCCGGACACAAGTTTGATTCTGCCATCCGCGTCCCCTTCTGATCACCATAGCGAGGGTAAAATCCCAATCCGTCTATCTGATGATGAGTCAGACCAAGAGGCCCCCGTTGCTTCTATTTCCCGGGGTTCAGGTGATGAAACACTAGGGGAACCCGACCCTGAAGTAGCCTTCGCCAATGAGTTAATTCCATCCACCCTGCGTAGTGAAGATCTCAACCGCATTAGGAATAGGTATAGCCTTCCCGACTACTGCTCTTTGACCATGAATGTCGATGGAGCCCAAATCTACCAGCGGGGTTTCACCACCCTATATGAGGACATCCTTATGGCTAGATTCTGTATTCCCCTTCATTCAGTCGCTTGGGACGTCCTTATTTACTTGGGGATTGCCCCGGGGCAACTGGCCCTGAACTGTTGGAGGTTCCTTATGGGGTCCATCTCCCTTTGGCCCCAAGTTTTTGGGTATGAGCTTACTGTCCAGGAGTTTCTCTGGATGCACCGACCATTTCCCATACATGGAGAGACCGGGTTCTTTTCTCTCGGGGCTCGGCAGGGGAGAAAGATCATAATGGATTGCCCAAGCAACAACAAGGGTTGGAAGAATAGATTCTTCCAAGTATCCACCCTTGTACTCTATGAGCGGGCCTTGGGGATCCAGATGAGGACTTCCTGGGTGGGAGAACTAAGGGGTAAGTTAGCGCAGTAGCTTCCACTCACTTCCTTTACCTTGATTTGAGACTAACTGTGTTACATTTTTCATGGCAACGGGGTCAGCTAGCCCACCTACTATCCTCGAGGTGTGCGAAGACAGAATCAGAAGCTTGGCGGACTGCCCTATCAACATTTGGGACATTCTAACCCGCTCAGGAGATCAGAGAGGCGATCACCGACTAGAACACCCCGCCGAGGCCCCTATCTTTCCCTCAATCATCCCGGCTAAGAGTTTGATTGGCAACTAAATTTCAGTTATCCTTTATTGCCTCATTGCTCTGATTACTAACTTTGTGTTTGCTTTCCTTTTGTAGAAATGGCCCCCAAGAGAGATCTTGAACAGTGGAGGGCCAGGCAGGCCACTGCCGCCACACGAGTGGCCAATAGAGGAGGAAAGAGGCCTGTTGCAAAGGCCTCGGGCAGCAAATGCCCGCTAAGGCGAATCCGGCACGGGACTCGCCAACCGTCCGGAACCCGTCGGGACTTCAGCTCCCAAGGCGGTGCTGACCGAGACTTCTCCCCGAGCGGAAATACTATCCGGGGTGTCGGTTGAGGAATCGACAGTGATCAGGGAGAGGGCCAAGTCCGCCCTTCTCCCTAGCCAGGTGAAGGCATGTGCAAACATATGTCCCGAGGCATTTAAGGGATGGTTATACATCTTTTCCCATATGGCAAGCACTTGGCGCTTCTGCCCCTCTTTTTTTTTTTCGGAAAATGGTAAATAGATTCCAAAAAAGGATGAAGCCTAAAGTGGGAGAAGATGGAAAGGTCTTTATGCTACCAAATGATCTTCCTTCTGTGGGAAGTGCTCAATGGGATAATACCCTAGTGGGATCCTTTGTAGGAAAAAAGTTACCATATACCTTGGTGAAGAATGCTACTGCTAAGCTCAAGACGAATAGTGGATTGTTTGACATGCTGGCCATGGACTCAGGTTACTTCTTCTTCAAATTTAACACAGAAGCAGATTGTGATAATATCCTGGAAGGAGGGCCTTGGCATGTTGCAGGCCAGCCTATACTTCTCAAAAAATGGTGTCCAGGACTTGTTCTGGACAAAGAAGCTCCTTCAACTATGCCAATATGGGTGCATTTCTTTAATGTCCCTATGGAGTTTTGGACCCAAAAAGGGCTTAGCCATATTGCAAGTGTTATTGGTAAACCTCTGCATGTTGATAGAATGACAGCAACTTGTAGGAGGATCTCTTATGCAAGAATTTGTGTTGAGGTTAATGCCAAGTTTGAACTTCTTCGAAATTTTGATATTAAAGTTGAGGGATCTGAGTCCAAAAGTATAACTATTGGGGTGGAGTACCAGTGGACTCCAATTAGATGTGCTAAATGTAAACGATTTGGGCACGAATGCTCTAAGGTTCCTAAGATTCAGAAAGTGCAAACCCATAAAACTTCGGTTTCGACTCCTATTCCCACCAATGAAGATGGCCCCTGGATGGTTAAAGGAAAAGGGAAAGTGGTTCATGCTGAATCTGCTAGGGGCATTAGCAAGGAGAATTATAGGGAAACTGATCTGCAAAATGTGAAAGGGGATTTACTGCCCCCACCTCAATATCGAATTCAGCTACCCCAAGTTGTTCCCAAGTGTCTAAGGGAGATCTAAATGTGGCAAATGATAAAGTAATTACAATAATCAATCAATTCTCTATTCTGGGAGAAACTCAGTGTGCTGTAGGAAATATTCATGAAGATAATAATTGCACGAAATCTGAGGAGATAGCAGCCCCCAAAGATATTGTTCCTCGGTTAGAGGATGGAACTTACTCTAAGCCTCCAACTTTGGTTGTTAATGGAGCAGCTGATCAACAGGTTACTGAGGTTGATGGGAATGGAGCTGTAGGCCAAACATCTGACCTCACCACTAAATATGCTGATTGTCCAGCAGCTACCTCTTCTACTAGCCAGGTTATCACTTCACCCTCTAGATCTTCCTCTGGAGGTAAGCAACACAATAATCAGAATAATATTCACACTCATCATAATAAGAAGAACAAGCATAATCGTTCTTCAGGAAGAAAGTAGCTTTTTCCCTAACGTTTTAATGATTACTAGCAGTTGGAATATTAGAGGCCTTAATTGGGCTTCTAAGCAATATGAAGTTGCTAAGTTTATTTATGATAATAATATCGATGTTTTAAGCATTGTGGAAACTAAGGTTAAACAGTGTAATGAGGATATTATTAGGAAAAAAGTTTTCAAACATTGGGAATTTGTTTCTAACAGTAGCCCGCAGGCTACTGGGAGAATATGGATTGGCTGGAATACGGATAAGATTTGCCTTCAAGTCCTTAAAACTTCTCCCCAACTCATCCATGTTAGTATTGAAAATGATGATAAATCTATTTATATGGAAGCTTCTTTTGTTTATGGCTACAACACTGGCCATGCTAGAGCTGAACTTTGGTCTAAGCTTAGGTCCGTTCATGCTAGAACTCCTAACATTAATTATATCACTCTTGGAGACTTTAATGTTACTTTGAGTCCTGCTGAGATTTTTGATGCTAATCATGGATGGGATACTGATATGTATGATTTATTAAAGTTACTAAAGATTGTAATCTAGTTGATCTTAGATATGTTGGAGAACTTTTCACTTGGTGTAACCGAAGATATGGAAGGCCACAGACTTCACACAAAGAAAATTGGATAGAGCCTTGGTGAACCAGGGCTTGATCACTTTTCTGACTCTTTTGCTCATTTTTAGGCCCCAGGTATATCGAATCACTCTCCTATTTTAGTCCATATTGACAAAAATCATAGAAGGAAGGGAAGGGCCTTTAAATTTTACAATTACTGGTCTAAATTGGATCACTATTCTGATATTGTTACTAGTGCTTGGAATCAAAGTATTGAGGGTAGTGCTCAGTATCAAATCTGCCATAAACTTAGAATCCTTAAACATGAATTGAAAAAACTTGGAAAAAAGCATATAGGCCTTGAAAAGGTCAATGCTGATGAGGCTAGGGAGGCTCTTAAGACTCTACAATCCTCTTTACTCCATGACCCTTGTAATCCTGTTCTGATTGAACAACTTAACCCTTGTTTGGACAGATACCATGAAGCCATTTGGATTGAAGAAGCAACCCTCAAAAACAAAAATCTATATTACAATGGCTTGGAGTGGAAGACAAAAACTCCAGATATTTTCACATGTCCATTAAAGAGAGAAGGAACTTTAAAAGGATAATTTTTCTTGAAAAACCGGATGGTAACCTTACTACCAACTGTGATGAAGCTAAAGGAGAAGCTCTTAGATTTTTCCAAAATTTACTTGGTACCCCCTCTAATCATAGCTATCCTAGAAAAGATTTTTTGAGATCATTTATTCATAAGAAAATCCCTGATGAGCTAAAGGTAAATTTGGATAGGATTCCCTCGGATGATGACATTAAAAAGGCTTTTTTCAGTTTACATTGTAATAAAGCCCCGGAACCCGATGGGTACAATGCTTTTTTCTTTAAGGATTCTTGGGCAACTGTTGGCCCCTCAGTTACTGAGGCTGTTAAAGAATTTTTTATTAATGGCGATTTTCTTAGAGAATCTAACACTACCCTTATTGCTTTGATCCCTAAGGTTCCTAACCCTTCCAAGATGGGTGACTTTTGTCCTATTTCCTGTTGTAACATAGTCTATAAATGCATATCTAAGATTATCGCTAGCAGGCTTCAACTTGTTCTACCTAATCTGATTGACCAGGCTCAGTCAGCGTTTGTTAAAGGTAGGAAAATCAGTGATAATGTCCTCCTTGCTCAAGATTTGCTTAAAGATTACCATAAACAAACGGGTAAACCTAGGGCTGCAGCTAAGGTTGATCTTATGAAGGCCTATGATAGTGTTAGTTGGGAATTTGTTATTGACTTTCTTGATGTACTTAGTTTCCCTCCGAATATTAAGAAATGGATCATTGCTTGCATCACTACACCTAAATATTCTATTAATTTTAACGGTGAATCTGTGGGCTATTTTGAAGGTGCTAAAGGGTTAAGACAAGGTGATCCTATTTCTCCTTATTTGCTTGTTATTTTTTTTTTTTTCGGGAAATGGTGAATCAATAAAAGAAAAAGCCAAACGGCACTATACAAAGATACAAGGGGCATACCCCAGGATATACAATGGGCTCAAAAAAAAAAAAAAAAAAAATGCATCCAAATGATGCAACAAAGGAGGGGATCTATCGATGGCAAAAAGGCCAAGAGAGAGACCCTTCCAATCAAAAGCGAATCACTAAAATAGGGGAAAACCCAAAGGAGTTCCCCCAAAGATTGGACCAAGTGTATCCACATGGGAGCCAAAAACAAAGAACATTCCAATTAAGCCAAACCGAAAGTAGATACACATTTAATTGAAATTAAACCCACTTAGCAACATAAATAGGAAGGTGAGGGACTTGTTATTTGCTTGTTATTGTTATGGATACTCTTAGCCAGCTCTTGCATCATAATACCATTAGAGAGCCTTTTACCTTTCATTGGAAATGTGATTCTTTAAAGATCTCACACCTTTGCTTTGCAGACGATCTTCTCATTTTCTTTAATGGGGATGTGGATTCTGCCAATACGATTAAGCTTACTCTTAATCAATTCTTTCATTTAACTGGCCTACAAGCAAACAACTCTAAGAGCTGCTTATAAGAGTTCTAGTATTGAGGATGAGTTGTGTAATGAAATCCTTTCTGTTCTTCAGTTTGTTAAAAGCAGCCTTCCTGTTAAATACCTTGGTGTTCCCCACATTACTTCTAAAATGAAAAAACAAGATTGTGAAGGGTTGGTCAATAAAATGTGTGCTAGAGTTAATTCTTGGAAATCTAAATTTTTATCTTATGCAGGTAGAACCCAACTGGTTAGTTCTGTATTGATAAGAATTCAACTTTACTGGTCTGGAATGTTTATTCTTCCTAAAGGTGTTCTCAAGCAAGTGTCCCAAATTATGGCTAGATTCTTTTGGTCTGGTAAGACAGATAAAATTAAATTAACCTTTTTCCGAAAAAAAAAGACAGATAAAATTACTAGTGCTAAAGTTGCTTGGTCCAAAGTGTGCTGATATAAGAAGGAAGGGGGTTTGGGTTTTAAAGACTTAGAGCTGGTTAATAAGATTGTTAACTTGAAACATATTGGAAAAATTTTGGATCCTTCTAACAATTCTTTATGGAAAAAATGGATCCACCAGTATATGCTGAAACATAAGAGCTTCTGGTAGGCCAAGTTCCCTTCTCAATGCTCTTGGTACTGGAGAAAGTTATTAAAGCTTAGAGAGGTAGCTAATCCCTTACTAATCCATCGGATTGGTAATGGTAATCATACTTTCCTTTGGTTTGATAACTGGCTCCCCTTGGGTCCCCTTCTGGATCAGTTTACTGAAAGAATTGTGTATGATGCTGCTATTAATATTGATAAGGTTAGTAGTATTATCCGGGGGACAGATTGGAACTGGCCTGGTTCAAACTCTCTAGAACTTAATGAAGGAAAAAGTGGTTTAAAGTTAGAGTTTAAACGCGCAGCGGAAATAGGTTAAGTTATAAAACTTTTGGTATTCCAGGATCTACTACTCGTCAATTCCATAGATGCGTACAAGGGGTGCAAGAATTATACCTTAGTGTCTTGAACCCAATTCTGAAACTTTAACTTCCAGCAGCCTCCACTAGATGATCTTCACCCTTATGACTCCTGCGGATGCCTGCCGGAAAGACTAGGGTTCGTGGGAACCCTAGTAGAGAGGATAGGAAGGTTTTGGGAAGACTATGATAGTTTCTGCAGCTTCTGCGTATAAAAACGACGATCACTTACTTCCAGAACGCAGCTGCCCTATTTATAGATTTCCAGAACCGACCTAGACTTCGATCGATCGAAGTGACTTCGATCGATCGAACCATTCTCGATCGATCGAACCTGCTGACTTCAATCGATCGAACATACTTCAATCGATCGAACTTGTCTTAACAGCTTCCTCAAGTGTCTTTCCAAGCATCCTAGCGGAGCTAAGAGTGGGACCTCCTAGGCTCTTTATTGTTGGCTCAGACCAGTTTGTTAACTACCATGACCAAACTCTTTGATCAGCAAACTAACTAACTGGTCAGTTAACGTTTATTCCACTATAAAACGATAACTGAACTCCAACGCAAAAGAACATATCCGAAGCGATAACTAGACTTGTATGGTGTACTAATGTCCCTCTACCGTCAGCATTCGTAATCATATTCAGGTAGTCGGATAACTGTTACTGTCAACCTGAATCATGATTACTTCTTGTATTCCTTGAGTCTCATTCACTACTCATGATTACCAAACATGTTGATAACTCTTATCAACAAGACTGCAGTACTCAGTAATCAACTTGGTGACATTCTCAAGGGAATGCTTACTCTGAATCAGAGGGTAGATTCTATCTTGACAATATATGTTCACAACCCTATGGACATGACATACCCAAGATACCCAGGTGTTGATCTTCTATAGACCTCACTGATTGGTAAGTCAAAGCAGCCATATCCATAGTCTATGTTCATAATCATCTCAAGATTGAGAACACGTACCTTATACAAGTTATGAGTTCCTATTAAATGTTGACAACCTTAAGCGTCAATAGGAAAACTCAGGTCCGTCAATGCACTATAAGCACTAGCATATCAACTAAGAGCTACACTCTAGTGATTGAGATTAATCACTCCATCCAATGGTAGTTAATTATGCTACAGTATAGACCTGATGAGGTATCCAGTCTCATCATCCACTGTGACATATTCTAAGTATCAAAGAATAGTAATTCGTATCTCACTTTTGTGTATCTCATACACACACGAATTGCTTACTATGATACTTAAGGATAAAACAATCATCTCATGAAAGAAACATACACAATGAAATGTAAAGCTGATATCAATATATTATAATGCTAATGTCTCATACATAAAGTAATGGTTTGAGGGCACAAACCCAACACTTAATGAAGTAAGAAATATTTTATCTAATTTCTACTCGCCTACTAATAGCATTGACACTGTTAAGTGGGTTTTTTCTCCTAATGGTGAGTTTAATACTTTTCTTGTTTGGGATCACTTGAGGGTCCATGATACTGAGGTCCCTTGGTATAATGCTGTTTGGTTATCTGGATGTATCCCCAGACAAATTTTTGTTCTTTGGCTTGCTGCTCAAAACCGGTTATCCACTCATGATAGAATCTATAGTTTTACTCCTGGTCCATTAGTTTGTTTGTTTTGCCATTCTCATATGGAAACTCATGACCACTTGTTCTTTGATTGTCCTTATTCTTTTCTTGTGTGGCAGGAATTAATGAAAAGATGTGATATTCAATGGCATAGCCAAAGTTAGAATGGATGGATCAAAGATTTAGAGGCAATACTTTTCAAAAAGTGCTTCCCAAGATTTGCCTTGGAGTGGCTGTTTATGAATTATGGAAAGAAAGAAACAAAAGAGCATTTAAGAAGATCTTCAACCCTCCAAGCATTCTTCTGAAGCAGATAAGATCTCAAATAAATGCTCAAATCAGGGTGAAATGGAAACACCAAGTGAACATAGATAGATACCTTAGTAAGTGGTGTGATTGATCTTTTGATGTTGTCAAGAACCCTTGGTTGTTTCTAGGTCTTTTCTGGGTTGTTGGGTTTGATTTGGGACTGTAATGTGTTTGTTTGTCAGGTTGCTTGTTGTTGGGCATGTTTGGTTTGGTTTTGTTGTTAGCTTTTTGCTTCTTGTCTTCATGTTTTGAGCTATTTGTTTTATCCTGGGGTATGCCCCTTGTGTTTCTGCCCCTCTTTACCATAACTTCTCCTGTGTTTGACTTGTTAACTGACCGTCTTGGATTTTATTTTATTTTTTTAGGTCAGCTGCATGGCCACAGGGGCTGAGTCCTTCCTGCCCTCTTTGGCTGGGAGGACCGCTGCTGCTGAAGCCACTTTGTCTGAGGAGCGGGCGACCTCGGAGGCCAGGTAAAACGCCCTTGCTTTGGAGAAGGATAAGGTGAAGAGCTTGGCCTTAAGCCTTAGTGCAGCACAGGTAGAGTTGCCGACTGCCCTGGTGGATCTGGAGGCTTTCTGGGCCATTGCGACTGCTGCAGAGGCTAAGACGAAGGCTGCGGCTGAGGCAACAGTGGCGGGAGCCACAGAGGAGGCTTTTGATGACGGTTTCTTCTAAGGCTACGAGGACCTCAAGCGAAGGTTAACTTGGGATCACCCCGAATGGGACATCTCATCCTATAAAGGAATTCTGCTGCCCCAGCTGAAGAAGCTGACAACTCCACTGCCTTGGCAGAAGTTGCTGACGGTTCTGCCGCGCCGGGCAGAAGCTCGGTTCCGGGCACAGGAGCCGCCTCATTGGGAGAGTCTGGATAGACTGAAGACGTGTTGAGATTGACGATGCTTAGTCCCTGAATTGTATTTTCTATTTCCCTCTTTATTATTTTTTTTTGGGAGGCTACTACAACTGCCCCCCAGGCTGTACAAACTGTTTTTTAATTAATGAAAAGGTCATTGAGACCATTCTTTCCATCAATTGTCTTTGCACTTGAATGCCTATTTGTGATTGCCTGTGACCGACCGGTTATAAATCCCGTAGGAACCTTGCCTTAGCAAAAGTTAGGACTCTAACTAGTAGAGAACACTTGGTCTTTCAGGGACCTGATATGGGGGTCCCGCTCGGGTATAGTACAGGTTTGTGACTGTTTAGTACCCAAGCGATTTCTCTGGGTACTGTATGTACTTAGGAATGTTAGAAGTGTTCTAGGATTCCAAGTCCTGTTAGTATTCGGTGTGATTTCCTATTTAGTCTACTCTGCCTCCCAAGCTTTTGCTAAGGCAGGCGTATAGAGGGGGTGACTATAGGAGACTGACCTGGAACATGGGTGGTTGCAGGGTCTTTTGGGACTTACCATCATCAGCCACCTAGGGGGTGTTGCCCCCCATTGTGGGTTAGACCTAAGCGAAGCCTGTTCCTCGGGTTTTGGACCCGAGGTCTTCAGTGCCTGGAGTCTGACCCAGAGGTCTTTTAAGTGCCTACGGTCTGATCCTGAGGTCTTTTGAGTGCCTGGGGTCTGACCCCAATGTCTTTTGAGTGCATGGGGTCTGACCCCGAGGTCTTTTAAGTGCCTGGGGTCTGACTCCGAGGTCTTTTGAGTGCTTGGGGTCTGACCCTGAGGTCTTTTCAGTGCTTGGGGTCTGACCCCGAGGTCTTTTAAGTTCCTAGGGTCTGACCCTGAGGTCTTTTATGTGCCTGGGGTCTAACCCTGAGGTCTTTTAAGCGCTTGGGGTCTAACCCCGAGGTCTTTTAAGTGAGCAAACACGGGGAAGAATCGTTTGGTGGAAAAGAAAACTTTTATTATTATAAAATTGCTCGGCTGGAGCTACATTCTTCCTAGCCAACATTATTTTCATGTTTTACTGGAAGTACTTGCGGAGGTGCTGCACGTTCCACGGATGAGAGAGGTCGTGCCCGTCTAGAGTTTGTAACTAGTAGGTGCCCGGACAGTTGACTCGGGTAACTAGGTACGGAACTTCCCAATTTGTCCCCAACTTTCCGTGGGCCGGGACCTTAGTAGATTGGTTTATAGCCATAAGGGGTCTCCCACCTAGAAATCGCGGTGGTTGACTCTGCTGTTGAAGTACCAGGAGACTCTCTGCTTGTATGCCGCCACTTTGAGGTAAGCCCAATCTCTTTTCTCTTCTACCAAGTCTAATTCTCCTCTAAGTGCTTCCTCGTGTCCCCGTTCACTAAAATTTTCCACTCAGTAAGTAGGCAACCCGAGCTTTATGGGGACTACAGCCTCGAACCCGTAGGTGAGTGAGAATGGAGTCTCGCTTGTTGTCACTCGGGGAGTTGTACGGTAGGCCCACACGAGGGTTGGAAGTTCTTCCGCCCAAAGACCTTTGGTGCCTTCAAGCCTAGTTTTGATTAACTGCAGAATAGTTCAGTTGGTCAACTCTTCCTGGCCATTGGCTTGAGGGTGCTCGGGGGAGGAGTAATGATTCAATATCTTGTACCCTGAACAGAACTGCCAGAACACCGGGGTGTCAAATTATCTGCCGTTGTCACTGATCAGGACCCAGGGGATGCCGAACCTGCTTAGGATATTCTTCTCAACGAAGCTTTCCATCTTCTTCTCGGTGATTGCGGCTAAGGGCTCGGCCTCTGCCCACTTGGTGAAGTAGTCAATGGCGATAACCGCGAACTTAACTTGCCCTTTTCCCATCGGGAGGGGACCGACGATGTCGATGCCCCACTGAGCGAACAGCCATGGATTGAGAATTGGTGTTTGAAGCTCTCCTGGGCGGTTGATCATCGGGGAGTATCTCTGGCACTTGTTACACCTCTTTACGTACTCCTGGGAGTCCCGGGACATAGTCGGCCAGTAATATCCCTGTAGTAGGGCCTTTTTGGATAGTGCCTGACCTCCGGTGTGATTCCTGCACACTCCCTCGTGAATTTCGTACAATATTACTTGGACCTGTGCGGGATGCACACAGCAGAGATATGGGATTGAGAATCCTTTCTTGTAGAGGATTCCATCAATGATGTGGTATCTAGCCGCCCGATATCTGACCCAGCAGGCTTTGCCTTTCGCCTCTAGTAAAGCCCCGATTGTTAGAAATATCACGATTGGATCCATCCAGCTAGGTCCTAGGGCGACCGGTTCGACATCCATGCATTCTGAGTAGGCCAGACTTGGCTCGGGTAGGTATTTAATCCTTATCCCGGGCAAGTCTGACTCAGAAGATGAAGCCAAGCGGGCTAATCGATCGGCCCTAGAATTTTCTCCATTCAAAATTTGCGTAACGGAGAACCCCTGCAGCTTCTTTGAAACTACTCGGACAAGGGCCAGATAGGCCACCATGTTGTCCTCACGAGCTTCGTATTCTTGATTGACTTGGTTTACCACGAGCTGGGAGTCGCTATACCCTTGAATCTATTGTGCACTCATTGAGGTAGCTAGTTGCAATCCAACCAACAAGCTGATGAGAATCAACATGGGCCATTACAAGATCCATTGCATGTTCCAAATGGGCCAATTACAAGAGCAAGGTCCAAAAAGATCAAAGAAGCTTTCAATGGGCTGATTTTAGCATTCCTAAGAGTGGCCCAAAAGAAAATGAAGACTATGTCAATTTAATTCATGCATGTGAAGATGTGGACTGAATATAACCTCTAAGATATAGCTATATATGTTTTATAGATAGTAGTTGAGAGTTGGTTCATGTTTTTAAGTGCATTTAATGAGTTAAACTACTTTTTTGTACTAGCTTTTGCTAAAAAACGTGAATGCATTATTTCCTATGGTTGGAGGGTTGTTCCAATTACTTGCATTTATTCCTATGGTTGGAGGGATGTTCCAAGCCTATATATATCCTTGCTTATCTTTTGTAATGGATATATTTGATAAATTGATAAAAGTGAGTTTTTACTCCTTCTTCTTGGTTCTTCATTGAACTTCCAGAACTTATCAAGGTTTTCACCTTGTGGCGTTCAAAACTAAGAATACCTGTGGTTTGCGTCTCTTTATAGGCGTTGGGTCTCAGGTTCACTAATTGGAATACCTGTGGTTTGCGTCTCTTTATAGGCGTTGGGTCACAGGTTCACTTTTACAACAATCTGATTTTTAGCTTTCTTGGGAAGATATTCAATCTTTGTTGTTGGGTCTCATTGCTAGTCTATCGAGGTTCGCATCATTTGGTATCGGAGCAAGGTTTCTAAAATCAGGTTATCTATCCTTTTAATTTTTCGTCTATTCTCTGTTTGTTCTTCATATTTTCTTCGTGACTCTTCGTGTTCTTTTGTTCTTCAAATTCTGTTTTATATTGTGTTCTTCTTTGTTTTTTTATTTTTGTGCCTCTAGTTATACAAAAAAAAAAAAAAAGAAAGAAAAGAAAAGAAGAGATCCGAAAAAAAAAAAAAAAAAAAAAGAAAAGAAAAGAAAAGATATCCAAAAAAAAAAGAAAGAAAAAAAAAAGAAGGGAGACATTGATATCAAAGAAAGGCCAAATCTAATTTTTTTTGTTTCTTTCTTCCTTTGAGGCATACTAATCTTGGTTTCTAGTTCTCTCATACAAAATATAATTATATCTCTAGTTTCTTGTCTCTCAAATCTGATTGTTAGTTTCAAATTCTCTTAAAATCTGATTGTAAGTTTTAATTCTCTCAATTCTGATTGTGTCCTTCTCCGTTGATTCGTCATTTCTAAAATACTTTGGCATTGGTATTAGTTTTGAAGCACCACTCGTTGAGATCTCTTGATTCAAGTTCATTTAGTTCATTAAAGAACTGAAAAGGGGAGTTAAGAGTGGAAAAAGGCAAGAGAGTGTGAGATCAATTTCGAAAAAGCCAAATTAAGAGTGAAACACGAGTGTGAGTGACATTATTTGAGTGCATACATGTGAGGGAGTGCTATGAGGATTTATCTCTAACATTTATTCACAGATTTCAAAATATGACTTCTCAATCAAACAAAGAAGGAAAGGAGGATCCGTCTTTCATGTTACAAGCTATGCAGCAACAATTTGAACGTATGGGCATGATGTTTAATGAGATTCGGGATAGGATGGATAGACAAGATGCTGAAATTGCAACTTGGCGTGAAGGGCATCCCCAAAGAATCCGAAATGCTAGAAGGCAAGAAAGGCACATACCCATAGATGAATCTGATGAAAATCATGAGGATGAGTTCGATGAAGAAGAAGATCGAGCTTCAATAAATAGTGGGGGCAGATTTGGGCCAAGGAGAGAAAGGCGTGGTAGAGGGTTTCAAAGAGGTCCAAGATGGCAAGATGGGGTTGACAGAAACTTGGGAAGCATCAAACTAAAGATACCTTCATTCCAAGGGAAAAATGATCCAGAAGTGTACTTAGAATGGGAGAAGAAAGTGGAGTTGATATTTGAGTGCCACAACTACTCCGAGGAGAAAAAGGTAAAACTTGCTGTTATTGAGTTTACTGATTATGCTATTATTTGGTGGGATCAACTTGTGATAAACAGGAGGAGAAACCATGAAAGGCCTATTGAGACATGGGAGG
>CM066985.1:33867301-33872301 GCA_033977485.1 Hydrangea macrophylla | reverse complement strand
GTTGAGAGTAAAGGGGGTCTCGGCTGCTCGGGAGCCCGGGTTTCTTGCCGAGATCGTCTATCTGCTGCCACGAATTCAGCTAGTTGGCCCTGCTCGATCAGCTTCTCAATGGTAATCTTAAGCTTAAAGCAATCCTCCGTGTTATGCCCGCAGTCTTTATGGAAGCGGCAAAACTTGTCCCAGTTCCTCTTATCGGGCGGGCTTTTCAACTTGGCGGGCTCCTGGAGTAGTCTTTGGATCTCTGTGGTGGCCATAACTTCGTGGATTGGCCAGGATAGCGAGGTGAAGGTAGTCAGGGCCTGATCCCGACTACCTCTTTGCTGATCTGGTGAAGGTAATCGGGGCCTGATCCCGACTACCTCTTTGCTGATCTTGTCTGGGCTTCTTTCCCGGACCTTTCTCGAAGCCCTCACGTTTCCGTTTAGCTTTCGGGGACTCTTCTCCCGTAAAGCTGGCGTGCTTGGACTATAAAAACTCCTTCGTGTCGATGTACTTTTCGACCCTCTCTGAAATTTCCACCAGGGTTATTGGTCGGTCACGGTGGAACAACGTAGCAACTTTAGTGTGTTGAACCCCCGAGCAGAAAGCCATGATTACGGTCGTTTCATTCAGGTTGCAAATCTGGAGCCTCTGCTAATTGAAACGGTCCATGTATTCCCTCAGGGACTCTCCCTTTTGGTGCTTGATGATAAGTAGCTGGGTGTCCGATTGTGACCGGTCGAGCATCCCCATAAACTGGCTGAAGAAGAGCTTGCTCAATGTCTTGAAGTCATCAACCGTTTGGGTTTTAGAGTGTGGAACCACTACGTGGCTTGGCCTTTAAGGGTACTGGGGAAGGCCAGGCACAGTAACTCATCAATCGTGGTAACTAGCGCTATCTGAGCCTTGTAAGTGCGGACATGATCCATTGGGCTCCCTGAACAAGAGTTGAGATGTGGCAGTTTGAATTTCCGCAGGATGGGGAATGAGCTGATATTGGTATGATCGTGGAGCTGCTTAGGGTTCAGTTTTTTGATTTGCTGCTGCAAGTCCTCGATCTGGGCCTTTACATCTCGCCCGATTCTCCTTTTCATATCCGAGTGGTACGTCGGGTCTGATGATGAGGCCTCCTCCTCGAAGTGCGTCATCCTTGGGGATAGAACTCACCTCCGGCTCCGGCTCCGGCTCCGGGTAATCGTATGCCTAAGATCTCCTTGGCTCCGGATCGGAGGGTCTTTGGCCGATTCCCAGGCCTTTGGTCCTGATTCCTCCTTCCTGGAAGTGCATCATTTGTTGATGATATCTCTAGCATCTTCCACCCCGCGAGGATTGGTCCAAGCTTGCTGCCTGGTATGCTTGGGCACTCTGCTACGGTCACCATCCCGGACATGTTCCTAATTCGATGGGGACACCGGCGCAGAGTGGGTATGGTTCTGAACTCGTGCGAGCTCCCGATCAGGGACACTCTTCAAAGGCTAGTTCTCGGATTGAGGACGCTTTTCCTACAAGGCCAAATGCGCTTCAATTTGTTGCTGGGTTTGCCGCTTGCCTTCCAGAAGTTGCGCGAGCGCCGTTGTCACTAGTTCGAAGTTCATGGAGGTGTCCTGCTACTCAAGTTACAAGTTTTCCTGACCGGCCTGGGCAGTATTTTTCTTATCCGTCTTTGGTGGCATGTTGATCAGT
Source organism: Hydrangea macrophylla (assembly GCA_033977485.1). Classification (NCBI taxonomy): domain Eukaryota; kingdom Viridiplantae; phylum Streptophyta; class Magnoliopsida; order Cornales; family Hydrangeaceae; genus Hydrangea; species Hydrangea macrophylla. The sequence continues at coordinate 33,870,639 of CM066985.1, read as the reverse complement.
CAAGAAATTTTTTGGTGAAAAACTTATTGGTTCCCACAGAAGGCGGAAAACTGATGATGCCAAAATTTGGATAAGAAGAAATATACGAAAGAGTCGGACACAATCAAGTTTGCATGTGGTTTGGCCCCGTTAATGAGGTAGCCTACGTCTACGGGTGCGTTGATGCGCTTCACTAGCAAATCACCGGCGGGCCTGGTGAGCCAATAGTTGGGCGGCACTACCAGTAAAACCAATCGGGTGTATGCATCTTAGTGAAAATAATCTGCTATTCTTTAGGTTTAGAATGCAACCCCTTTCAATGGGGGCGGGTGGCCTCTTTTATAGGTGCAAGAGACCACCCATACAAGGTAAGTTTATAGATCAGGAAGACTAATCTATTTACAGCTTGATCTACATGAATTTAGGGGTGTTTCCTAAGTGGTTTAGGAAACTACTTGGTCCTTCCATTTAGTCTTCTAACTGGGATAGGGAACTGTCTGGAGGCTTGCTTGCCAAGCAATCACGCCTACTGGGGGCGCGCCCATGTGGGTTCCATCTGGAAAGAAGACCCGGACTTACGACCAAATCAGGCAATTTTGCGTAACAGCCCGGGATGGCTGTGTAGTCAGTCCAAATTCAAGATGACTTGGCTTCTCTTTACTGAGGTGGCAAGGCTTGACTTTGACCTGATATTTTTGTGCATATCACCTTTATTCCTTATTTCTCAAGAATCATCTTCCTCTTTAAATACCCAACAAAAGTATCATACTTTCAATCTTAATTCCAAACCACTCATTTTTTCCTTGCACACGAATGCCAGACAACGTTATCCAAAGTTTCTGTGAAAGAGGATTTGCATCCTTTCCACAACTTCGGGATTGTCTATAGGAAAGATTTGTTTCGATTAAGATAAAGTATATGCATTGCAGTTTCCAAAGAGAAATATCAAAAGTAGCAGTATCTTCAAATAGCTCATCTCATGACCAAGTCATATCTAAAAGAAAACCAGTTCCTTCTTTCTACCACACCATCCCGTGAATTCACCACACTTGGTGCAGACAACTGAGAAAGAATCTTATTCATGTCTCACATGGATAATAAACTCATTAGACATCTACACACCATTTTGATCGAATCAAAAGGTAATGACATCCTTTACCAATAGCTCCATATTCCAAAATTCTTTGAATTTCTCCAAAGTATTGAGGCTTACGGTGCAATAGATAAATCCATATCAATATCTGAAAGTCATAACTATTTCCAACTCTAATGTTTATTGATCCGCATACGTTAGTATGCCCTAATTCTACTAAGTCTTTGGCTTTGTGATCTTTTAAAGAAAAGATCTCATGATTATATTACCCTCTAAATAGGATTAACAGATAGGCAGTGGTTTCAACAATCAAATGAGTTTAGGATCTCTGCCTTTACAGCCTATCTATCTTATTTAGATTAACATAATCTAACATGCCAATGGCTTATAGGATTAGTTTGAAGGTCCTATCTTTTAGATTGCAAAACAGCAGTGAGTCATTTAAAATACTACATTAGATAATTTACAAGAAACTGGTATAAACAATAACATACTTGCTTGACAAGTTATCGAACACAAATAAAAGAACGACTTCTTTTATCAACCATTTCAGTACCAGAATCAAAGGAATAACTTTTTTTTTTCTTCGGAAATTGGCGAATGAATAAAAAAAGCCAAACGGCACTATACAAAAGTACAAGGGGCATACCCCAGGTTATACAAAAAGCACAAAGGCATCAAACGATGCAAAAAGAGAGGAACAAAACGGCCAAGCCCCCAGAAAGAGACCAAACCAAACAAGACATCCCAACAGGAGGCCTAAGAGCAACCAAACAAAAGCTCACGTCTCCTCAGGTAGAATAACTATTATTCATTAATTCAAAACTAAGATCAAATTTGATGACTTCAAAGTTTTATTACAAATAAAACTACCAATCTAATTACAACTCTTGCATCAAATCCCAAAAGCAATTAAGATCCTTAAATCACTGCATTATCTGATTTATCTGAACGCTTGCAACAATTATAGATATTATCAGAAACTTCAGATTCAATGCACCAAGGATTTGAAGTATCCATTTGACAACTTACTTCAATTACCTATGATTTGATCGTACCTTGCACTTTGGCAGTCAAGTATTCGAAACAGTTCATTTTCCAATGCCCCTTTATGCCGCAATGGAAACACTTTACTTTTGGCTTGGCATCAACCTTTCCCTTTCCTTTTCTTGCCTTCTTACCAATAGTTGGTTTGGGCTCACCCATCTCAAAGCCTTGCTTGCTCTTCTTCAAACTTATGCCCTTCGATTTAGTCTCACAAGATGAAGCCTTTTCAATATTCCCAACATTTGACTCTGATTTGACTATCTCCTCCATTGCCTCAAGAGAGCTCATCATTTCACTCATTGAAAAAACATTTTTATTCATTTTGAAATATAATTTGAATTTAGTGAATGATGCAGGCAACGAATACTGATGAGAATCAACATGGGCCATTGCAAGATCCATTGCATGTTCCAAATGGGCCAATTACAAGAGCAAGGACCAAAAAGATCAAAGAAGCTTTCAATGGGCTGATTCAAGAAATTTGGGCTGATTTTAGCATTCCTAAGAGTGGCCCAAAGGGAAATGAAGACTATGTCAATTTAATTCATGCATGTGAAGATGTGGACTGAATATAACCTCTAAGATATAGCTATATATGTTTTATAGATAGTAGTTGAGAGTTAGTTCATGTTTTTAAGTGCATTTAATGAGTTAAACTACTTTTTTGTACTAGCCTTTACTAAAAAACGTGAATGCATTATTTCTTATGGTTGGAGGGTTGTTCCAACTACTTGCATTTATTCCTATGGTTGGAGGGATGTTCCAAGCCTATATATATCCTTGCTTATCTTTTGTAATGGACAGATTTTGATAAATTGATAAAAGTGAGTTTTTACTCCTTCTTCTTGGTTCTTCATTGAACTTCCAGAACTTATCAAGGTTTTCACCTTGTGGCGTTCAAAACTAAGAATACCTGTGGTTTGCGTCTCTTTATAGACGTTGGGTCTCAGGTTCACTAATTGGAATACCTGTGGTTTGCGTCTCTTTATAGGCGTTGGGTCACAGGTTCACTTTCACAACAATCTGATTTCTAGCTTTCTTGGGAAGATATTCAATCTTTGTTGTTGGGTCTCATTGCTAGTCTACTGAGGTTCGCATCATTTGGTATCAGAGCAAGGTTTCTAAAATCAGGTTATCTATCCTTTTAATTTTTCGTCTATTCTCTGTTTGTTCTTCGTATTTTCTTCGTGACTCTTCGTGTTCTTTTGTTCTACAAATT
>CM066985.1:33842301-33859801 GCA_033977485.1 Hydrangea macrophylla | reverse complement strand
GAGATTGGTGACCGAAACTGTTTGTAAAAGCTGGACTCTTGACTGATAGGTAGGTTAAGAGCTTTTCTCACTGAATAGTCTCTGACTCTAAGGAAAAGCTTAACCAACATCAACTAATTACCTATAATACCCCTTCACAGGCAACTTCTGGTTTACTTTCTCCTCTGCCCTGCTTTTCTAAATGAACAATCTCAAGAATCTAAGCAAAAGCTTAACCGACATTAATGAATTACCTATGATACCCCTTCACAGGTAGCTTCCAGTTTACTTTCTCCTAGGCTCTGTTTAAAAGGGTTTTGAATAAAGTTTTGGGTACTTCTGTTACACATGGCATGCTGATGTGGTGAAATTTTATTAAACCCGCCATTTTTGGGGTGTTATGGATCGAACTCACTAACTTTTCAATTTATTTTTCAAACCAGTCAACTTTTATAAGTGGCTGAAGTTGTGGTTTTTGGAATATTTGCTTAGAAGAATGGGATTCGGAGTCGTATTTATAAAACATGACATTAGTTTGACGAATTTGCTAATCTTTCAAGGTAAAAACTAGTTGAAGGAAGGAGGAAAGAAGAAGGATAAATGAGGTGAAATGGTGTTTTGAAAATAGGACTTCACCAAGAAAATATCCGGTGAAACTTTATAAAGTTGGTGAACTTGGTAAATAAGTTGAAAAGTGGATGGGTTTAATACGTCAAAAAAAAATTTTGGCAGTATTATTGATTGTTGAAACGAGTTTGCAAAATGGAAGCCCATATGTTGTAATTGAAATTGTAGGGCCAAAAGTGAAAATTCGCTATAAATACATAGTACTAAAACTTCCTTCCATATGTTGTAATCTATTTACCGTTTTCCAAAAAAAAAAAAAAAAGAAGAAGGATGTGGCTAACACGGAGACTGAGAGTCATGGGTTAGAGAGAGAAGCTCCTCCTTCTCTCTAAAACTTGACTTTTCTCTTTCTTTCCAAAGCTTATGATGGGATCTAATAAAAAGATAAGGAATCATGTTCAATCAAGGCTGTTGGTACTTCAAGTTCTTTGGTTACAAGTTTTGATTCTGTTAAGACTATGAAAGCTACATTTGCAGCAACTGCCCATCAAGTTAAACATGACAATGACAAGGGTTTTATTATCTCAGACCCATCTAAATCTGTGGTGGTTGGTGTGGGAAATGATGGGATTTTTGATCTTTCAAAGGTGAACTGCTATGAACTGTCAGAAGATGATCTTGAACTCCATGAGGATTGGGATGAAAACACTTCAGATTCATCACAACAAGGTGATCAAAAAATCAGGGGCCAAAACAAGTATTTCCGGTTCCGGAAACTTCAAGATTCCAATGAGATACTCAAGAAGAAGAAACTTCTTGTTGATAACACTGAACTAGTTGAAGCACAAAACATGATCCGAAAGCTACAAACAGAGATTTTAGGATTGAAGAAGCTCCATAATACCACTTCGTATGGTCCCAAAAGAAGACTTGCAGCAGGGATAGTGGGTAGCCAAAGCAACCCTAAGCCTAGGGTTTTCTGGCGAGCAAAAAAGGATGGGTCATTCTCTGAATCTGATATTCCTACTAATCAACATTTAATCCCGTTTAAGGCAACATCCAAATCTGATATTGAGGAAGGGGAAATAGCAAATAGTCCTTTTGTTCCTAAAGGCAGTAAGAAGAAGGAAGATAATCAAACTAAGAGACTCAACATGGGAGAGTCTGAAAGTGTAAATCGTACACTTTTTGATCCTACAAACATTCTGTCACTAGCTCCAAGAAGTTTGTGGAGCGTGCCTCTCACATGCCCACCAACGGTCACATTGATAAAAATTTAAAGATTCAAAAAGCAGTGGAGTGTCACATGGGTGACACAGGCTTTTTTGCAATACCCGGTGAATTATTTAGCGCTACACGTAAGCTACATGGAAATGTGTTAAGTGAACAACACGCGACTAATTGCTCTACACAATTTACTGATTTATCAACCCCTGGCAGCGTGTCTTGTCCAATTTCTCGGAGGGACCCAGCAGCTACACTCGTGGAAAGAGGCTTCGGTAAAAATAGTGGGCCACAAAATGTGTTGCATGCCATTTTTTCCCCAGCTGCACATGCGTCTGCAAAGAGTCCTATTACCTCTCTTTTCGGTTCAAATACTGAAATCAAAGTGGGTCCCGGAGCAGGTTTAGGGTCTAATATTAAAACTATTTCTATTCCTATTGTTATTCAAAATGAAATGCAATATGACAAGGACAAGCTTATGGGAGCCAATGCTAGTTTCAGAATTCCCGGCGCTTTGACTAATGGGCACATGGGCTCACCAACTTTTTCCAGAATTCAAGGAGCTTGGTCTGCTGCGTCTATACCCAGTGCTCAAGTGGGTGCCCAGATACAATTGGATGAAGGATTACACAGTGGTCCCTTGCGGTCCATCTCTTGTGTTGACCCTACTCCTTTTGAAAGCCTTACAAAAGGCGCTGCCAGAATCATGGATTCTTCCACAAAACCAACTAATGGTTATCCTTCTAATGCTCCTCCCATAGCTACTATGGCCAATCCCAATTCCAGCTGGGCTTCTCTCGTTAAAGGCAAAGTCAAACCTGAGTTTAAGGTAAATTATGTTAAGCCAAGAATTGGCTCTGAAAGAAATCTTATTATTTTACCTACTGACCTATCTGCTATTGGTAGAGGTAACTGGGATTATACATTGGTTGGCTCATTTATTGGAAAGAAGCTTCCCTACACTTTGGTCAAAAATACAACATCAAGAATGTGGGATAAGAAGGGTCTGATTGATATGCTTGCAACTGATTCAGGGTACTTTTTCTTTCAATTCAGTTCCAAAGAGGAGAGTGTTAATGTCCTTGAAGGAGGACCTTGGCATGTTGCTGGCCAACCAATTTTGTTAAAAAACTGGCATCCAGGCCTTGTGCTTGACAAGGAAGTTCCCTCATCTGTTCCAATTTGGGTCCATTTCTTCAACATTCCCTTGGAATATTGGACTCCAGAGGGGCTTAGTTATATTGCTAGTGCTGTAGGGAGGCCTCTGCATGTAGACAGGATGACAGCAACTTGTAGACGAATTTCATATGCTAGGATTTGTATTGAAGTCCAGGCTGAACATGAGCTGTTGCATAATTTTGATATCCAAGTTGAAGGTTCGGATACAGAGAGGATTAACATTCGGGTTGAATACCAATGGACTCCTATACGATGTGCCAAATGTAAAAGATTTGGACATGATTGTTCTAAGATCCAAAAGCTTAATGTAGCCCAAAAACCTAAGATTAAAGCTCCTCAAAATCAGCTCCAAAATGAAGATGATGCTTGGAAAGTCAAAGGCAAGGGTAAGATGATCAATACTATAGCTCCAGAGACTAGTAACACTGAACATGTTCTGGAAGGCAGTGTTCAGCATGAGTGTCTCCTTCCACAGATAGGGGAAGGTCCTAGTGATGATGTGACAAAGCTGCAGCCTACCTCTTCTTGCTCACCAAAGATTGACATACAAGCTGGTTACAACCCTGAGTCTCAGTCTATGCATATCCTTGTCCCAAAATTAGATAATGCTGGCCCTGTGCTCAAAAATCAATTCTCATCATTAAAAACCACAAAAAATGAAGACATACAGATTATTATTCCAGAGAGCAGGATTGGAGATGATAATTCCAAGGTAGTTGTTACTAAAGCTACATGTTCCCAAATTGGTAATCAGTATGATAATATAGAATCTCATGAGGTTCTGAAGGTAGAGGGAATGAGGAAACAAGTTGGGCAAGTAGAGAAGCAGCAAGGCATAGTTGAGCCTCATTATTATGCAATTCCACAATGTGAGCAAGTTACTGAAGGGGATAAGGTTAAGGGTATAAGTTTGAGCTCTAAGGGAGTAGAATTAGAGAATAAAAGTAAATGTAGTGAGATGGTGCCACTAGCGAAGCTAAGAGAAGCCTCCAACAGTACTTACTCTCCAGAACCTAGATTGGAAATCCAAAATGTGCAAAAGAGCAGCGAATACAGCACTTCTAATGTGGAATCCTATTCCGGGAAGATTGGGTACACTAATTCCTTTTTCAAGAACCCAATCTCTCTTAAGGACTCCAGTGATGATGAAGAACAATCAGTCAAAGCAGCTTAACATAAGAAGTATTTGGAGCATCCTAGCCCTAAGATCTCTCCGGGTCATTCCAATAAGCAGAAGAACAAATCTGGTGGTTCTTCAGGTAAGAAAAAATACTCTTCTAAACGTCGTTAATGATAATTAGTTGCTAGAATATAAGAGGGCTTAATCAGGCCATTAAACAACAATAGATTTATAAGTTAGTCCTTATCCACAATATTGATGTTATGGGTATTGTTGAAACAAAAGTTAGAATGCCCAACCAAGATAAAATTCAGAGGATCATGCTTCCGAATTGGACTTTTATTACTAATAGCCAACCGAATTCTGTGGACAGAATTTGGGTTGGCTGGAACCCTAATAAAGTCATTTTAACTATCTTACAAAGTACTAGGCAAGTTATCCATGTTAAAATTGATTCTTTGGACCAATTGCAGTCTTTTGAAGTTTCTTTTATTTATGGATCTAACACCATCCAAGGTAGAAGACCCCTTTGATCTACCTTGAGAAATATTGCAGCTTCTATGGGTGATATCCCTTGGATTAGCCTCGGGGATTTTAACTCCGTTTTAAACTCTAATGAAATCTTCGAGGGTAATCCAGGGAGAGACCAAGGAGCTATTGAATTTAATGATCTTGTGAATGTCATTTGTCTTGTGGATCTTAGATTTATAGGTGTGTTTTTCTCTTGGTGCAACCGGCAATTCGATTCGGTTCATTTTACTAAAAGAAAGCTTGATAGAGCTCTGGTTAATCCCAGATGGTTGGACTTGTTTCCATCGGCTTTTGCGGACTTTCTCCCAGCTGGTATCTCTGACCACTCTCCTATTGTTGTTTACTTATCTCCTACTGCTAAACGAAAAGGTGAACCTTTTAAATTTTACAATTATTGGACTGAGTTACGTAAATTTAATGATACTGTTAGCACCTCTTGGACCAGACACATTGAAGGCACCTTCTAATTCCAGTTATTCCATAGCTTAAAAAACCTTAAAGGTGCTCTCAAAACTTTAACCAAAGATTCCTTAGGTAAGGAGAGCATTTTAGCCAATAAAGCCAGGGAAGACCTTTGGTCCTGCCAAAGGAAACTCGATGACAATCCAGGTGACACTTCCCTTATAATCCTTGAAAAAGAGCTTATGCAAGTTTTCTTAAAAGCTATTCACATTGAAGAAGAGATTATTAGGCAAAAATCTAGAATTCAATGGCTTGATGCCGGGGATAAGAACACTTCTTATTTTCACAATTCTATTAAAAATCGAAGGAACCACAAACGTATTGTGTCTCTTGTTAAACCTGATGGTACCAAGACTGCTAATGAAGGGGAAGCCAAAATTGAAGCGGTTAGATATTTTAAAACCATACTTGGCACCCCTGCGGCTAACCCCTACCCTGGCATTATTGAATTGAGGAAAGTCATTCATAAACGTATCCCTACTGATTTATCAAACAATATGGATGACATCCTAGTGAAGATGATATTAAGGAAGCCCTCCTAAGTATCCATAGTAATAAAGCTCCGGGTCCTGATGGTTATAATGCTCATTTTTTTAAGAAAACTTGGACAACTACCGGACCTTTAGTTACTAAAGCTATCAAAGAATTTTTTACGTCTGGCCAAATGTTAACTGAGTCAAATGCTACCCTTATTGCTCTTATCCCCAAGATTCCCAATCCTTCTAAGATGAGTGAATTTAGGCCTATCTCGTGTTGTAACACAGTCTACAAATGCATCTCAAAAATTATATCCAAGAGACTTCAAAAAGTTTTACCAACTCTGGTTGATAATGCCTAGTCAGCTTTTATCAAAGGTAGGAAAATCAGTGACAGTGTTCTTCTGGCCCAGGACCTTTTGAGGGACTATCATAAGCCTTCTAGCCATCCTAGAGCTGCGGCAAAGGTGGACATTATGAAAGCTTATGATAGTGTGAGTTGGGAGTTTTTACTTGATCTACTTGATGTTCTAGGTTTTCCACCTAGGATACAAGGGTGGATTAGAGCCTGTATAACTAGTCCTAAGTACTCTATTAACTTTAATGGAGAATTGGTAGGGTACTTCGAGGGTGCTAAAGGACTTAGGCAAGGTGATCCTATGTCACCCTACCTTTTTGTGCTTGTCATGGATACTCTTAGCCAATTGATCCAACATAACATCCAAAGATCCTCTCACTTTAAATACCATTGGAGGTGTGAGAAACTTAAATCTCTCATCTTTGTTTTGCCGATGACCTGATTTTATTTTTCAATGGTGATGTTCATTCTGCATCAATTATGAAGAATTCCTTAGATCAATTTTATAACTTCACTGTCTTGCAGGCTAATGCTAACAAAAGCTGTTTGTTTCTTACAGGCATGGAGGAGAGCACTTCCAATTCTATTTGGATTAATCTCCCATTTACCCTTGGTTCCCTCCCAATGAAGTACCTTGGGGTTCCATTCACCACTAGACTCAAGAAGGGAGACTGTGATGATCTTATCCAGAAAATCACATCAAGAATCACATCTTGGACGTCTAAATTTCTTTCTTATGCTGGCAGACTCCAACTTATCCAATCGGTTCTTGCATGGATTCAAAACTATTGGGCTACCATTTTTATTCTTCCCAAAAGTGTCCTTAAACATATTGATAGATTAATGTGTAGATTCCTTTGGACCGGAGGAACTGAAAAAGCTCATGGGGCTAAAGTCGCTTGGGATGTAGTCTGTAGACCTAAGAAGGAAGGGGGGCTTGGCCTTAAAAATATCACTCAATTGAATTCGATTTTAAATCTTAAACATATCTGGGCCATTTTTACTTCGAAAAACAATTCCCTTTGGGTGGATTGGATACACACTTACATGTTGAAAAGAAGAAGTTTTTGGGAAGTCAAGATCCCGTCCCAATGCTCCTGGTATTGGCGAAAGCTCCTTAAACTTAGGCCTATGGCTAGATCAATGCTTAGGCATAGAATTGGTAATGGGTGTGGTACTTTTCTATGGTATGATAATTGGCATCCTATGGGTCCTATTTTGGACAGAGTCGGAATGCGTGTCCAATATGATGCCGCCATCCCTTTAAATGCCAAAGTACCCGATGTTATTGATGGAAATGAATGGAATTGGCCTCTTACAAACACTATTGAATTAAGAGAAATCATAGGCCAACTACATTCCTTACCTATCCCTACTACCGCTAGTGATGTGGTCCAATGGTTACCCTCCCCAAATAATTTGTTCTCCACTGCCAACACTTGGGATCATGTTCGGACTCATTATCCCAAAGTTTCTTGGTATGGCCTAACTAGGTTCCCGGGTAATATTCCCCGTCATAGTTTTATTATGTGGTTGGCTATTCTCCATAGATTATCCACACATGACAGAATTTATACGTACATACCAGGACCACTTGCTTGTGTTTTTTGTCACACAAATTTTGAATCCCATGACCATTTATTCTTTAATTGTTCTTATACTTCTTATGTGTGGCAGAGAATGCTCAATAGGTTGGAAATCTCTTATTCCGCACCATCATGGGATGTTCTTGTGGAATGGGCAGCGAACAAGTGGAAAGGCAAAACTCCACCACATGTAGTCCCAAAAATGTGCCTTGGTTTGGTTGTTTATAGCATTTGGGAAGAAAGGAATGCGAGAAGTTTCAAATTTGAAATGAAGACTAAGGAAAGAGTTTTACAAGACCTTTGCCTTCGGATTTCCCTACAAATTCAAGCTACATGGAAGAACGATCCCCACCTTCCTCAGTACATTGAAAGATGGGCAATTACTTCATAGTGGGGATTGTGCCTTGGCCCTCTCATTTTGATACCGTAGTTGCCTTGATGTATTTCTTGCTCCTTTGATTTGGTTTGATTTGAGTTGTATTGATTTGTTGGTTTTGTTGGAAGTTGTTGGGTTGGTGGTGCTTTGAATGGTTAGGATGGGTCATTCTCAAGGTTTGACTTATATATCTCCCCATCCTTTGTTGCATTGTATGGATGCATTTTTTCTTGTGCTTATTGTATATCCTGGGGTATGCCCCTTGTACTTTGTACAGTGCTGTTTTGGCTTTTTCGTTTAAATTAACCTTTTTCTGAAAAAAAGAAGGATGTGGCTGGAAATAAGGGACATGACTTGTTTAAAATCAGCAATTAATATATTGTCATGCTCACTTAACTTTTGTGGCCACATAGCTCAATATGCTTGGAGAATCATACCATGTCAGCATCATGAAGTGGTGTGACGGGCTCAATGAATAACTTCTCCATAAAATGAGCACAAGAGCCATCAACAGACGAAACATTTAATCATAATGGAGACGAGGCTTAACTACAAAATATACCCTTGGAGTTTGGTCCCTAATCTCATTTTAGTCCCTCTAGTTTCAATTGCATCAATTTGGTCCCTAAAGTTTTTAAATAGAAGCAATATGGTCCAAATGTCCCATTTTCTCAGACAAGTTGATGAAATTCATCCACTGCTATGCACAATTATGCTGATAAGCGGTTGGGGAGATTGGTAGTGTTCTATTTTTGCCCCTAAAAAGCATAATAGTATGTAGCATGTGAGTAAATTCTATCAACTTTGTTTTTTTTTTTTTTATACAAAATTGAGATTGTTGGATCACATTGCTTCTATTTTGAAACTCCGGGGATGAAATTGATGCAATTGAAACTATAGAGACTAAAATGAGACAAGGTCCAAACTTTTATTTAAGCTTGGAGATGAGGTAATCTCTTGAGATTGGAGCTTTGATTTGGGATGGACATTGAGGGTTATGTAATGAGATTTGGGTTACATGTGGCATGTCTACATAGTACCTAGGGATGTCAACAGGGCGGGTATGGGATGGGGGGCCTTGTCCCCGAACTCGTCCTGACTGAATGAACCCTCACCCCAACCTTGCCCCAACTCGAGGGGATGTGCGTCCCAACCCTGACACCGATTCGCCTCGTACTAGAATACCCGTCCCGACCCTGCCCCATCCCGAAGAAAAAAAAAACTTAGCTAGCATTTACTAAAATCTCCTCTTAGCCATTATCAAACTATTATAGATCAAATCACAAAAATTGGGATACTAAATGAGACACGAACATGCGCACACACACACATACACACACACACACAAAAGTTGTTCTTTTAGAATCCACAAAACTTAATTTCATCCAACACAATGACCTAGAATAGATATGTAAATATATACATATAACAACCACTATAACTTACAACGGTGTCATTCGAACCATTAATGCCTGACCAGGAGTACCAATGCCTAGTGAGCAAGCCTTAGTCGTAGTTAATAAATCATCATCAGTTGTATCAATTGAGATAATTGATTTTGCAAGTTCTATATCAATTTTGCTCTTGGTATTGGAGGAAGCTCTTGAAGCTTAGAACTATAGCTAGACCATTAATTAGGCATAAGATTGGCAATGGTTTAAATACCTCCCTTTGGTATGATAATTGGCTCCCGATTGGACCACTATTTGATAAATATACTAGCAGAATTGCCTATGATGCTGCTATAGCCCCTAATGCTAAAGTGGCCACTATCATTTCTCAGCTGGATTGGAATTGGCCTATTTCAAATTCTATTGGCCTTAATCAGGTCTGGTGCCTCTTGTCCAACTTTTATAAACCTACTGTGTTGGATGATAAAATTGAATGGACTACTTTGCCTAATGGAAAGTTTAATTTTTCCCATGTTTGGAACCATCTTAGGCCTTCTTACCCAAATGTCCCTTGGTCCCCTTTTGCTTGGTACTCTGGATGTACGCCCAGACAGAACTTTATTCTTTGGCTTGCCATCCAGAATAGGCTAGCCACACAGGATAGAATTTGCAACTTTATTCTTGGTCCTTTTGCTTGTACTTTTTGCCTCAGCCATATGGATTCTCATAACCATCTATTCTTTGATTGTGATTATTCCAAGTTTATTTGGCAGGATTTGATGCTTAGATGTAACCTTACTTGGAACGGGACCCCCTGGGATAGTACTGTCAGTTGGATGGTCCAGAACTGGAAGGGAAATACTCCTCAACATATGATTTCCCAGAATCTGCCTGGGAGTTACCATCTACGGCCTATTGAGGGAAAGGAACAATAGAAGTTTTAAAAACTCCTCTACACCGAAAGAACATTTATTGAAGATTTTTGTCTCACAAGTTTATGCTCAAATCCGGAACAAATGGAAAAGGCATTCTCACCTTGATGCCTTGTTGGTGAATTGGCAATAGATATTTAAATTTTGTTTTGTGAATCTACTTGGATTTTTACTAGATTTTGCTAGGTTTTCCCTTGTTTAGTCTCAATTTTTGTGTGATTTGATGTAACTTTGCCTGGTGAGGCTTTTCTGTGATTTGTTGTGCCACTTGTCCTTATGCTTTGTGCTTATTGTATATCCTGGGGTATGCCCCTTGTACTTGTGTACAGTCCCTTTTTGGAATCTATTTACCATTTTCCGAAAAAAAAAAAAAAAAAGAGAGTTCTATATCTAAATGGTGTTTGTGATTATTAAGACTTAAGAGGGAAGAAGCCCTAAAACACAAAAGAAAATATTTATAGTATTGGTACATAGGTAATATTTGAAGGTACCAAGGGCATATACGTAAAATAGTAATATAATCGGGACAGGTTTGGGGGATTTCACATTTACCCAGACCTCGACCCGACCCGACCCTGACCCGGGTTATAGTTTTAGCCCCATAACTGTCCCTACCCCGATTGAAACTACCCCATACCCCACCTGTGAGGGGCGGGGAACCCAGAAAATCCGCCCTAATGCCATCCCCTAATGGTACCCTACAATCAATGAGAGAGCCTTTTAGGTACATGCGGTTATATTTTAATCATATTTGGCATGTAGTATTACTTATATAATAATGTTGAAAATACATATGCGATATGGGTTTTGACCCACTAAGTTGATTATGGGTGTCCAGTGGGAATCCAGATGTGGCTAATGTGGCAGTCCCAAATTGGGACATGTGTTGAGAGGTCCTCGTACGATGGGACAGTAATGTGGAATCACTTTATATGCTTCAATGTTTATTAAGGGCATATGTGGAATATTTTAATTTTATCTTAACATCATGTTGTTTAGTGGGGACCACTTCTGTGGTCAGTTTGAGGTACCTTTGTGAGTGCGAATTTAACGCATTGCATAATTAGTAGGTTAACTAGCAACTTCATTATATTATATGGGACCACTTATAGGACTCATATGTGACATAGACAAATACTCATTTATTTTTTGGATAGTTTTATTACAGTTCATAACTTGTAGGGGAGTAATTGAAACACATTAGAACTTTTTTTTTTCGGAAAATAAAACACATTAGAACTTGTGGGGAGTTAAACACAAAATTAAAAAAGTAAATTAACATGTTGGGTGACACTTGGAGTGTGACTCACGAGTCACCACTTCATCATCTTCTTCACCATTTCGGTGAGACATAGGGAGAGATACGAGATTGTACGGAATGCGATGGAAGTTCTCAACGTCAATTGTCGCATAGTTTGACATTCAATTTTAGTTTCAATTCTGACTGCATATTCGGACTCCTGAAGGTGAGACTGACATTTTGGTACCAATTTGGTTGAGATCGATGACATTTTTATGTGACCCATTTTGGGTTGATAGCTTATAATTTGTAGATTTTGTATAGGACTTATACCTGGTGATTAGAGGTGCATTAATCTCAAGTTTAGGGACAAATTCTATGAGGTGAATAACATTAATTGGGGATTCATGGGTTGAGAGCCCATTTGGGTTCATTTTTTTTTTCTTCGGAAAATTGGTAAATTAAACGAAAAAACGGGGGGAGTACAAAAGTACAAGGGGCATACCCCAGGATATACAACAAGCGCAAGCACGAGGACTAGTGGCAAAGGGAACCACTCGGCAAAAACAAAAGAATCACAAAAACGTCGCTAAAGAAAAACAAACGGCAGTCAAAGCCAAGACATGTCCAAAAAGGATAAATTAACAAGGGTCAAAGGCCAAAACACCATTAATTCCAATGACTAAGGATAGTATCAATCTGGGTATGTTGCTTCCATCTAATACGAATCTGGGCATTAACTTGTGAAATAAGATTCTTCAGAAGATGCTCTTTAGGATGAAATATATTCTTGAAAGATCTCAAATTCCTCTCTCGCCAAAGGCCATAAACAGCAACTCCAAGGCATATCCTGGGTATAGCTTTATGAAGCATCTTCCCTTTCCAATGTTGAGCCATCCACAAGACAGAGGTGTCCCACTGAGTTCCATTCCCGACCAAACCACTCCTAAGCATCAAATCCTGCCAAACAAAAGAGGAAAAAGAACATTCAAAGAAAAGGTGACTATGAGTTTCCAAATGACAATGACAAAAAACACATGCAAGAGGCCCAGGAGTGAAGTGAGAGATCCTGTCGTGAGTAGAGAGTCTATTCTGCACAGCCAACCAAAGAATAACAGACTGTCTGGGGCTGCAACCTGAAAACCACACAACACTAAACCAGGGAACCAGGGGGTTAGTATCTCTAATTTGATTCCAAACACTAGTAAAGTTAAAAATGCCATTGGCAGTAGTAGTCCAAGCAATTCTATCAGTGAAGTTTGAGGGCTTATACATATTGGAAAGGACAACTCTAATCTCATTAATCTCAATGGAGTTAGTAGCAGGCCAATTCCAATCATTACTACCGCTAATAATGGTAGCCACTTTAGCATTGACATCAATGGCCATATCATAAGCAACTCTTCTAGTGAATTTCTCAAAAATAGGACCAATGGGGAGCCAGTTGTCAAACCAAAGAGAGGTTTGTTCGTCATTACCAATCCTATGTATCAGTAAGGGTCGAACAACCTCCCTAAGTTTCAGCAACTTTCTCCAGTACCAAGAGCATTGGCCAGGGGCTCTAATATCCCAAAAGCTCTTACTTTTAATCATGTACATATGAACCCAATCTTTCCACAAGGATTTATTACTCGGATCCAGCAAACACCCAATATGTTTAAGGTTCAAGATAGTATTAGTTAAAAAAATATTCTTAAAACCCAGGCCTCCCTCCTTTTTAGGTCTACAAACATTATTCCAAGCAATTTTAGCTCCAGTTCCCTTCTCAATGTTACCATTCCAAAGGAATCTCATAAGAGCTTGATCCACCTGTTTAAGAACACATTTAGGCAAAATAAACATACCAGCCTAGTAAATTTGGATACCTGTCAAAACATATTGAATAAGCTGAGCCCTACCAGCGTAAGAAAGAAACCTAGATTTCCAAGAATCCACTCTAGAACAAATTTTAGTAATAAGATCCTCACAATGTTGTTTCTTGAGTTTAGTAGTGATTAAGGGGACACCAAGATACCTCACAGGAAGAGATCCTTTGATAAATTGGAGCTCCATCAACATATTATTAACCACATTATCCTCAACCCCAGAGAAGAAAACACAGCTTTTAGAATTATTGGCTTGGAGCCCAGATAAATCATAAAATTGATCAAGAGTTTTCCGAATAACTTTAGCAGAATCCACATCACCATTTAACAAGATAAGCAAGTCATCAGCAAAGCAAAGATGGGAGATTTTCACCTTCTCACACTTCCAATGATAGGAGAAGCTACTATTATGAATGTTATGTTGTAGAAGTTGGCTTAAAGCATCCATGATAATAACAAAGAGGCAAGGGGAAATGGGGTCTCCCTGCCTAAGGCCTTTGGCACCATCAAAATAACCCAAAGATTCACCATTGAAATTGATGGAGTATCTCAGGGTAGTAATACAAGCTTTTATCCATATTTTCAACTTAGGAGGAAAACCAAGAGTATCAAGTAAATCAAACAAAAAGGTCCAACTAACACTATCATAGGCCTTTATGAGGTCGACTTTAGCAACAGCTCTAGGTTTACCTCCCTCTTTATGGTAGTCCCTCAACAAATCTTGAGCAAGTAAGACATTATCACTAATTTTCCTACCTTTGACAAAGGCAGACTGAGCTTGATCAATAATGGAAGGGAGGATGACTTGGAGTCTATTTACAATAATTTTAGAAATGCATTTATAAACAGTATTGCAACAGGAGATAGGTCTAAAGTCCCCCATCTTAGAAGGATTAGGGACTTTAGGTATCAGAGTTATAATAGTAGAGTTAGACTCCCTAAGCATATTATCAGTTAGGAAAAATTCAAGGATAGAAGCAGTGATGGAGGGACCAACAGTAGCCCAAGAATTTTTAAAGAAAAAGGCATTAAACCCATCAGGGCCGGGGGCCTTATTATCATGCATCTGAAAGAAAGTGGTCTTGATCTCATCCATAGATGGTATTCTATCAAGGTCATCCAAAAATTCCTCAGGGATCTTTTTATGTATAAAACTCCTTAAAGTCTCAATCCCAGGGTAATGGTTTATAGCACTAGTACCAAGTAAACTCTGAAAGTGCCTAATAGCTTCACTTTTAGTATCATCCAAATTAGAAGTAAAGCTGCCATCAGGTTTTTCCAACTTACAAATCCTTTTCCTGTTACGTCTAGCTTTAATGTGTTGAAAAAAATATCTAGAGTTTTTGTCCCCCACCTCAAGCCATTGCATTCTAGATTTTTGTTTAAGAGTTTCCTCTTCAATCCAAATAGTATCCAAGAATTTTTGCATGCAAACTTTCTGTTTGGATATAAGAAAAGGGTCATGGGGCAAAAGGAGGAGGTCTAATTGAACACTTTTCAACTCAGCCCTGGCAAGATCAGTGTTAATTTTCTCCTTGCCCACCAAGTTCTTACTAAAGATTTTTAGATCATGTTTTAACAATCTGAGCTTTTGGCAAACTTGATATTGAGCAGTCCCATTAACATTGAAGTTCCAAGCATTAGTGACAACCTCGGAATAATTGTCGACTTGAGTCCAAAAATTATAAAATTTAAACATTCTACCTTTCCTCCTAACAATTTTATCAATATAGGCAACAATGGGAGAATGGTCAGAGATACCTTATTCTTGGAAATGGACATAAGAATCAGTAAAGTTGTCCATCCAGGCTTGGTTGACTAAAGCTCTATCAAGTTTTCTTTGAGTGTAATCAGGCCTGTCATATCTCCTGTTACTCCAAGTAAAGAACTCTCCAATATATCGAAGATCAGTTAAGCACATGTTATTCACAGCAGTTTTGAAGTCAACGATTTCTGAATTTGAGCCATGATTAGTTTCGAAGATTTCAGAAGGGTGGAGCACAACATTAAAATCACCAAGAAAAATTTGGTTTATATTAGGGGCATTAGAAGAGATGGAATGCATTTCAGTCCAAAGGCTCAATCTTTCCAGCCCAGTATTGAAACCATACACAAAAGAAGCCTCAAAATAGACACTCAGGTCATCAATTTCAATGCTAACATGGATGAGTTGGGGAGAAACTCTAAGAACACACAAGTTAATTTTATCAGGGTTCCAACCAACCCAGATTCTCCCAACAGAATCTGGGGTACTATTGGTGACAAAATTCCAATTTTTGAAAGTATTAAATTTGACACTAGCTTCATTGATCTGCCTAACTTTGGTCTCAGTAAGGCCAAGCACATCAATGTTATTTTCGAAAATAAACTTCGCAACCTCAGATTGTTTAGAGGGTTGGTTGAGACCCCTTATATTCCAACAACTAATAATCATTAAGATCTACGATGTGATTGCCTCCTCTTACCTGAAGAACTAGAAGTGTTGTTCTTTTTATTTTGTGTACCTGAATCCCTTGACTGGGGTGGGAGAGTGGTTGACAAGGATTCCAGAGAAATCCCCTCCTCCTGAGTTACTTGCTTAGGATTGCCACCATCCTTAACCTCTTCTTGAGAATTCCCTGCTGCTTCTAATAGTTCAATAATCTGGCCCTCCTCCACTTCAGGATTTGACTTTGTTTGGGTATTAACTGGAGATGTACAGCTGCTTATACCAACATTACTATGATCCAAAATGGTGGATCCATACATACTTGCAGAGCCGAAACTTTGGTGAGAACCCTCCATAGGATGGGACATTTGATGTGGTGATTGGGACACCTCAACCATTAAAGGATCACTGGAAAACTTTTTATCAGGCTGGATATTAACATCATTGGATTTGTTACAGGTAGGAATTTGAAGATGAGGCTGAATACTTGCCTCCAAAGAAGCTGGGAGGCTTATAGGACCCTCTTCTGTAGTAGTATGAACGGCTAAGGAAGAGAACATATTGCATTTCAGATTTAAGGCCATAGTTTCTAAATGACAAGACGAATTTTGGGAGGTATCACCTTGGGGACCAGATTTAGCCTTACAAGAAGGACCAACAGTGCACTCAACAATTGAAGATGGAATATTGTTGTAATCTCCTTGAATGAACTTCCCTTTGTCCTTAGTCTTCTAATTTCCTTCAAGACTAGTCTGAGTAATAGAAGGTTCCTACTGGATAGGAGTTTTAGCCTTGGGAAGGTTAGCGCAATCATGTCCAAACCTCTGACATTTACAACAGCGGATGGGAGTCCACTGGTACTCAACTGGCAGGTAAATAGGCTCAATTTCTCCAGTAACAGGATCCTCAAAGTCTATTACCAATTCTTTAAGTAGCTCATGTTTGGCATTCAGTTCGATGCAGATTCGGGCATATATGAGATTCTCCTTCCATCCGTAGTGACCTTGGCAACATGCAGGGGCTTCCCAATAGTACTAGCTATGTGGCTTAATCCCTGAGGATTCCATAGTTCTAGGGGAATATTATAGATGTGCACCCACACTGGGATGGTGGATATGGATTCCCTGGAGAGTGTAAGCCCAGACTGCCACTTCCTTAAGATGATAGGTTGACCACTTACATGCCAAGGACCACCTTCAAGAATAGCCAAACTTTCCTCCTCATTGCTGAATTTAAAGAAATAAAATCCAGAATCAGTGGCAACCATATCAATCATACCTTGTTTTCCCCAAAGCCTACTAGTGTCATTTTTAACATATGAAAAGGGGATTTTTTTGCCAATGAAGTAACCAACTAGGGTGTTCTGCCAAGCATGGCTCCCATCAATAAAAACTGCCTTTGGGATATTCAGATGCTTTCTTTTAGTTCCTTCCTGAGGCTTGATGTAGTTTAGCTTGAATCCCACAGAACTCTTCTGAGTAACAAGAGAAGCCCATGATTTGGTTTGGTTAGGGTCAATCTTGATGCTGGTTGGCACAATAGTTTGGGCCGAAAAATTTGAAACATTTGAAACCTGGGCACAGTCAGCATTTGACTTTGAAAGTCCCTTGGAGAGACCAATTGAGGGGGTCCCACCGTTAATAGAAATATCTCTCTCTATATGTATTTTATCTTGGTTATTTGGTAAATTAAAAGTAGACAAGCAGCCGGATTTTAGGGGAGAAGCCATGTGGGTTTCTGCCGCAATTACTGAGGAAGGTAATTTCAACAAGTTTCCTTGCTGCAT
>CM066985.1:33827301-33837301 GCA_033977485.1 Hydrangea macrophylla | reverse complement strand
TGGTAGTGGCTAGGAACAAATCGCTTTCTCATGATGGCTTTCATTTCCTCCCATGTCTTAATAGGCCTTTCATGGTTTCTCCTTCTGTTTATCACAAGTTGATCCCACCAAATAATAGCATAATCAGTAAACTCAATAACAGCAAGTTTTACCTTTTTCTCCTCGGAGTAGTTGTGGCACTCAAATATCAACTCCACTTTCTTCTCCCATTCCAAGTACACTTCTGGATCATTTTTCCCTTGGAATGAAGGTATCTTTACTTTGATGCTTCCCAAGTTTCTGTCAACCCCATCTTGCCATCTTGGACCTCTTTGAAACCCTCTACCACGCCTTTCTCTCCTTGGCCCAAATCTGCCCCCACTATTTATTGAAGCTCGATCTTCTTCTTCATCGAACTCATCCTCATGATTTTCATCAGATTCATCTATAGGTATGTGCCTTTCTTGCCTTCTAGCATTTCGGATTCTTTGGGGATGCCCTTCATGCCAAGTTGCAATTTCAGCATCTTGTCTATCCATCCTATCCCGAATCTCATTAAACATCACGCCCATACGTTCAAATTGTTGCTGCATAGCTTGTAACATGAAAGACGGATCCTCCTTTCCTTCTTTGTTTGATTGAGAAGACATATTTTGAAATCTATGAAAAAAAATGTTAGAGATAAAACCTCACAGCACTCCCTCACGTGTATGCACTCAAAATTATGTCACTCACACTCGTGTTTCACTCTTAATTGGCTTTTTCGAAATTGATCTCACACTCTCTTGCCTTTTTCCACTCTTAACTCCTCTTTTCAGTTCTTTAATGAACTAAATGAACTTGAATCAAGAGATCTCAACGAGTAGTGTTTCAAAACTTATACCAATGGCGAAAATATTTTAGAAATGACGAATCAAAGGAGAAGGAGAAACACAATCAGAATTGGGAGAATTGAAACTCACAATCAGATTTAAAGAGAATTGAAACTAACAATCAGATTTAAGAGAGAAGAAATCAGAGATATAGTTATATTTTTATGAGAGAACTAGAAACCAAGATTAGTATGCCTCAAAGGAAGAAGATGAAACCAAAATCAGATTTGGCCTTTCTTTGATATCAATGCCTCCCTTTTTTTTTTTTCTTTTTTTTTTTTTTGGATATCTTTTCTTTTCTTTTTTTTTTTCGGATCTCTTCTTTTCTTTTCTTTTCTTTTTCTTTATTTATTTTTTTTTTTTTGTATAACTAGAGGCACAAAAACAAAAAAAAAAACAAACAAGAACACAATATAAAACAGAAATTGAAGAACAAAAGAACACGAAGAGTCACAAAGAAAATACGAAGAACAAACAGAGAATAGACGAAAAATTAAAAGGATAGATAACCTGATTTTAGAAACCTTGCTTTGATACCAAATGATGCGAACCTCAATAGACTAGCAATGAGACCCAACAACAAAGATTGAATATCTTCCCAAGAAAGCTAAAAATCAGATTGTTGTAAAAGTGAACCTGTGACCCAACGCCTGTAAAGAGACGCAAACCACAGGTATTCCAATTAGTGAACCTGAGACCCAACGTCTATAAAGAGACGCAAACCACAGGTATTCTTAGTTTTGAACGCCACAAGGTGAAAACATTGATAAGTTCTGGAAGTTCAATGAAGAACCAAGAAGAAGGAGTAAAAACTCACTTTTATCAATTTATCAAATCTGTCCATTACAAAAGATAAGCAAGGATATATATAGGCTTGGAACATCCCTCCAACCATAGGAATAAATGCAAGTAGTTGGAACAACCCCCCAACCATAGGAAATAATGCATTCACGTTTTTTAGCAAAGGCTAGTACAAAAAAGTAGTTTAACTCATTAAATGCACTTAAAAACATGAACCAACTCTCAACTACTATCTATAAAACATATATAGCTATATCTTAGAGGTTATATTCAGTCCACATCTTCACATGCATGAATTAAATTGACATAGTCTTCATTTCCCTTTGGGCCACTCTTAGGAACGCTAAAATCAGCCCAAATTTCTTGAATCAGCCCATTGAAAGCTTCTTTGATCTTTTTGGACCTTGCTCTTGTAATTGGCCCGTTTGGAACATGCAATGGATCTTGTAATGGCCCATGTTGATTCTCATCACTAGCTCTGGATTAATAACAGACAGAGCCCCCGAGGTGGTTGTGTCCCTTGTTGATGGTTCAGAGGCAGAACAAGCCTCCTTAACAGCCTTAGTGTTTTTGAAACCACTTGCACAAGGCAACATATCAGATTTGTTGTTCTTGGGAGGACTATTACCATTACTATGATTTCCTTTCTTCTTAATTGATCCCATTCTCTCACAAAACAAAATAAAGAAGATATCAATAAGTCAAAAAAGAAAAATCATACAGAAAGGAGGGAAACAGAGAAAGGAAGAGAACCAAAGAGCAATAAAACCTATAGAAAAGATGAGTGAAGAGGGAAGGAAGAGAGGAGATGAGGAAAAAAGAGAGAAACAGATGAGAATGAGGGAGATGAAAAACAAGCTTAAATGAGGTTCATTTATATGTAAAGCATTTTTAAATTGCTAATTTATATTATTTAGCATGTATTGGGAAAAGTCATGTGTTTAGTTAGGCCCAATTCTATATTGAAAGGCATGTTGTGATGCCTTATATGAGCATGTTAAGTTGCCTATTTGGGTCAATGATGTTGGGATTGTGCTCTCAAACCTGGTTTTTATGTATTTGACATTTGGCATTTTATGTATGGATATCATATTTACATTTCTTTATGTATGTGTCATGAGGTGATTGATGTAGTCCATAAGTATCATAGTAGGTAGTTCATGTATGCATGAGATACATACAAGAGAAATAAGAATTACTATTCTTTGATACTTAGAACTCGTCATAGTGGATGATGAGACCGGATATCCCATTAGGTGTACACTGTAGCATTATTAACTACCATTGGATGGAGTGACGAATCTCAATCACTAGAGTGTGACCCTTAGTTAATATTCTAGTGCTTATAGTGCATTGACAGACCATGAGCTTTCCCTATTGACATCCAATACTGTCAACAGTTGATAGGAACTCATAACTTGTATAAGGTGCATGTTCTTAATCTTGAGACAATTACTGATTTAGCTTTATGGGATATACATGGATTACGCACTCGTGTAGCCTCGGATGTGGATCATGGGCATCGATTTTTGCCTTAGGTGGGATAAAAGCCCCATGGAATCCATATATGAGTAATCCAAATTGGTCAGATCGGATAAAGGCTAATGAAGGGTGGTGAACTTCACTCATGTATGTTGGCATGAGATTTGTAATAGGATCAATCAAGCATGCTTCATCCTTCTAGGTCCCAAGCTTGGTTCAGGTACCCAAACACCTTTGGCCGAGTTTGGCATTGCGGAGCCTGTAGTCCAGACTAACACGTCTATGGGGATTACTATACCTGGCTATTAGTCTTGTATTCCCCTTAGCCCTACATTTGGTGGCATCCCTATATTCAGTCATCAGGCTGCTTGGGCAGACCCCAGATCAACCAGTCAGTTTCCAAATCCGGTTTCTCAAAATCCACTAGGTAACCTAGTATTAGGACTGAATAATCTATTTATTTCTGGCCATTCTTATCTAACCATACTCTTTTCTTTTGGTTAGGTTCCTCCAAGCCTTATGCTGATGTTCGAGCTGAGAAAATGAGCATCCCTCCAAAGGTTCCCTCTTCTACTCTGGTTTGACGTAGCTCTAGGTAGCCCAAATGCCCAGATTACAAAGAAATGACCAAGAAATCTCCTCTGGAGCAGACCACTCTTGAACATCCAATCTAGTTGGAGGAAGAAGAATCTGAGCAACCCATTTAGCATGAGACCCCCAAGGTACCCAAGAAAGCCAGGTTGAAAGCCCATGCTCAGAAGATGTTACATGATGAGCCTGCCTTGAGTGCTTCTCAAACCTCCTCCAGTACATCTCATCAGCTTGGCACTACCAAGATCGCTGAGCTCTCTCCTCCTTCTCTCAAAGCCCTACTCCCCATAAAGGCCTCTCCTCTAACTGTCCACAGTGACACTGGGACCTCTAAAGATACAACTAACATCCTTACTGCACCATCCATGGCTCCTCAGAACCCTAAAATCCTTTTTCCCGAACCTCCATCCTCTGCCATTGGACCCAGCTCTTCCACCTTTAACACTCTAACCTCATCTGGCTCCCAAGTGGTCTCAATTGTTAACAATTTGCGCCCTCTAGCCCACAATCTCAGACTTATTCTTATCCAAAGGCCAAGCTCAAGCCCCTCACTATCAAAGCCCATTCAAATAGTGATGACTCCCAGCAATACAGAGGCTCAAATTCAAGCAAGGAACCTTTTTGCTTCCTTACGCTCTTCAACTTTCATGAGTGCCATAGGTCAACAAGAAGTCATTGAGTGTGCAGCCTCTCTGCTATCTATATATTGGCTCCTCTTCCTCTTCATCTTTGGCTTCATTCTTATAACAATTCAAAAAGATTGCCAATACCCTAGCCGAAGCCACTCAGCAAATGGCTTACGTAAAGCATTTCTTCTAAAAGAAGGATGACATTGCCCATCAATGCGTCATCCTGGATGATACTGCTGAGGTTGGAATAAAGAGTTTTGCTCAATTACTGGAAAATATCAAGAAATTAAGGGCGGATTTGGAAAGAATGGTTGGAGGCTGATTATGCCTCACAACATGCTGATCTGGAGAAGGTTCCTGAACAGTTGGACCAACTAACTGATGAGCTCTCCACTTTGGACACACAAGAAGAAGCATGGCTACCTGTTAAGAATGCTGCAGAGACCACAATTACCCAGACTGATGACCTGTGGCCTCAAGCCTTAGTCTTCCTTGCTCCTTTCTTCTCCTGATTCTCCTTCTATCTGTAAGAATTTAACAAACTCTTTGTAATTTTTTGGATCTATTATCTTTTCATTTTGTTAGTTGGCCATGGGCCAGAACTGCTGCTTTTGTTTATTTGGCCATGCTTTGGCCTTTTAGAATGACAAGCTTGGTTTATATATATTCTTGTCTCTCAGCACATCATGACATTACATGTTTATGTTTCTTATACTACCTCATCAATCTGATTTTGGTCACAACTAGGGTCCAAGACCTCAAACTGATTAGAAGTAACCTACACATCTTACACATTTTTTTTATCTTGTGCTAACTGATGTAAATATGATTCTCACATGCAAGGCTTATACTTAATTAAATACCTACCATTTATAAGCTTGTTGTGTAGTTTGCCGTCCAGATTCATTAAATGGTAAGTGTAGACACCCCAATTTTGACCAAACTATTAAACTAAGGGGGATTTACCTCTAGAAATCAATGATGAATAATGTTCCAACAATTTTCTTCAAGTTCATTGCTTCGACTTCTTCTGAAAAGCTTCAATTTCCCAAACCTTGCTTCTAATACCCCTAGATTTGGCCATGGAGAGTTTGAAATGCCCAAATAACCCTTATCTAGTTCAGCGCTTTTCAAGTTTCTTGGAATTACATAGAAGTGCCATGGAGAGTTTGAGATGCCCAAATAACCCTTATCTTAGCCACCAAGGAAATGAAAGTCTACATAAATTCATCTATCTCATTTTTGGTGTGGGGGGGGGGACACTTGAAATATATAGAGAAATGTATTGGGAAAGCTTTAGAGGAGAAAAATATAGAGAGTGAAACTCTATCAAATCTCATACCCAAAACCCCACCAAAACTCTACCCAATTCATACAATCTATCAAATCACCATTCAAGGAGCTGGAAGCTTGAGGAAGAAGAAGAGGAAAGCTTGAGGAATTCAACATCTGTATAAATTTTTAGAAGGTCTAGAGGCAAAACCTTCAAATCTACCTTCACATATAATAATTAAATCATAATTCATAGTTTTGACTAGGATCTTTACACAATTTCAAAAAGTCTTTTCTAAGCTCATTTCATCACCCACCACTTGAATTGTGATTGAATTCCTTCCCATACTTGTTGATTAGGATCTAATTTGGTTTGATTTATGAATGACAATTCAACATTGGTGCAATGATTTCAATGACGACATGTGATTAAAGATTTTTAATTAAATTATGATCCATTAAAATTGAATGAGACTAATTGGAATTTATCCTTAACTCATAGATGTACCAATAATAAAATTTTTGTTTTGATAAAATTTCATAGCTAACATGATTTGATCTTAGGATTCACGACTAGTTACTCTCTATCCAAAATTTCATAATAGTATATCAGTATTGTTTTGAATAGATTAGAGCCTTAAACGAATATTCTTGACTTCAAATAATTTTTTCTATATAGTTAAATGTGTTAGTGAGATTCCCTAGAAAGATCAAAGCGATTCTGATTCGTTTACTATTTTTAGAAAATCACACAACTCTGGATAGAGAGTTGTAAATTTCTAAGTGATGTTTGGTTTTTGCCCAATTCCCTGAGATTGAACCGTTTGATTTTCAATTTTCTTTTTGGGTTAGAAACTGGACTCACATAGGCATATCATATCCAAAAATCATTAAGATCCAACTGTTGGAAATATGTTTGTTCTAGTTTTGAAAGTCTGGTTTACTCAGTGTAATTCTTGTAATTCTGTCACAGTTTTGATAAATCTTGATAACTCTAACCTAAATGGTCTCCCAATGTCTTAGGATTTAAACTATGTTCTAAATGGTGATAGTTAAACTTAAACCCAGAGGCTAAATGATCCAAATCAATGAATAGTTCATGGCTTGTTCTTATTCATGTTCATAGTCTGTTTGACTCAATTCAATTTTCTTGAATTTGAATTCCAGATTTTATGAAATTAAATTGAGTTATGTCTGATCGACTCCTGATTTTATGTTTTAAATTAAGTTGAGTTGAACTGACTCCAGATTTTGTTAAATTGAACTCGTTTGAGTTTGTTCGACTTTGGGTTTTTAGAAATTGAATTGAGTCTGATTGACTCTCGCGTTTAAAATTTTGAAATTAAATTGAGTCTGATTGACTCCCAAGTTCAGAAATTGAAAATTGAATTGAGTTTGATTGACTCCCGAGTTTAGAAATTTGAAATTGAAGCGAGTCTGACTGACTACTGATTTTGAAAAATTGAATTGAATTGAGAGTGATCGACTCCCGTTTTCGAAAATTGAATTCAATTGAGCCTGACTATCTCTTGATATTAGAATTTGAATAGAAATGAGTCAGACTGACTCCTATTTTAGAAATTGAACTAAATTGAATAGATTTGAGTCCGATGGACTCTCAATTTTGGAATTAAATTGACATAAGTCCTTACGAGGCAGTTGATTTCTGCTTTTGCAACATAAGTCCTTATAAGGTTGTTGATCTCTGCTTTCGCAACATAAGTCCTTACGAGGCTGTTAATCTCTGATTTTGCAACATAAGTCCTTACGAGGCAGTTGATCTTTGCTTTTGCAACATTAATCCTTACGAGGCTGTTGATCTCTGATTTTGCAACATAAGTCCTTACGAGGCAGTTGATCTTTGCTTTTGCAACATAAGTCCTTACGAGGCTGTTGATCTCTGCTTTTGCAACATAAGTCCTTACGA
The DNA here is from genome assembly GCA_033977485.1 of Hydrangea macrophylla. NCBI lineage: Eukaryota > Viridiplantae > Streptophyta > Magnoliopsida > Cornales > Hydrangeaceae > Hydrangea > Hydrangea macrophylla. Next base: position 33,829,748 of record CM066985.1, on the reverse strand, counting down.
GGCTATTGATCTCTGCTTTCGCAACATAAGTCCTTACGAGGCTGTTGATCTCTGCTTTTGCAACATAAGTCCTTGCGAGGCTTTTGATCTCTCCTTTTACAAGATAAGTCCTTGTGAGGCTTTTGATCTCTGCTTTAGAAACATAAGTCCTTACGAGGCTGTTGATCACTGCTTTCGCAACATAAGTCCTTACGAGGCTGTTGATCACTGCTTTCGCAACATAAGTCCTTACGAGGCTGTTGATCTTTGCTTTCCCAATGTAAGTCCTTACGAGGATGTTAATCTCTGCTTTTCACAATGTAAGTAATTATGAGGCTGTTGATCTCTGCTTTTGCAACATAAGTCCTTGCGAGGCTATTGATCTCCGTTTTTGCAACATAAGTCCCCCAAAGGGCTGTTGATTGTCGCTTTTGCAACATAAGTCCTCGAAAGACTGTTGACCTTCGGTCTTGCAATGTAAGTCCCTGAGTGGCTTCTGATCTTTGTTCTTGCAACATAAGTCCTTGAAAAGGCTGCCAAACCTTGGTTGATGAGAATCAACATGGGCCATTGCAAGATCCATTGCATGTTCCAAATGGGCCAAATACAAGAGCAAGGACCAAAAAGATCAAAGAAGCTTTCAATGGGCTGATTCAAGAAATTTGGGCTGATTTTAGCATTCCTAAGAGTGGCCAAAAGGGAAATGAAGACTATGTCAATTTAATTCATGCATGTGAAGATGTGGACTGAATATAACCTCTAAGATATAGCTATATATGTTTTATAGATAGTAGTTGAGAGTTGGTTCATGTTTTTAAGTGCATTTAATGAGTTAAACTACTTTTTTGTACTAGCCTTTGCTAAAAAACGTGAATTGTTTATTTCCTATGGTTGGGAGGTTGTTCCAACTACTTGCATTTATTCCTATGGTTGGAGGGATGTTCCAAGCCTATATATATCCTTGCTTATCTTTTGTAATGGACAGATTTGATAAATTGATCAAAGTGAGTTTTTACTCCTTCTTCTTGGTTCTTCATTGAACTTCCAGAACTTATCAAGGTTTTCACCTTGTGGTGTTCAAAACTAAGAATACCTGTGGTTTGCGTCTCTTTATAGGCGTTGGGTCTCAGGTTCACTAATTGGAATACCTGTAGTTTGCGTCTCTTTATAGGCGTTGGGTCACAGGTTCACTTTCACAATAATCTGATTTCTAGCTTTCTTGGGAAGATATTCAATCTTTGTTGTTGGGTCTCATTGCTAGTCTATTGAGGTTCGCATCATTTGGTATCAAAGCAAGGTTTCTAAAATCAGGTTATCTATCCTTTTAATTTTTCATCTATTCTCTGTTTGTTCTTCGTATTTTTCTTCGTGACTCTTCGTGTTCTTTTGTTCTTCAAATTCTGTTTTATATTGTGTTCTTCTTTGTTTTTTTGTTTTTGTGCCTCTAGTTATACCAAAAAAAAAAAGAAAAAAAAACAAAAACAAAAAAAAGAAAAAAGAAAAGAAGAGATCCGACAAAAAAAAAAGAAAAGAAAAGAAAAGAAAAGAAAAGAAAAGATATCCCAAAAAAAAAAAAAAAAAAAAAAAAAGAAAAAAAAGAAGGGAGGCATTAATATCAAAGAAAGGCCAAATCTAATTGTTAGTTTCAATTCTCTTTAAATCTGATTGTGAGTTTCAATTCTCTCAATTCTGATTGTGTTTGTCCTTCTCCTTTGATTCGTCATTTCTAAAATATTTTTGCCATTGGTATAAGTTTTGAAACACTACTTGTTGAGATCTCTTGATTCAAGTTCATTTAGTTCATTAAAGAACTGAAAAAGGGAGTTAAGAGTGGAAAAAGGCAAGAGAGTGTGAGATCAATTTCGAAAAAGCCAATTAAGAGTGAAACACGAGTTTGAGTGAGATAATTTTGAGTGCATACACGTGAGGGAGTGCTGTGAGGTTTTTTTTTATCTCTAACATTTTTTTCAGATTTCAAAATATGTCTTCTCAATCAAACAAAGAAGGAAAGGAGGATCCGTCTTTCATGTTACAAGCTATGCAGCAACAATTTGAACGTATGGGCGTGATGTTTAATGAGATTCGGGATAGGATGGATAGACAAGATGCTGAAATTGCAACTTGGCGTGAAGGGCGTCCCCAAAGAATCCGAAATGCTAGAAGGCAAGAAAGGCACATACCCCTAGATGAATCTGATGAAAATCATGAGGATGAGTTCGATGAAGAAGAAGATCGAGCCTCAATAAATAGTGGGGGCAGATTTGGGCCAAGGAGAGAAAGGCGTGGTAGAGGGTTTCAAAGAGGTCCAAGATGGCAAGATGGGGTTGACAGAAACTTGGGAAGCATCAAAGTAAAGATACCTTCATTCCAAGGGAAAAATGATCCAGAAGTGTACTTGGAATGGGAGAAGAAAGTGGAGTTGATATTTGAGTGCCACAACTACTCCGAGGAGAAAAAGGTAAAACTTG
>CM066985.1:33544801-33819801 GCA_033977485.1 Hydrangea macrophylla | reverse complement strand
ATAGGATAGGTGCATTAATCTGTATGTTTATTTGTGATTTTGTGTGTTTGTCCCCTATTCGAACAACGTCCTGGTCTGTTTCCCCTTGGGATACGTAGGTAGCTCATCGTCGAGCACGACCAGCACCAGCCATCTCCGTGAATGTTTTTGCAATGCATTTTGTTTTTACCTAAGTTCAATAGCCCAGTCAAAGGCTTATCTTCACATAGGCTTCGACATTCGCTTGTGATACACGTTGCATCACAAGCTCTACCGAAGAGGGACAAACTGTAGACACTCCAATTTTGACCGAACTATTAAACTTAGGGGCATTTACCTCTAGAAATCAATGATGAATAATGTTCCAACAATTTTTTTCAAGTTCATCGCTTTGACTTCTGAAAACTTTGAAGTTCCCAAACCTTGCTTCGAAGACCCCTAGATTTGGCCAATCACTAACCATCTGTCTCGAGTTCACTAGATCATGGGTTACTTTCTAAAAAAATGGAATAGATTAAATAATAATAATTATTATAATGATATTTAGAAAAATGACATTGTTTCCCATATTTTTAGGTTCAAAAAGGAAAAAAAAAGAAAAAAAAAATTATTTGGAGATTATATGCTTAATTTAGATTTAAAATGAAAAATGTGTTCATACATATATATATATATATATTTAAGAAAAGGAAAATAATAAAAGAAAGTATCCAATGTGATTTGGAGAGTTTGAGATTCCATGGTATATTCCTAACCCAAGCAAATACCTAAAGAGCCCTTTATTGGGCACTAATCTCTCATGTGCTTTGAAGTAGAGATACTTTAGTATGTTCCTTTATTCTAGCCAACTAAAAAGCCTTTCAAGTTTCTTAGAATTATAGATTGCCATGGAGAGTTAGAGATGCCCAAATTACCCTATCTTTGCCACCAAGAAAATGAAAGTCTACATAAACTCATCTCTCTCATTTTTGGTGGGGGGACACTTGAAATATATAGAGAAATATATCAGGAGAGCATTAGAGGAGAAAAATATTGAGAGAGAAACTCTACCCTATTCATACAATCTATCAAATCACCATTGAAGGAGCTTGAAGCTTGAGGAAGAACAAGAGGAAAAGCTTGAGGAATTCAACATCTCTACCAATTTTGAGAAGGTCTAGAGGTAAAACCTTCAAATCTACCTTCTGATGTGAACCCGTGGAATTGATATTTCTTGAACCCACGATCAAATTGTAAATAACCCTGGAAAGCCAATAATCAAGCCACGGAGATGATCTAGATCCGTTGAAATCCTGTTTCAAGAACCCAGATTTGGTGTGAATGCCACAAAGGGAATGGCTTTGATAAGTTCGGATTGTTCAATAAAGAACAAGAAGAGAAAACTGAATTCTCTAAGAAAAATAATATTCATTCATATAATCTGATGTTAAAAACTGCTACAAGAGTGTTTTTATAACTAATAACCCCAGAGCCCAAAAGGCCTTCAATAAAAAAAAAAAAAAATGGGTTGGACGTACTCAAGCCCAAAACAACTTAAACTTAAAGCTAAATAGATGTCCAATTAATGAATAAAATAGGCCCACATGCCCAAAACCAGCGAACATATATAAAATAGCCTAAGTGGCTTGTATCACATGGATTAAAGCTGGTTTCTCTTCTTCTAAGCCCATCTTGAATGTTGAAGTCTTGCTTGAAACATTTGCAAATTCAGCCCAAGTAGATTGTACCAATCCTTGCATTGCTTCCTTGATCTTCTTAGCTCTTGATTTTGTGATTGGCCCATCTGGAACTTGTAAGGGGTCAGCTTTAAGACTCGGTCCATCATGGTGCCCATCATTCCCCCTCTCCTCAAAAGGATTCGACCTCGAATCGTCACCTGCATCAAATGGGGAAAGGTCAGAAACATTGAAAGTAGCCGAGAAATTATACTTACCTGGAAGATCCACTTTATAAACATTATCATTAATTTTCTCAAGGATTTGAAAAGGGCCATCTCCTTTTTAGGATGCAATTTAGTCCTTCTGTGGGCAGGGAATCTTTCTTTGCGCATGTGAACCCAGACCCAATCTCCTGGTTCAAAGATAACACGCTTACGCCCTTTGTTGGCTTGGGAAGCAAACTTTTCATTTTTTTGTGCAATTTGAAGTCGTACCCTCTCATGAATGGACTTCACTAATTCAGCCTTCCTGTGTCCATCCAAACTACTCCTGTCATCAATAGGTAAAGGCATCAAATCTAAAGGAGTGAGTGGATTAAAACCATAAACAATTTCAAAAGGAGAATAAGAAGTAGTAGTGTGCATAGTCCTATTATATGCAAACTGTATGAATGGCAAACAATCCTCCCAGGTTTTTAAATTCTTTTGAGTGACAGTGCATAAGAGTTGAGTCAATGTCATGTTGACTACTTCAGTCTGTCCGTCAGTCTGTGGGTGACAAGTAGTGGAAAATAAAAGTTTGGTACCTAATTTTCTCCACAAAACCTTCCAAAAGTAGCTAAGAAATTTGACATCCCTATCAGAAACAATACTCCTAGGTACACCATGGAGTCGCACTATTTCCTTGAAAAACAAATCAACAATGTTTGTGGCATCATCTGTTTTATGGCATGGAATGAAATGTGTCATTTTACTAAATCTGTCCACTACCACAAAAATAGAATCTCAACCCCTCTTCGTCCTAGGCAGCCCCAAAACAAAGTCCATAGAAATGTCTACCCATGGCTCACTAGGGATGTGTAAGGGTGTATACAACCCATGTGGTAAAGCCTTAGATTTGGCCTTTCTACATGTAATGCGCCTACCACATATTCGAGTGACGTCTTTTCTCATCCTAGGCCAAAAGAAATGTTCATGCAAAATTTCTAAGGTTTTCCTGACACCAAAATGTCCCATTAATCCCCCACCATGTGCCTCTCGCACCAACAATTCACGCATTGAACAATTTGGCACACACAATTTGTTTTCTTTAAACAAATAACCATCATGCTTGAAAAACTTACCAAATGCTACTTTGTCACATGCCACATACATTTCTTTCACATATTTAAACCTAAGCATTTTAGCACTCATAGAAGTAAGAAGTACATACCTTCGTTCTAAAGCATCAGCAACAGTATTTTCCTTACCTTGCTTGTAACGGATGACATGAGGAAAAGTCTCGATGTATTCCATCCATCTAGCATGTCTCTTATTTATTTTACCTTGTCCCTTGAGATGCTTCAATGATTCATGATCGGTGTGGATCACAAACTCCTTAGGCCAAAGGTAATGCTGCCATGTCTCTAGAGTGCGAGCAAGAGCATAAAGTACTTTATCATAAGTGGGGTAATTCAGGGCTGCCCCACTTAGCTTTTCACTAAAGAAGGCTATGGGCCACCTATCCTACATCAAAACGGCTCCAATCCCTATTCCTGAAGCATCACATTCAATCTCAAAAGTTTTGTTAAACTCAGGTAATGCTAACACAGGTGCAGAACAAAGCCTATCTTTAATTGTAGCAAATGCATTCTCTTGATCAATTCCCCAATGGAATCTAACATATTTTTTATTATTATTTCAGTGAGTGGTGCAGCAATGGTACTAAAATCCTTTACAAAACGCATATAAAAACTAGCTAGACCATGAAAGCTTCTTACCTCAGTGATACATTTAGGCGTTGGCCACTCCTTTATGGCTTTGACTTTTTCTTCATCCACCTCAATGCCCTTTGTACTAACAACATATCCAAGAAAAATAACTTTTTCCATGCAAAAGGTGCATTTCTTAAAATTAGCATATAACTTTTCACATTTCAACACATCAAATACATATCTCAAATGTTCAATATGATCATTTAAGGTCTTGCTGTACACTAGGATATCATCAAAGTACACGACCACAAACTTTTCTATGAACGCTCGTAAAATATGGTTCATTAATCGCATAAAAGTACTAGGCGCATTTGTAAGCCCAAATGGCATAACCAACCATTCATAAAGTCCATATTTAGTCTTAAAAGCATTTTTCCATTCATCTCCCTCTTTCATTCTTATTTGGTGGTAACCACTTTTAAGATCTATTTTACTGAAAATACAAGAGCCATGCAATTCATCAAGCATATCATCTAATCTAGGAATGGGATGACGATACTTTACCGTGATATTATTGACCGCTCTGCAATCAACGCACATCCTCTAAGTCCCATCCTTCTTTGGCACTAGAAGCACTGGTACTGCACATGGACTCATGCTCTCTCTCACGTATCCCTTACTCATCAAATCATTAACTTGCCTTTGAAGTTCCTTCGTCTCCTCTGGATTACTCCTATAGACTGGTCGGTTAGGGATGATAGCTACAGGTACCAAATCAATTTGATGCTCAATGCCTCTAATGGGCGGTAACCCACTCGGCATCTCATTTGGAAATATTTCCTCGAACTCCTGTAACAAAGAAATAGCCAAACTAGGAAGAGATTGGTTAGTTTCATGAAGATTAAAATAAGATTCTTTGTAAACAAGAAGAACCTAACTCATGGAGCTCATGGAGCTAAAGTTGCCTGGGACTTAGTTTGTAGACCTAGGAAGGAATGGGGTCTTGGCCTTAAAAACCTAACTCAATTGAACTCTATTTTAAATCTCAAACATATTTGGGCCTTGTTTACTTCTAAAAACAAATCCCTTTGGGTGGACTGGATACATACTTACATGTTGAAAAGGAAAAGTTTTTGGGAAGTCAAGACCCTTTCCCAATGCTCTTGGTATTGGCGAAAGCTCCTTAAACTTAGACCGATGGCTAGACCTATGATTAGGCATAAAATTGGTAATGGGTGTGATACTTTTCTCTGGTATGATAATTGGCACCCTGTGGGCCCTATTTTGGATAGAGTCGGAATGCGAGCCCAATATGATGCCGCCATCCCCTTAAATGCTAAAGTTTCTGATGTTATTGATGAAAGTGAATTGAAATGGCCTCGTACGAACACAATTGAATTAATGGAAATTAGAGGCCAACTTCATTCCCTACCCCTCCCAAATACCTCTAGTGATGTGGTCCAATGGTTACCCTCGCCAAATAATGTGTTCTCATCCACCAACACTTGGGATCATATTCGGATCCATTATCCCACAGTCCACTGGTATGGCCTAACTAGGTTCCCGGTTAATATCCCTCGTTATAGTTTTATCCTGTGGTTGGCTATTCTTCGTAGATTATCCACACATGATAGAATTTATACTTACACCCCAGGACCACTTGCTTGTGTGTTTTGTCATAAACAGTTGGAATCGCATGACCATTTATTCTTTAATTGCTCATATTCTTCTTACGTATGGCAGGGAGTGCTTAATAGGTTGAAAATCTCTTATTCTGCCCTCTCATGGGATGCTCTTGTGGACTGGACAACGAACAAGTGGAAAGGCAAGACTCCATGGCATATTGTCCCTAAAATGTGCTTGGTTTGGTTGTTTATAGCATTTGGAAGGAAAGGAATGCTCGAAGCTTCAAAGCTGGCATGAAGACTAAAGAAAGAGTTTTACAAGATATATGTCTTCAGATTTCCTTACAGGTACAGGCTACTTGGAAAAATGATCCCCATCTCCCTCAGTACATTGAAAGATGGGCCATTACTCCATAATTGGGACATGGCTTGGTCTTCCTCTTTTGTTATGCTGGAGCTTTCAGTGCTCCTTTGATTTTGTAGGCTTCTTTAGGATGCTTTGTACTTTATGTTAGGATGGGTTATTTTCTTTAGTTAATTCCCCTTCCTTTGTTGCATTGTCTGGATGCCTTTTGCTTGAGCGTTTTGTTATCCTGGGGTATGCCCCTTGTACTTTGTACAGTGCCGTTTGGCTTTTTCGTTTAAATTAACCTTTTTTCCGAAAAAAAAAAGAAGAATCATAGGCTGATCTGATAAAAATGCCCTCTTAACCTCACTCTGTTTTGCATAAAAACTCAATTTTGTCTTTTCTTTTCTCTCCGCAGACTCTCTTTCTTTTTTCTCTCGTGGCTCCACTCTCTTTTCTTTATTTTCAGCCACCTCTCTATTTTTTTTTCACTCTCTCTTTTTCTTGAAGTTTCACCCTCACTCTCATTTTTCTTTGCAGCCTCACTCTTTCTCTTTTGCTCAATCTCACTTTTTAACTTCATTTGGTCTTCATAGACCTGTTTAGGGGTTAAGGGAGCGAGTTTGATTGCTTTTCCATCCTTCACAAAGCTGTACATATTTTTAAACCCATCATGATTCACCCTTCTATCAAACGGCCATGGCCTTCCCAACAAAATATGGCCAGCATGCATAGGATCTACATCACAAACCACCTCATCACTATATCTCCTAATGGTAAAAGTCACAAAAACCTGCTTATTGACCTTTACCTCCCCACAATCATTCAACCACTGTAACTTGTAGGGCCTAGGATGCTTTTGTAAAGGTAAGCTTAACTTCTCAACTAGGGTGGTACTAGCTACATGTTCTCTCTCTGCTGCTCCATTTCATCTACCTTAACTTGCGTATTGAGAGCATGTCTGGCAACAAGAGACTCACCTTCTATGGGGTATTCCACTCCATCATCATCACTAGCATCTGGCAAGCCATCATTTTTCATCCTCACTCTTAGTCATCACCTCCCCATTGTCTAGCATAACCATCACCCGCTTGTTAGGACATTGAGATGCTATGTGCCCAGTACCCAAACATTTAAAACATTTAATGTCTCTATTCCTTGGAGGTTGAAAATCTGCCTTGAGTTTGTTCTTGCTAGTCCCCTCATCTTTTCCTTTAGGTGGGTTGGTCTTCTCCTTTACTTCAGCTCGGTCTCTTCTATTTTTTTTTTCCGAAAAAGGGTTAATTAAACAAAAAAAAAAGCCAAACGGCACTGTACACAAGTACAAGGGGCATACCCCAGGATAAACAATGAGCGCAAAAAGCATTTAGACAATGCAGGTACTTTGCCTATTAGGTACCTTGGGATACCTTTTTTTTTTTCGGAAAAATGGTAAATAGATTCCAAAAAAGGGCCATACCCTAGGATATTACAATAAGCGCAACTATCATGCTACGAGAGCCAGACAAAACATTTGAAAATAAGATCAACAAGCACAAAACATAGCAACATGGAATAATCCAAACACAAGAGACAACAAACAACCCAAAGCAAGAGCCTCCTCAGGATCGTTGTCGTCCTTTGGGCCGACTCCCGCTAAATTTCATCTTAGCTGCCTTCTTTTTCTGTCTGTTGGAGAGGGGACTACCCCTTAAAGGGGTCCCGTCCTCACTAGCTTGGCCAGAGTCACTAATACAGTCATCATCATCATCCACACTAAAGGGGAAGGTGGTGTCCTCTCTAGTCTCACCTCGAGGGACATCTGCATGGTAAGAAGAGCTAGCTTCGGGACAAGATGTCCGGTCACAGGGAGAAACAATGGTATCAACTTTGACAGGTTCAGGATCAGGATCTTCCAAAAGCTGAGAAAGGGCTTCAAACCGGTTATCCCTCACAGTCGGATTTACCGAGCCATTCGCGCTTTTAGTACAGTCAGAAGTGTGGTCATCAACAGTCTTTTTCCTTCGATCTTTTCCTGAAACAACTTGCCAGGTCCCCTTATCCTTACCATTCTTTTTGAGACGGTGACGATCTTGATGGCTTAGTCCTGGAGACGCAGATCGAGAACAATCATGACCAAACTGGGAGCACTTTTTGCACCGAACCGGGGTCCATTGGTATTCCAAATTGATCTTTGATCTAATTGGATTGCCAGTCTCCTCATCTTCTGCCTCAATATGAAATTCATTGAAAAATTCGAAGTCTGCAGAAACTTCAATGCAAACCCGAGCATAGGTTATACGCCTTCTACTTGCAGTGATACGATCAACACGAATAGGTTTCCCAATGAAACTAGAGATGAAACTGATTCCCTTCGGATTCCAGTATTCAAGTGGTAAACCGTAGAAGTTAACCCAGATTGGAACGGAATGAACCTCCTCGTTTTCAAAAGAGAAATGTGGCTTCCACGGCCGAAGAAGAAGAGGTTGACCTGCCACAAACCATGGTCCTCCTTCTAAGATTGCATCCCTAGCTTCCGTACTAGAGAAAGAAAAAAAGAAACATCCAGAATCAGTGGCCAACGTATCAATAAGGCCCTCATTAGCCCATAGCCGTTCAGTAACGTTAGAGACAAGGGAAAACGGAAGCTTCCTGCCTAGAAACCGGCCAACCAAGGTAGCAGTCCATTCGTCTTTCCCAGCTGCAGTTAAGTCTTTCGGAATTTTAAGAACAAGATCGTCCTCAATCCCTCCATGGTCCACAAACTCCAAATTAAATTCCTTGTTATTTCCTATGGAGCTGTTATAAATATCCAATTCTGATCCCAGCAGAGTTTGGGGCTTACTACCATCCTGATCCTCAGATTTGAATAACCCAGCCCATGACTTACTATGGGCCCCACCAACAACATTGTGCTCCTGACCTTGTGTAACCCCCAGCTGCTCTTCATTTGCACGCATATGCTGATTCCCCAAAGGGTCACTTAACCTACATTGATGAAGGGTGGGAGTAACATCCTTGGAAGAGACAATGATGTCTGTGGGCCCCTCCATGAGAGTGGCATTAACCTCATGGTTTTCCTTAAAGTCTTGAATACCAACAAGGGGCAGCATTTGGTTAAGACGCAACTTATCACCCGCATGGGTCCCACAGCTAAAGGCATTCTCGGTGGAGTCATCAACTAAATTTGCACGAGTCAATCGATGAGCTGGCAGACACTCATCCCTAGCATAGACTTGGTAACAAGTAGTCCCACAGTGTGACGCTTGGGCCCCACCAACATCAATGTGAGTCTGATCTTGCGTGTTCCCAAGCTCAAAAGTGTGACCGTTGAGTAAGGTAACACTTGAATTGTAGCAGATCTGATTTAGCGTTGAATGTTCTTGATGTGCGCGGGACCCACCTAGCAACTTATCATCGTTTCCTAGTGTACCAGCCAGCTCATTGTCATTACTGGTCCCACCAGCTTTGTAATCCATAACTTGGTTATGTAATAAACCATGCTGTAAAGGAGACGCACCAGCAAGGACAACATCCATCAGGTGCGCAGGATTGGACATGCCCGTGGGGTCCACAAGAAAGTGGCCAGCATGGAACGCTCTCTGCAGAGAAGGACGCGTGGCTTCATTTAACACGGCTTGCATATTATTAAATGCCGAAATAACCTCAACGGCAGAGGTCTTGTCTTGGGAATCATCAGGGACAACATCATTTGGGTGAGCAGGATTTGACTTGCCCGTGGGGTCCACAAGCACATGGCCATCATGGAACCTTCTCGGCAATTTAAAGGGCACAGAAAGAGGAGGACACGTGGCTTCGTTTGAATCGTTTTGAACGGCATTTAAAGAAACGGTGTGACCTAATGGACTAACCCGCAGAGCATGGGTCCCACAGTCACCGGGCTGCGTGAGAGACAAATTCACTCCCAATGGCGCGTCGTTTGCACTCCCACGCTCCAACACATTGGATACCCTAAAACCACCATGAATTGGATCAAGAACATCTATAGCACTTGGTTCAAGACCTTCATGAATCTGTTCCTTGTGTTCATAGCTTCTCGATCCCACACAAGTCTCAACCTTACCCAGACCATGAGAAGGTAACCCTTTAGATACAATAGAAACGCCCTGAATACCCTCAAGAGGAAGCTTTAAACCAGCATCAAGAAAACTTGGCCCATGTTGGGATCTACTCTTCTTTGCAAGCTCATAGGAATCGTGAGCAGATCGGAAAGTGGATGTTTCCACCTCATCAGGATCTTCATCTGAGCCACCCAGATTTTGTTCCTCTAGACAAATTCCATCAACCCCATTTAAATCTTCCGAAGCTTTCAAAAAATCAATAGAACAGGTTTCCTTCTCCAGGCTTTCCACATGTGAATCAACACCAGGACTAATGTCATTTTCAACACACTTATTGACCTCCTCAATAGACTCATACGGAAAAGGAAACCTAATATTCCTCTTTGCTTTGATATTCAACTTACTCACATTGCTAGGAAAAGAAAAGAGCTTCTCTTTCCTTTTCTTAGCACTAACACTCCTTACAAAGGGAATCATCTTGAGATTTCTAGAGAGAAGGGAGAGCTTCTCTCTCTAAAAATCATCTTGAGGTAAAACACCTTGGGATACCTTTGATCACTTCTAAGCTTAAAAAACAAGATTGTGAGGAGTTGGTTAATAAAATGTGTACTAGAGTTAATTCTTGGAAATCCAAATTTCTTTCCTATGCTGGTAGAGCTCAACTGATTAATTCTGTTTTGACAGGTATCCAACTTTATTGGTCTGGTATGTTTATTCTCCCTAAAGGTGTTCTTAAGCAGGTGGTTCAGATTATGTCCAGATTCCTTTGGGCCGGTAAAACTGATAGCTCCCATGGTGCAAAGGTTGCTTGGGTCAAAGTTTGTAGACCCAAAAAAGAGGGAGGGTTGGGGTTTAAAGATATCTTTTTAATGAATACTGTTCTGAACCTTAAACACATTGGCAGCCTCCTAGACCCTTCTAATCAGTCTCTGTGGACTAAGTGGGTCCATATGTACATGCTTAAAAATAAAAGTTTGTGGCAGGTCAAAGCCCCGTCCCAATGTTCTTGGTACTGGAGAAAATTATTAAAACTTAGAGAAATTGCTAAGCCTTTACTTACTCATAAAATAGGTAATGGCGAAAATACTTCTCTCTGGTTTGATAATTGGCTCCCTATGGGTTCTCTGCTTGATAGTTACTCTCACAGAATTATCTATGATGCTGCTATTGACATTAATGCTAAAGTTAGTGCCATCATTAGAGATTGGGATTGGGCTTGGCCTCGATCTCGCTCCTTAGAACTTGATGAGGTTAGATCCATGTTGACCACCTTCTACAAACCCTCTAATATCAATGATAGTGTGCATTGGAAGGTTTCCCGTAATGGTGCCTTCAGTACTTCCCTTATTTGGGACCATTTGAGAGATCATTCCCATATTGTCCCGTGGCATAGCACAGTGTGGTTCCAAGGTGGAACTCCTAGACAGAGTATTATCCTATGGTTAGCTGCCCAGCATAGACTTTCCACCCATGATAGAATTTCTATGTTTACTCCTGGTCCCCTTGCTTGTGTGTTTTGCCATTCTCATATGGAAACTCATGATCATTTGTTTTTTGCTTGCCCTTACTCCTCTCTTGTTTGGCAGGAACTTATGATAAGATGTGGACTGACTTGGAATGGGCATAGTTGGAATGATACGTTGCTTTGGATGGCTCAGCACCTTAAAGGAAAACGGATACATCATGTGATACCTCGGATTTGCTTGGGAGTTGCTGTTTATGGTTTATGGAAAGAACGGAACAATAGATCCTTCAAACAGAAATTTTGTCCTCCATCTATTACCATTAAGAACTTGATTTCTCAGATTAATGCTCTTATTTAGATCAAATGGAAGCACCATAGTAATTTTGATGTTATTATTAGTAAGTGGAGCTAGTTCCAATTTTTGTCATGACTAGCCAGGTTTCTTTGTCTGGGATGTCATGTTTTTGTTTTGAGTAGCTCTCTGTGCTACATGGTTTTGTTATGATCTCTGTCCTTATTGTATATCCTGGGGTATGCCCCTTGTACTTCTGTACAACCTCTTTTTTGGATTTTATTTACCATTTTTTCCGAAAAAAAAAATAAATCAAAAAGAAAGCCCCAACTTTACAAAAACAATATACCAAGTACACCATCAAAAAGAAGCTAAGCTAAGGAGCAAGGGTCACAACATAGCTAGGTCCAAAAGTCAAGGCAGCTAACCAAAAACAAAACTCCCCATTATGGGGAATGGCCCATCTCTCGATGTACTGGGGGAGATGGGGATCATTCTTCCAATTAGCTTGTATCTGAAGGGATATCTGGAGGGATATTTCTTGAAAAAGTCTTTCCTTAGGCTTAACTTCCACTTTAAAGCTCCGAGCATTCCTCTCTTGCCAAATGCTATACACAACAAAACTGAGGCACATTTTAGGGACAGTGTGCTGAGGAGTCTTTCCTTTCCACTTGTCCGCTGCCCAAACCACAAGATCATCCCATGTGGGTGCTGAATATGAAACGTCCAACCTATTGAGAACCCCCTGCCACACATAAGAAGTATAAGAGCACTTAAAAAAAAGGTGGTCGTGGGTTTCCAAATATTTGTGGCATAAAACACAAGCAAGCGGACCCGGTGTGTATGTATAAATTCTATCATGTGTGGATAATCTGTGAAGAATAGCCAACCACGAAATAAAACTATAGCGAGGAATATTCCCCGAAAACCATATGAGGCGATGCCAAGGAACTTTAGGGTAATAAGGTCTAACATGGTCCCAAGTTTTCGCAGAGGAAAACATTTTGTTAGGAGATGGTAACCATTGAACCATGTCACTAGAAGTTGAAGGAAGGGGTAAAGTCTGTAGTTGGCCTCTAATTTCCATTAAGTCAAGAGTATTAGTGAGTGGCCAACTCCATTCCCTTCCATTAATAACATCGGACACTTTAGCATTTAAAGGGATAATGGAATCATATTGTATACGCAATCCAAATCTATCTAAAATAGGGCCCAAAGGATGCCAGTTATCATACCAAAGAAAAGTGTCACAGCCATTAACAATCCTATGTTTCAGCATAGGTCTTGCCATAGGCCTCAGCTTAAGGAGTTTTCTCCAATACCAAGAGCATTGAGAAGGGGGTTTAACATCCCAAAAACTCTTCCCTTTTAACATGTAAGTGTGTATCCAGTCAACCCATAGGGAGTGGTTTTTAGAAGTAAAAATGCACCAGATATGTTTAAGATTTAAAGTAGAGTTCAATTGAGTCAGATTTTTTAGACCAAGCCCTCCCTTCTTCTTGGGTCGACAGACTAAATTCCAAGCTACTTTAGCACCATGGGCCTTTTCTGTTTCCCCTGTCCAAAGAAATCTACTCATTAATCTATCAATATGCTTAAGAACACTCTTAGGAAGAATAAACATGGCAGCCCAATTATTTTGTATTCCTGTAAGGACAGATTGGATAAGTTGCAGCCTGCCAGCATAAGAGAGGAATTTAGAGGTCCAAGAAGTAATTCTTGAGCTGATTTTCTGGATGAGATCATCACAATCTCCCTTCTTAAGTTTAGTGGTGATCAGAGGAACACCAAGGTACTTCATAGGTAGGGACCCGCGAGTAAAAGGAAGATGAAGGCATATATCATTAGAGGCACTTTCCTCCATTCCTGCAAGAAAAAGGCAACTCTTACTCGCATTAGCCTGCAAGCCAGTGAAGTCATAAAATTGATTCAAGGAATTTGCCATAACCAACGCAGAGTTCATATCACCATTAAAGAACAGGAGAAGATCATTAGCAAAGCAAAGATGAGAAATTTTAAGTTTATCACATCTCCAATGGTATTTAAAATTATCCACACTTTGAATGTTACGTTGTATCAATTGGCTAAGAGTGTCCATAACAAGGACAAAAAGGTAGGATGACATAGAATCACATTGCCTAAGACCTTTGGCACCCTCGAAGTACCCTATAGATTCTCCATTAAAATTTATAGAGTACTTTGGGCTAGTAATGCAAGCTCTAATCCAGCCTTGTATCTTGGGAGGGAATCCAAGAACATTAAGGAGGTCAAGTAAAAATTCCCAACTCACACTATCATACGCCTTCATGAGATCAACCTTAGCTGCAGCTCTAGGATGGCCCGAAGGCTTATGATAGTCCCTCATGAGATCTTGGGCAAGGAGAATATTGTCACTAATCTTCCTACCTTTTATAAAAGCAGATTGAGCATTGTCCACAAGAGTAGGTAAAATATTTTGAAGCCTCTTAGAAATGATCTTAGAAATACACATGTAGATCGTGTTGCAACACGAGATAGGCCTAAAGTCACTCATCTTAGAAGGATTGGGAACCTTGGGGACAAGGGCTATAATAGTAGCATTAGACTCTTTTAATAATTGGCCCGAGGTGAAAAATTCTTTGATTGCTTTTGTAACCAAGGGGCCTATGGTGGTCCAAGTTTTCTTAAAGAAATGAGCATTATAACCATCTGGACCCAGAGCTTTGTTGCTTTGGATACTAAGGAGAGCCTCCTTAATGTCGTCATCACTAGGGATATCATCCATTGAATTAAATAACTCAAGAGGAATACGTTTATGGATGACTTTCCTCAATTCATTGATTCCAGGATAGGAATTCAAAGCAGGAGTGCCAAGCATGGATTTAAAGTATCTAATAGCTTCAACTTTGGCTTCTGTCTCATTAATGGTCTTAGTACCATCAGGTTGAACAAGAGTCACAATCCTTTTATAGTTCCTACGATTCTTAACAAAGTTGTGAAAGAAAGTAGTGTTCTTATCCCCGGCTTCAAGCCATTGGATCCTAGATTTCTGTCTAATAACTTCTTCTTCAACATGAATGACTTTTAAGAAACTATGCATAAGTTCTTTTTTGAGGACTCTAAGAGATGTATCACTAGGATTTTCATCAAGTTGCCTTTGGCAAGTCCAAAGTTCTTCCCGGGCTTTATTAGCAATAAGCCTCTCCTTTCCTAAGGAATCCTTGGTTAGGTTTTTCAAATCACTTTTAAGGTTCTTTAAGCCGTGGAATAATTGAAACTGGAAAGTACCGTTAATGTGCCTAGTTCAAGAGTTGCAAACAGTAGCATTAAAGTTTTGCAGATCAGTCCAATGATTATAAAACTTAAAGGGTTTACCTTTCTTGCTAACAGGAGGAGATAAGTTGGCAATTATAGGAGAATGATCAGATATACCAGAGGGGAGAAAGTCTGCATAAGCTAATGGAAACGAGTCCAACCATACGGGATTAATGAGAGCTCTATCAAGTTTCTTTTTAGTGAACTGTTCCGATTCAAATTGCCGGTTGCTCTAAGAGAAGAAGACACCTGTAAATCTAAGATCTACAAGGCAAGTCACATTCACAAGATCATTAAATTCCAGAGCTCCTTGGTCTCTCCCTGGATTACCCTCAAAGATTTCATTAGGATTTAAGGAGTTAAAATCCCCGAGACTAATCCAGGGGGTATCACCAATGGTAGCTGCAATATTTCTCAAGGTAGACCAAAGGGGTCTTCGACCTTGAATGGTGTTAAAACCATGCACAAAAGAGGCTTCAAAGAACACCATATGGTCAAGAGACTCAATTTTTACGTGTATAATTTGCCTAGTATTTTGTAAAATAGTTACATTTACTCTGTTAGGGTTCCAGCCAACCCAGATTCTATCAACAGAGTCCGGTTGGCTATTGGTAATAAAGTTCCAGTTTGGAAGAAAATTACATTGTATCTTGTCTTGATTGGGGATTCTCACTTTGGTTTCCACAATGCCCATGATATCAATTTTGTGATTAAACACTAATTTCAAGATTTCATCTCGTTTAGTGGACTGGTTAAGTCCTCTAATATTCCATCAGCTAAGAATCATTAACGACATTTAGAAGAGCATTTACTCTTACCTGAAGAACCACCTATTTTGTTCTTTTGTTTATTGGAATGGCCGGGAGAGATCTTAGGAGAATTTAGATACTTCTCTGGTGAAGGGACATGGACTGCTTGATCATCATCATCACTAGATTCCTCATGAGAATTTGTTGACATTGGATTCTGAAAGAAAGATTTAGTATACTCACTCTTTGTTTCTTGCATGGTATTCCCAACTCGGTCACTTCTATCCCACTTCGGTTTCCAAGGAGTGCTAGAAACTGAAGTATACCTTGCTGCCCCTTTCTCTTTAACTGCCTCTCCACTTTCATAGCCATGTGGACCATGTCTTCTATCTCCACATAATGCTGCAACTCAACTACATTAGCGACGTCCCTATTCAATCCACTTAGAAACCTAGCCATTGTAGCCTCCCGATCCTCTTCTACATTAGCCCAGATCATAGCCATCTCCATCTCCTTATAATATTCCTCTACACTTCTGGACCCTTGTGAAAGGTTTTGAAATTTTTGTAAGAGGTCTCTGTAATAGTGGCTAGGTACAAATCTCCTCCTCATGAGAGCTTTCAACTCACCCCATGTTTTCTATAGGTCTCTCATGATTCCTCCTCCTATTGATTACCAATTGATCCCACCAAATAATTGCATAATCAGTGAACTCAATTACCGCTAGCTTCACCTTCTTCTCCTCTGAGTAATTGTGACAATAAAAAATCAGCTCTATTTTCTTCTCCCACTCTAAATACACTTCAGGGTCATTCCTCCCTTAGAAAGATGGTATTTTCATTTTGATGCTCCCAAGGTTCCTATCTACCCCATCTCGACCCCTTGGATTCCTCCTAGGTCCTCTTCCACACCTACCTCCTCTAGGTCTACCAATTCTTCCCCTACCAACATCAGATACTATGTCTTCCTCATCGTCTTCATCTTCTTCGATCTCATACTCATTTTCAACTCTAGGCTCACGTCTCCTCCCATCACGTCCACCTTGCAGATTTTGAATCACTACATCTTGTTGATCCATTCTATCCCTTACCTTCCCCAACACCAAATTTAACCGTTCAAACTTTCGTTGCATGGCCTGCAACATAAAGGTTGTGTTATCTGCCTCCCCTCTAAGTGTTGAGTCACCCATTTTAATGTGCTGCAAAACAAGAATATTAGTGGTAAAACCTCACATACTCCCTTACATGTTTACGCTAAAAAATTGTCACTCCACTCGTGTTTCACTCTGATTGGCTTTTTTTCGAAATTAGTCTCACACACTCTCTTTTTTTTTTGGTAATCGGGGGTGTCCGGGCTAGCTTGCGCGCACCTCGACTAATCCCCCGAGGCCTGGAGGCGCCGGGTGAATACTCCAGTGGCCATGCTCCCCATGAATTGAACACTAAACCTCTTGGGTAGTACACCCAAGAAGCTTACCACTCGGCCACAAGGGACTTGGTTAAATCTCACACACACACACACTCTTGCCTTTTACCTCAACTATTTTCCCTTTCAAGTTCTTTCAAGAACTAATTGAACTAAATCAAGACACAACCTTGTTTTATCCCAGCCAGTAATAGATTCAAGAAACAAGGAAGTAATAGGGGAAAAAATGACACGGATCTCAAGAAAATATACAACGAGGGCAAACGAAACAAGAAATCAAGTCCCTTGTGGCCGAGTGGTAAGCTTCTTGGGTGTACTACCCAAGAGGATTAGTGTTCGAGTCATGGGGGGCGTGGCCACTGGAGTATTCACCCGGCGCCTCCAGGCCTCGGGGGATTAGTCGAGATGCGCGCAAGCTGGCCCGGACACCCCCGATTACCAAAAAAAAAAAAAAAAAAACAAGAAATCAAATTTTGAGAGGAATAAAAGAAAAAAAATCAAGAATATTTTTTTATTTTATTTTTAATTTTTTTTTTCTGAATATGAGCCAATTGAAGAGAGAAACAAAGCTTATCCCAAGAAACAACGATCACAGAAGACTAGGTTTCGAACAGCACAAAAACCAAATTTTTTTCAGAAAAATTTTCACACTATGGAGTAAGGTCAGTTTCGGACTCGTTAGACCATGGACAATGCAAAACGAAAAAAAAAAAATTTAAGACGAGTTTTGGCACTCTTTTTTTTTTCAGACCTGATCTCTTCTCTTCATTTTTTTTCCTCTTTTGTTTTGTTTTGTTTTTTTTTTGAATAATCAGGGAGACTTTACAATTCACGTTCGTAAAGCACCAAAATAACCCTAAATCACAAGGATGAACGAACACGAAGTAGCAAGAGAAAAATCGCAGATCAGATTCGCAACCCTAAACACGAAATTCCAGATTGTAATCAAGAACACGAACATGAACTAAAACAAGAACACGTAAAGAACAGAACACTAATTTAACAGAAAGACAATATGAAACAAGATCACAAAAATAACAGAACACAAAAAAATGAAACAGAAACAAGAACACGAAATAAAATGGATAAATCAGACCTGATTTAGAGCCTAAGCTCTGAAGACAAATGATGTGAACCCGTGGAATTGATATTCCTTGAACCCACGATCAGATTGTAAATAACCTAGGAAGCCAATAATCAAGCCACAAAGATGATCTAGACCCGTTGAAATACTGTTTCAAGAACCCAGATTTGGTGTGAACGCCACAAAGGGAATGCCTTTGATAAGTTTAGATTGTTCAATCAAGAACAAGAAGAGAAAACTGAATTCTCTAAGAAAAATAATATTCATTCACATAATCTGATGTTAAAAACTCCTACAAGAGTGTTTTTATATCTAATAACCCTAGAGCCCAAAAACCCTTCAATAAAAATAAAAGAAATGGGTTGGAGGTACTCAAGCCCAAAACAACTTAAACTTAAAGCTAAATAGATGTCCAATTAATGAATAAAATAGGCCCACATGCCCAAAACCAGCGAACATAAATAAAATGGACTAAGTGGTTTGTATCACATGGATTAAAGTTGGTTTCTCTTCTTCCAAGTCCATCTTGAATGTTGAAGTCTTGCTTGAAACATTTGCAAATTCAGCCCAAGTGGATTGTACCAATCCTTGCATTGCTTCCTTGATCTTCTTAGCTCTTGATCTTGTGATTGGCCCATCTGGAACTTGTAAGGGGTCAGCTTTAAGACTCGGTCCATCATGGTGCCCATCACCTTCACATATAATAATTCAATCACAATTCATAGTTTTGACTAGGATCTTTACACATTTTCAAAAAGTCTCTGCTAACCTCATTTCATCACACACCACTTGAATTGTGATTGAATTCCTTCTCAAACTTGTTGATTTGGATCTAATTTGGTTTGATTTATGAATGACAATTCAACAATGGTGCAGTGATTTCAATGACGACCTGTGATTAAAGTTTTTTTAATTAAATCATGATCCATTGGAATTGAATGAAACCAATTGAAATGTATCCCTAGCTCATTGTTGTACCACTGAAATTTTTGTTTTGATAAAATTTCATAGCTAACATGATTTGATCTTAGGATTCATGAACTAGTTACTCTCTGTCCAAAATTTTAGAACAGCAGATTAGTTTTGTTTTGAATAGATCAGAGCCTTAAACGAATATTCTTGACTTCAAATAATTTTTTCTATATAGTTAAATGTGTTAGTGAGATCCCCTCAAAAGATAAAAGTGATTTTGATTGGTTTACTATTTTTCAAAAATCACACAAAAACTCTGGATAGAGAGTTATAAATTTCTAAGTGATGTCTAGGTTTTGCCCAATTCCCAAAGATTGAACCGTTTGATTTTCGATTTCCTTTTTGGGTTAGAAACTAGACTCACAGAGGCACATCAGATCCAAAAATCATTAAGATCCAACTGTTGGAATTATGTTTGTTCTATATTTTGAAAGTCTGGTTTGCTCTCTGTAATTCTGTCACAGTTTTGATAAATCTTGATAACTCTAATCTAAATAGTCTCTCAATGTCTTAGGACTTAAACTATGTTTTAAATGGTGATAGTTAAACTTAAACCTAGAGGCTAAATTATCCAAATCAATGAATAGTTCATGGCTTGTTCTTATTCATGTTCATACATTCATTCTCGTGTATTGATTCTGGCAAATAGGACACTTGTTTGTATTATGCTAAGTCATAATTGGTAGAATCTAGTTATGAGTTCCTTCTGATCATGTTGGGATTATACCACCTTGATATGGACATTGCATTGGCTCCTAGTTGAGACTTGTATCTATAGAGGTGTTATAATTTCAACTAGTTAGAAGGAATGCATGATTATGTAACTTCCCCATGTTTGATAGATTTAAGTTAGGGGTTTCATATCTAGGATTCAATGTTAAATTGTGTTCAAAGAATGTGGACTAACCCTTTGTTTTGTAGCGCTATGGAGGTACAATCTCTCTATCTTTCCTCTAGTTTATTTTGTTCCTTTGATTTTATTGATTTTCAACTTCATGCATGACACCTTAGATTAGGGTTTTGCCTTATGTGTATATATGTATTAGAGGCTATTTTTCTAGGATTTTCTTCTATTTGTGTACATTGCACATTTCCTTTCGCAGTTGGATCCCGATTGAGTTCCCTCACTCCCAATCTCATATCATGATGCATGCTACCTGAATTATATGGTTTTGTATGCCTTTTATCGTTAGCAATTTTATACCCCTTTCAATATACTTTTGTAATGTATATATATCTATGTAATAGTTGAGGGCATGCTTAGATAATTAATTCGATTAAAAAGAATGACAAGTAGAAGCCTATTATGAGATAGGATGATAGGGGATGTTTTAGTCCGCCGGGTTCTTTTCCCTCTCATTCCATAATCCGCGGACCTAGAAATCTTTGGTTTCCAAAAAGATCAGTTTGCTTTTAAAATGGATTCTTAATTTTCCTTTAAAAATTAAGTGACGACTTGTATTTGAATTTGAAAAAGCTTTAAAAAGCATAGTTAGCCTGCGATATCCACAGTAAGCTCCCCCCTTTTATCACATCCTGAACCTTAAATGGTCCTTCCCAATTAGGAGACCATTTGCCAAGTCTATGATCTTTAAGCCCAAGTGGCAGAATGGCTTTCATAATTAGTTCACTAATAGAGAAAGATTTGGCTTTCACCCTTTTATTATAGGCCCTTTTAGCCTTACCCTTTTGCAACCTCAGATGGACTAAAGCTAATAACCTAACTATGGGTACCCAAACCAAGCTTAGGGCATAGAAAGATTAAGCTCACTTGATTGATCCCATTATAAATCTTATGTCAACAACCACGAGTGAGATTCACCACCCTTTAGCCTTTATTTGATCTGACCAATTTGGATTACTCGTATTTAGATTCCATGGGGCAATTTATCCAACCCGAGGCAATAATTGATGCCCATGATCTATATCCAAGGCTACACGAGTGATTAATCCATGTTTATCTCATAAGGCTAAATCCGGAGAGATCCTCACTAATAGAGTTGCCACTTAGTTTAATAAAAGGAAACCAAGAAAAATAAATATATCAAGTCCAATGGATAGACAGTACCGCCTCGTCGTCACCAAAGAACTCTGTTCGGGGGTTAAGGTATGAGAGAGGAAGAGCTAGATCGTGCTAAAACACCCCCTTTCATTCTGTCGTGAGATGGGCCTCTACTCAGCTTTCAAGGTGATTGACTAGACAATATGTGGACCATTTTATTTATTTCTAATGCACTCCTATATTCAAGTTATAAACAAATAAAGAAAGATAAACATGCAAAAAACTAAGCAATTACATGCAATGCATATGCTAAATCAGCAATTTGGGGATTAAATGTATTACTATGCTCCCCTATGTATACGAAAGGAAATGAAAATGAATTAAACGTGAAAATCACACTCAAATCCCTAGAAAAATATGAATTCTATGCACAAGTAATCATGTAAGGAATTGAACCGTATTTTATCCACCTATATATGATGGGCACCATGATGGACCGAGTCTTAAAGATGATCCCTTGCAAGTTCCAAATGGGCCAATCACAAGATCAAGAGCTAAAAAGATCAAGGAAGCAATGCAAGGATTGGTGCAATCCACTTGGGCTGCATTTGCAAATGCTTCAAGGAAGACTTCAACATTCAAGATGGGCTCAGAAGAAGAGAAGCCAGCTTTAATCCATGTGATACAAGCCACTTAGGCTATTTTCTTTATGTTCGCTGGTTTTCGGCATGTGGGCCTATTTTATTCATTTATTGGACATCTATTTAGCCTTAAGATTAAATTGCTTTGGGCTTAAGAACTTCTAGCCCATTTCTTTTATTTTTATTGAAGGCCTTTTGGGTCCTAGGGTTTCTTAGATATAAAACACTCTTGTAGCAGTTTCTATGATATGATGTGAATGAAGGTTATCTTCCTAGAGAGCTTTTCAGTTTTCTCTACTTGTTCTTGAATGAACAATATGAACTTATCAAAGGCAAAAACCTTTGTGGCGTTCTCACCGAATCTGGGTTCTTGGAACAGGATTTCAACGGGTCTAGATTATTGTTGACTTGATATTTGGCTTTCTTGGGTTATTTACAATCTGATCGTGGGTTCAAGGAATATCAATTCCACAGGTCCACATCATTTGGTATCAGAGCTTGGCTCCAAATCAGGTATGATTTATCCATTTTATTTCGTATTCTTGTTTCTGTTTCATTTTTATGTTCTGTTATTTTCGTGATCTTGTTTCATCTCGTGTTTCTGTTCTTTTCGTGTTCTTGTTTTAGTTCGTGTTCGTGTTCTTGATTATGATCTGGAATTTCGAGTTTAGGGCTTGCGAATCTGATCTGTGATTTTTTTCTTGTTACTTCATGTTCGTTCATCCTCGTGATTTAGGGTTGTTTGGTTCATCGGTGTATCGTTCGTTTTACGATTTGGTGCTTTACGAACATGAACTGTGAAGTCTCCATAATTATTCAAAAAAAAAACAAAAGAAAAGAAAAAAGGAGGAAAAAAAACAAGGAAGAGAAGAGATCGGGTCCAGAGAAAAAAAAAAGAATCTTCTTATGCAAAATTGAGTTTTTATGCAAAACATAGTGAGGTTAAGTGGGCCTTTTTAACAGACCAACCTATGATTCTTCTTGTTTACAAAGAATCTTATCTTAATCTTCATGAAACTAACCAATCTCTTCCTAGTTTGGTTGTTTGTTTGTTGCAGGAGTTCGAGGAAATAATTCCAGAGGAGATGCCGAGTAGGTTACCGCCAATTAGAGGCATTGAGCATCAAATTGATTTGGTACCTGGAGCTATCATTCCTAACCAACCAACTTATAGGAGCAATCCAGAGGAGACAAAGGAGCTTCAAAGGTAAGTTGATGATTTGATGAGTCGGTACGTGAGAGAGAGCATGAGTTCATGTGCAGTACCAGTGCTTCTAGTGCCAAAGAAAGATGGGACTTGGAGGATGTGCGTTGATTGCAGAGTGGTCAATAATATCACGGTAAAGTATCGTCATCCCCTTCCTAGATTAGATTATATGCTTGATGAATTGCATGACTCTTGTATTTTCAGTAAAATAGATCTTAAAAGTGGTTACCACCAAATCAGAATGAAAGAGGGAGATGAATGAAAAACTACTTTTAAGACTAAATATGGACTTTATGAATGGTTGGTTATGTCATTTGGACTTACAAATGCGCCTAGTACTTTTATGAGATTAATGAACCATGTTTTACGAGCTTTCATAGGCAAGTTTGTAGTCGTGTACTTTGATGATATCCTAGTGTATGGCAAGAACTTAAATGAACATATTGAACATTTGAGATGTGTGTTCGATGTGCTGAAATGTGAAAAGTTGTATGCTAATTTTAAGAAATGCACCTTTTGCATGGAAAAAGTTGTTTTTCTTGGATATGTTGTTAGTACAAAGGGCATTGAGGTGGATGAAGAAAAAGTCAAAGCCATCAAGGAGTGGCCAATGCCGAAAGGTATCACTGAGGTAAGAAGCTTTCATAGTTTAGCTAGTTTTTATAGGCGTTTTGTTAAGGATTTTAGCACCATTGCTGCACCACTCACTGAAATAATAAAAAAGAATGTTGGATTTTACTGGGGATTTGATCAAGAGACTGCATTTGCTACTATTAAAGATAGACTTTGTTCTGCGCCTGTATTAGCATTACGTGACTTTAACAAAACTTTTGAGATTGAATGTGATGCTTCAGGAATAGGGATTGGAACCGTTTTGATGTAGGACAGGTGGTCCATAGCCTTTTTCAGTGAAAAGTTAAGTGGGATGGCCTTGAATTACCCTACTTATGATAAAGAACTTTATGCTCTTGTTCTCGCTCTAGAGACATAGCAGCACTACCTTTGGCCTAAGGAGATTGTGATCCACATCGATCATGAATCATTGAAGCATCTCAAGGGACAAGGTAAATTAAATGAGAGACATGCTAGATGGATGGAATACATCGAGACTTTCCCTTATGTCATCCTTTACAAGCAAGGTAAGGAAAATATTGTCGCTGGTGCTCTATCACAAAGGTATGTGCTTCTTATTTCTATGAGTGCTAAAATGCTTGGGTTTGAATATGTGAAAGATATGTATGCCAATGACACTGATTTTTCTGAGGTGTATTTGGCATGTGATAACGTGGCATTCGGTAAGTTTTTCAAGCATGATGGTTATTTGTTTAAAGAAAACAAATTGTGTGTGCCAAATTGTTCAATGCGTGAATTGTTGGTGCAAGAGGCACATGGTGGGGGATTAATGGGACACTTTGGTGTCATGAAAACCTTAGAAATTTTACATGAACATTTATTTTGGCCTAGGATGAGAAGAGACGTCACTCGGATATGTGGTAGGTGCATTACATGTAGAAAGGCCAAATCTAAGGTTTTACCACATGGGTTGTATACACCCTTGTTAGCCTTAAGGTATATTAAGGGATATTTAATTATGTTTTGGTGATGTCAAATATGCTATGATAATTACATGATTCATATTGTTTCATTCCTTGTTATTATCATAGTCATTTTATGCTCATATATAATCTCATGTATTAATATTGTGATGGGCACCCTGATGGACCGAGTCTTAAACCTGACCCCTTACAAGTTCCAAATGGGCCAATCACAAGATCAAGAGCTAAGAAGATCAAGGAAGCAATGCAAGGATTGGTACAATCCACTTGGGCTGAATTTGCAAATGTTTCAAGCAAGACTTCAACATTCAAGATGGGCTTGGAAGAAGAGAAACCAGCTTTAATCCATGTGATACAAGCCACTTAGGCTATTTTATTTATGTTCGCTGGTTTTGGGCATGTGGGCCTATTTTATTCATTAATTGGACATCTATTTAGCTTTAAGTTTAAGTTGTTTTGGGCTTGAGTACCTCCAGCCCATTTCTTTTAATTTTATTGAAGGTCTTTTGGGCTCTAGGGATATTAGATATAAAACACTCTTGTAGCAGTTTTAAGAGCAGATTATGTTAATGAATATTATTCTTCTCAGAGAATTCAGTTTTCTCTTCTTGTTCTTGATTGAACAATTCGAACTTATCAAAGGCATTCCCTTTGTGGCGTTCACACTAAATCTGGGTTCTTGAAACAGGATTTCAACGGATCTAGATCATCTTTGTGGCTTGATTATTGGCTTTCCTGGGTTATTTACAAGGAATATCAATTCCACGGGTTCACATCATTTGGTATCAGAGCTTAGGCTCCAAATCAGGTCTGATTTATCCATTTTATTTCGTGTTCTTGTTTCTGTTTCATTTTTTTTTCTAGTTCTGTTATTTTCGTGATCTTGTTTCATCTCGTCTTTCTGTTCAATTCGTGTTCTGTTCCTTTTGTGTTCTTATTTTAGTTCGTGTTCGTGTTCGTGTTCTTGATTACGATCTGGAATTTCGTGTTTAGGGTTGCGAATCTGATCTGCGATTTTTTTTCTCTTGCTACTTCGTGTTCATTCATCCTCGTGATTTAGGGTTATTTTGGTGCTTTACGAACGTGAATTGTGAAATCTCCCTGATTATTCAAAAAAAAAAAAAAACAAAACAAAACAAAAGAGGAGAAAGAAAAGGAAAGGAAGAGAAGAGATCGGGTCCCGAAAAAAAAAAAGAAAAAAAAAAGATTACCAAAACTCATCTTAAATTTTTTTGTTCGTTATGCATTGTCCATGGTCTAAGGAGTCCGAAACTGATCTTACTCCATAGTGAAAATTTTTCCGAAAAAAATTTGGTTTTTGTGCTATTCGAAACCTGTCTTCTGTGATCGCTATTTCTTGGGATAAGCTTTGTTTCCCTCTTCAATTGGCTCACATTCAGGAAAAAAAAAATATTCGTGATTTTTTTCTTTTATTCCTCTCAAAATCTGATTTCTTGTTTCGTTTGCCCTCGTCGTATATTTTCTTGAGATCCGTGTTATTTTTTTTTTCTATTGTGTCTTGATTTAGTTCAATTAGTTCTTGAAAGAACTTGAAAGGGAAAACAATTGAGGTAAAAGGCAAGAGTGTGTGAGACTAATTTCGGGAAAAAGCCAATCAGAGTGAAACACGAGTGGAGTGACAATTTTTTAGCGTAAACACGTAATGGAGTGTGTGAGGTTTTACCACTAATATTCTTGTTTTGCAGCACATTAAAATGGGCTGGAGGTACTCAAGCCCAAAACAACTTAAATCACTTCAAGAAGGAAGACTGTGATGATCTCATCCAGAAAATCACCTCAAGAATCACTTCATGGACCTCTAAATTCCTTTCTTATGCTGGCAAACTCCAACTTATCCAATCAGTTCTTGGAGGGGTTCAAAATTATTGGGCTGCCATGTTCATTCTTCCCAAAAGTGTCCTTAAGCATATTGATAGATTAATGTGTAGATTCCTTTGGACTGGAGGAACTGAAAAAGCCCATGGGGCTAAAGTTGCTTGGGACTTAGTTTGTAGGCCTAGGAAGGAAGGGGGTCTTGGCCTGAAAAACTTAACTTAATTGAATTCTATTTTAAATCTCAAACATATCTGGGCAATATTTACTTCTAAAAATAAATCACTTTGGGTGGATTGGATACATACTTACATGTTGAAAAGGAAAAGTTTTTGGGAAGCCAAGACCCCTTCCCAATGCTCTTGGTATTGGCGAAAGCTCCTTAAACTTAGGCCTATGGCTAGACCAATGATTAGGCATAAAATTGGTAATGGGTGTGGTACTTTTCTCTGGTATGATAATTGGCATCCTATGGGTCCTATTTTGGACAGAGTCGGAATGCGTGTCCAATATGATGCCGCCATCCCCCTAACTGCCAAAGTCTCTAAGGTTATTGATGGAAGTGAATGGAATTGGCCCCGAACAAACACTATTGAATTAATGGAACTTAGAGGCCAACTGCATTCTTTACCTCTCCCTAATACTTCTAATGATGTGGTCCAATGGTTACCATAACCAAATAATGTGTTCTCTTCCACCTACACTTGGGATCATGTTCGTACTCATTATCCCAAAGTCCATTGGTATGGCCTTACTAAGTTCCCGGGTCATATCCCTCGCCATAATTTTATCATGTGGTTGGCTATTCTTCGTAGATTATCCACACATGATAGAATTTTTACATACACACCAGGACCTCTTGCTTGTGTTTTTTGTCACAAAAATTTGGAATCTCATGACCATTTATTCTTTAATTGCTCATATACTTCTTACGTGTGGCAGGGAGTGCTTAATAGGTTGGACGTCTCTCATTCCACCCCCTCATGGGATGTGCTTGTGGATTGGGCAGCGAACAAGTGGAAAGGCAAGACTCCTTGGCAAGTTGTCCCTAAAATGTGCCTTGGTTTGGTTGTGTATCACATTTGGAAAGAAAGAAATGCACGAAGTTTTAAATTTGAAGGGAAGACTAAGGAAAGAGTTTTACAAGACATTTGCCTTCAGGTTTCCTTACAGATACAAGCTATATGGAAGAACAACCCCCATCTCCCTCAGTACATTGAAAGATGGACCATTACCCCATAAGGGGGACACTGCCTTGGCCTTGTTTTTGTCTTGATGAAGTTGGCTTGATGTAATTCATGCTCTTTTGCCTTTGTTGGTTTGGTTGGTGCTCAATTTGTTAGGATGGGTTATTCTCTAGTTTTGTTGTAGATAATTCCCCATCCGTTGTTGCATTGTTTAGATGCATTTGTTTTGTGCTCATTGTTTATCCTGGGGTATGCCCCTTGTACTTTGTACAGTGCCGTTTGGCTTTTTTCGTTTAAATTAACCTTTTTTCCGAAAAAAAAACTTAAACTTAAAGCTAAATAGATGTCCAATTAATGAATAAAATAGGCCCACATGCCCAAAACCAGCGAACATAAATAAAATAGCCTAAGTGGCTTGTATCACATGGATTAAAGCTGGTTTCTCTTCTTCCAAGGTCATCTTGAATGTTGAAGTCTTGCTTGAAACATTTGCAAATTCAGCCCAAGTGGATTGTACCAATCCTTGCATTGCTTCCTTGATCTTCTTAGCTCTTGATTTTGTGATTGGCCCATTTGGAACTTGTAAGGGGTCAACTTTAAGACTCGGTCCATCTTGGTGCCCATCATTACATGAACATTTCTTTTGGCCTAGGATGAGAAGAGACGTCACTCGAATATGTGGTAGGTGCATTACATGTAGAAAGGCCAAATCTAAGGTTTTACCACATGGGTTGTATACACCCTTACCCGTCCCTAGTGAGCCATGGGTAAAAATTTCTATGGACTTTGTTTTGGGGCTACCTAGGACAAAGAGGGGTAGAGATTCTATTTTTGTGGTAGTGGACAGATTTAGTAAAATGGCACATTTCATTCCATGCCATAAAACAGATGATGCCACAAACACAGCTGATTTGTTTTTCAAGGAAATAGTGCGACTCCATGGTGTACCTAGGAGTATTGTTTCTGATAGCGATGTCAAATTTCTTAGCTACTTTTGGAAGGTTTTGTGGGGAAAATTAGGTACCAAACTTTTATTTTCCACTACTTGTCACCCACAAACTGACAGACAGACTGAAGTAGTCAACGGGACCTTGACTCAACTCTTACGCACTATCATTCAAAAGAACTTAAAAACCTGGGAGGATTGTTTGCCATTCATAGAGTTTGCATATAATAGGACTATGCACACTACTACTTCTTATTCTCCTTTTGAAATTGTTTATGGTTTTAATACACTCACTCCTTTAGATTTGATGCCTTTACCTATTGATGACAGGAGTAGTTTGGATGGACACAGGAAGGCTGAATTAGTGAAGTCAATTCATGAGAGGGTACGACTTCAAATTGCACAAAAAATGAAAAGTTTTCCTCCCAAGCCAACAAAGGGCGTAAGCGTGTTATCTTTGAACCAGGAAATTGGGTCTGGGTTCACATGCCCAAAGAAAGATTCCCTGCCCACAGAAGGACTAAATTGTATCCTCGAGAAGATGGCCCTTTTCAAATCCTTGAGAAAATTAATGATAATGCTTATAAAGTGGATCTTCCAGGTGAGTATAATGTCTCGACTACTTTCAATGTTTCTGACCTTTCCCCATTTGATGCAGGTGACGATTCGAGGTCGAATCCTTTTGAGGAGAGGGGGAATGATGGGCACCATGATGGACCGAGTCTTAAAGCTAACCCCTTACAAGTTCCAAATGGGCCAATCACAAGATCAAGAGCTAAGAAGATCAAGGAAGCAATGCAAGGATTGTTACAATCCACTTGGGCTGAATTTTCAAATGTTTCAAGCAAGACTTCAACATTCAAGATGGGCTTGGAAGAAGAGAAACCAGCTTTAATCCATGTGATACAAGCCACTTAGGCTATTTTATTTATGTTCGCTGGTTTTGGGCATGTGGGCCTATTTTATTCATTAATTGGACATCTATTTAACTTTAAGTTTAAGTTGTTTTGGGCTTGAGTACCTCCAGCCCATTTCTTTTAATTTTATTGAAGGCCTTTTGGGCTTTAGGGTTATTAGATATAAAACACTCTAGTAGCAGTTTTAAGAGCAGATTATGTTAATGAATATTATTCTTCTAAGAAAATTCAGTTTTCTCTTCTTATTCTTGATTAAACAATTCGAACTTATCAAAGGCATTCCCTTTGTGGTGTTCACACCAAATCTGGGTTCTTGAAACAGGATTTCAACGGGTCTAGATCATCTTTGTGGCTTGATTATTGGCTTTCCTGGGTTATTTACAATCTGATTGTGGGTTCACATCATATTGTATCAATGTTTTAACATCTTTGTGTGCATGAGATTTAATTGATGTAGATCAAGATTACAAGGAGCTTAACAAGGATCAAGCTTGAAGACTTGAAGATATATTATCCTTGGTTGAAGTCTAGGACCATCATTGTAAGGCATCTTGATCTCACACTCATAGGGGCTCAAACAAACTCTAAAAGCTAATGTTTTGGAAATAAATTTTAAGTGCGTCATCTTTAAAGCAATGCCCCAACCAATTGGAAAATAATTAAATGGTGAATCTTATATGGTTATAAAGGTATTTGAATCTAGTTTCCAAAACGTCAAACGGATCGCAAATCCAGTTTTTGTAGAGGGAGTTATGACTATTTTAGTGGAGATGTGTCAGGCTGTCAAGCAGGGAGGGGCAGTCGACTGAGGGCCCGATGCAGTCGACTGAAGTAAGCAGAATTCAAGCAGAACCCTCTGTAAACACATCTCAGTCGACTGCTTCAAGGCCCAGTCAACTGTTTCAAGGCCCAGTCGACTGAATCGACCTGGAAGGCAATAACGGCTAGTTTTTAGAGGGGTTTTAAATTACCAAACTTGCCACCAACGGCTATAATCTTCCAAGGCCTATAAATACATGTTTTCCCAAGCTATTTGGGGTTGAGATTTTGATTGGAAAACATAGTATTGATCACACATCTCTTTGATCTTTAAACATTATCATTTGAGCCCTAGTTGTGCGAGTTTATCAATTTACTCAAATCTTTCATTTGAGCACTGTTGGACGTAGTCCAATAGGCATGGTTTGCAAGTATCTCTTCACTTATCTCTTTGGTTAATTGTTTGTGATTGTGTTTAATTTGTAATTGTGTTTTTAAAAGGTTAATTTTCGCTAAAACCTTATTCACCCCCCTCTAAGGTTTCCACATTTGGGCCAACAATTGGTATCAGAGCCTTGGCTCTTCTTTTTTAAAAGATTTTTGAAAATCTAGAGATAAGATCCAATGGAAACCGACTCTTCTTGCATTTATTATTGTGAGGGTCAATAGACATTAAGACCATCATGTTTTAATGGCTCAAACTATGCCTATTGGAAAAATAGAATGAGAAACTATATGATTTCTCAAGATTTTGATTCATGGCAAATCGTGGTCAAAGGGCCTCATCTACCTACAAAAATTGAAAATGGTTTTTCTATTCCAAAGACGGTAGATAAATATAATGATGCCGATAAGAAACTCATAAAAATAAATGCTATGGCAATGAATTTATTATATTGTGGTTTAGACCCAAATGAATACAATAGAATTTCATCTTGCGAATCCGCAAAAGAAATTTGGGATAAACTTGGAAATGCTCATGAGGGAACAAGCCAAGTTCAAAAGTCTAAAATCAATTTGCTTGTTCAAACTTATGAAATGTTTAAAATGTTGCCATATGAATCTATTGGAGATATGTTTTCTCGTTTTACCATTCTTATTAATAACTTGAAAAACCTTGGTAAAGTTTATACTAATGAAGAAATGATTGAGAAAGTGCTTAGGTCTTTACCAAAGGATTGGCAACCAAAGGTCACAGTGGTTCGTGAAGCAAAGGAACTCTCAACACTCTCATTGGAGCAACTTTTGGGCTCTCTCGTTACCCACGAAATGGAATTGGCGGTTTTTGATAAGGAAGACAAAAAGAACATAGCTCTCTTTTTTTCCGAAAAAAAAAAAGAACATAGCTCTCAAAACATCTCACGACAATGATGAGGATGAGGAAATGACAAAGATCACCCAAAAATTTGCAAAGTTTCTAAAGAAAGAAAAATCGGGAAAGAAGTCATCCAAGGAGGAAAAACACAAAAAGAAGACAATCAAGGCCACTAATAGTAGTTCCGAGAGCGAATCATAGGACGACGACTCAAATGGTGAAGAGATTGTCAATTTTTGCCTCATGACATTGGAAAGGGCCTCTCCTACCACCTTGGCAAATGGAGCATCCAAGAAATGCTTGGACAAAGGTTAAGTATTGATTTGGTAATGGTAGGTTAGTAGGTAATTTTGTTTTGATTTGTTTTCATCATCCTACTTAAATTTATTTGTTTTGATTGATTTCATATCATACTCTTATTTGTTTCAAATCACTTTGATTTTGTTTAGATATGCATACTTGATTTTTTTTGTATTATCTTGTTTCATCCCCTTGTGATTTGGATGTCTTTACATAAATCATCATGCTCTTGATATACATAAATCAACATGCAGATTGTTTTTCTTTTTCAATTAATTTTTGTAATTCAATGGGTATTTTATGATCATCACATTCATCACATTCATTAAGCGCATTCGAGTAGGCAGAATTAGTCATGCTTTCATTGATTTTCTTTGGAGTGATTACAAGAGACATGGAAATTGAAAGACGCCTCATTTGGGACATTACAGACTCTGAATGTGGGGGATACCTATCACTAAACTCAAAAACCCACTCCTTCTTGTTTTCTCCTCCCAGATCTGTGATGAAAGATTCTTCCAGATCCCCTGTCTTAGTAATTTCCTCCATCTTTTCTTCCTCGGGCCCTCCTTTGTCGGTCTTCTCCCGATCTTTCCCATTTTCCTTACTCACGGCTGCCTCCTCTACCAGACCTTCAATGTATTCATCTTTGGCCTTTCCATGACCTGCTTTCAAAACTTCTGTGCTCCCTTCGCCTAGCAGATCTTTCATGATAGTGCCGTCTAGCGCACCAATCCAATCCTTGGCAGTAACTGACTTAACAGGCATCTGTAAGTATGGATCTTCATATACAGAAAACTCGTGGGGAAAGAAGATCTCAAACCCTGACTTTAAGCACTTATCTTTCTAGTCCACCCATGGTTCTGGGAAGTCGCAAAAGGGGAAAGCTTCTCCTTCCTTCATAAAATACCCATTGAGTGTCTTTAGGTAAGGGGCATCGACGGCCTTCTTCTTTTCTTTTTGCCCCTTCTTGGATGGTTGGTACCCCAGACCGTGAGTGTGTGAGTCTGAGTAGGGATTTTTGGAAACTCCAGCAGGCCTTGGTGGTTCTTTCCCAACCCCAAACCTGGAAAGAAACCCATTTTCTTCATGATCCCTGCAATCAACAGGCTTGCGTATTGATCAAAGTAAAGTGGCAGGAATTCTTTTGGCTTTTCCTCTACAATCATGTCGACGAACTAATTCATCAGATTGGCATTTTTCTAATGCTGAGCCTCTAAAATGTAGAGAGAGAAGCTCCTACTTCTCTCAAAAACTTTTGTGGTCTCTCTTTACAATCTGATTGTTTTTCTCTTCTCTTTTCTTATGTATTGAGAATGGGTTCCAATAAGAAGAAAAGAAATCAAGGTGCTGGTATTGGTTCTCCTAAGATTAACAACCTAATCTCTCCAAATGGTGTGGTCTCTCCAAATGCTACATCCAGTAACCCTCTCCACAATGATATACAATATATAAAGTTGGATCTTAAATAAAAATCTTAGACTTCTAGCTTAAATCTATCAAATGTAATTAAATCTAAAGCAAACAAGTCCCAATTACAAGCATCAAACCACATGGATGAATATGTTCATGAACAAGAATAAATTATGAAATAATCTATGATTTAGATCACTTAAACTTTGAATTCAAGCTTAACTAATCATTATTAAAACATGGTTTGAGCCCTAGGTCATAGAAAAGTCATTTGGACCATTATTTACAAAGTTTGTCAAATTTGTCATAAAAAATTCTGAAAATTGCAGAGAGCAGACCAGAACTTTAAGAAAATAAAAAGCATGCTTCCCGTGGTTTGATTTTGATGCTTTTTGGACACAAGATGCCTCTGTGAGTCTAGTTTCCAAATCAAAAAGAAAATCAAAGTTTCAACGGTTAGATCTCTGGGAAAAGGACAAACACCAGACATCACTCAGAGATGTACAACTCTCTGTCCAGAGATTTTGTTTGATTTTTTTAAAATAGCAAAAAGATCAGAAATGCTTTGTTCTTTTTAGGGTAGCTTCCTAACACATTAATCTACTTAGAAAAAATTATTTTGGGTCACATATACGTGATTAAGGTTCTGATTTGCTTATTTCAAAACGGTGTTGCTGTTCTGAAACTCTGGACAGATTGTAGTGACTTCACAAAACTCATGACCAAACCACTTTAAACATGAAATCTCCTTAAAACAAACATTACAGTGGTAGAACTTTGAGTTAGTGACATTTTCCCGTTGGTTTCACTTGATTCCAATGGTTAGATTTTGAACCAAAAATCTTTGATCAAAAACAGTTTGTGAACTGACTGTTTTCATTTGTCAAGTTCAACTTTTATTTGTTAACCCCAACTATTAAACCATGAAGTTGGGTTTAATCCAAACCACTTCTCCTACCCTTTGATGGTCATTGGAGATCAAGACATGACTAAAACTCATGAGTTTTCAAGGAATATAAGGAGACTCCATGAAAACTCAAGCTTAGAGGACCCAAACCATGGTAGGGGTTTGGATTCATCTACTTGTTCTTAATAAAATGATGATCTACTTTAAATCTCATGTGAATCATAAGCTTACATGAGACTAAAAGATCAAACTCATGAGATTCAAATGAGATATGGAAGATCCCCAAGAGTCTCAAGAGAAGAGCATAAACAAGAAAAAAGAGAAGAAGAATCAAAGAACTAGCTCATGAACTTCAAGAGGATGTAGAGAAGATCCCATGAATTCCAAGTTAGAGAATCCAAGTCATGAATATGGACTTGGATCCATCTATTTGTTTACAAAAGTGAAGTGATGATCAAACTTTGACTCCCATGTGAAGCATAAGCTTACATGAGATTCAAAAGATCAAACTCAAGAGCTTTCAAGAGAGATATTGAAGATCTCCAAGAATCTCAAGAGAAAAGTATAAACAAAAGAAGAAATGAAGTCAAGAAAACTAAGAGAGCAAGTGCTCTAAATCCATAAAAGAAAACTAACAAGAGTAGAGTATCACCTCCAACTATCCTCAAACTTCTATATTTTGAAGATCTTCCAAGCTCTTCTTTCAAGTTCTTCTCCCAATGTTCTCTCTTCTACCCAAATGTTCTTCTCTCAAAAGTTCTCCTAAATTCCTCTCAAATTTCTCCAATATTCTATTTTTTTCTCTTGGTCCATTATGGTATCTCTCTCCCCTTCATCCCAAGGAAGATCCCTCTTCTTTTATAGACAAAATAACCCAGGTATTTTCAGTGAATTCGGAGTAAAAGACAGGTGTAAATGTCTCATTTGGTGGTACAATACGTACTTCCTGACAATAGACAGACTGCTGCACAGGGCGGCAGTCAAAAATCTCTTGCGGCAGTCAGTGGATGCCGCAACGGCACTCCGTGAATGCCGCGGCGGCATTCCATGACTGCCGCGCGGCACTTATTGAGAGCCGCAGAAAATTATTAATGGCCGCGTTTTATGTCAGCCTTACTTTATCAGTTTTTTTGTTTTATCCGCATGCATATACGTATTGTACCACAGAATACGGACTTTAAAAGCAAACGGCAGTCAGAAATTGTCGGCGGCAGTTGATGAGTGCCGCACGGCACTTATGGAGTGCCGATGAAACTTCCGAGTGCCGCGTTTTGGCAAATTTCCTCTTTTTCACCTTTTCTTTTCCTCTTTTTCTTCTAAAAAGTTTATTTTTTCTAAAATAGTGTCTTATACCCGAATTTTCCTGAACACCCGGTATTTCTCTTTTCCTGTGAAAATTTTATCGCGATTGGAGAACTTTCTGTAGAGCTTGGAATACTTCAAATCTTTCGGTCATTATCATCATCGGACTTGGAGGTGACACTCTCCTGAATTCGACATTTGGTCAAAATTGGGGTGTCTACAGCCTCCTCCTGCCACCCCTGGACCTTAGCCTGGTCCTTGACAAGCTGGCACCACCTCCTCGACACTGTACACACAAAATAAAAGTAATCAGTCAAGAAACAACAAAAGTACAAAAAAAGGGTCGAGTTAAAAACTTACCAAGGACGCCATTTGATTGGTGGTGAATTGCCGCATACTATCCATCTGCCAAGGGTAAAGTCTATGGTTAGAACCTCATAACCTTAAGAAGCACAAAATTAGACACATACTCGGTGGTCTCGCGTAAGGACCAAGGATCGTAAGCTAGCTGCCAAGGCGTGACCCTCCTCAGCGTAACTCCAGGGAACATTGAGGACACCCGTTGGCTGGGTGGGGTAACCACACGTGCTTTGTGGCACCTCCATGACGTACGGAGAGCCATCTACACCCAAAACGTTAATGGTCCAATCCCAAGGAGGGATAGGATCAGAAGCTGGGGGAACCTGTCTCCTATACATCTCGTGAAGTTGTAGGCACAAAACAAGTTAGGAAAAAAATGAGTCAAAAACATGAGTGACGAATAGAGACAAAAGCGTTAAAAGACTCACATCCAGGAGTGGGAAGTTCGGCATCAGGAAGCGGCCACGGTATGTCTCATAGCCAGTCTCGGAGCGGATGTGATCCCAAACATCAGTGTCAGCCAGAGCCGCTACCAGAGCGGCACCAGAAAGGTCACCAGCGTCCATCATAGGAGGATCATGAGGAACAAAATAACTCGGGCTACCGATCACCTGCCGGGATACTCGCTCGCCAAGGTACCATTGCCTGCCCTCGGTGCTCTCTATCAAGAGGCGACAAGAAGCAAGAAGCAAGAAGCCTAACAGCCTGAATCGCCTCAGGAGCAGCATAAGAAACACCCTTCCAAGGCGTCCAGTCAACACTGGAAATCGTCAGCTCAGATAAGAAGTTCCTCAAAAGGACAATCCGATGGGCCCTGCTTTTGACTCTAACAACGTCTCTCCGCCACCTCAAGCACCGAGGAAATAAAAGGCACAGGATCCATGCCATCCTCATCCTCACCTGACTCGTCAGCAGGGGTAGAGGCCAGCATCTTCAAATACTCAAAGCTCCAGAGCTGCACAGGAAGAAAGTGAAAGTCAGAAAGTAGAAACAAGAAAGGGTCAATTGATAAGAAAAATTCACAGAACATACCTCCCAAACTTGCCAGAATCCTCTAGTAGATTTTTGTGCCGCCATGGGAGACCTCGTCCATGTGCTTATAAAGGTGGGCCAAGGCAGCACCGCCCCGATCATAGGATGGAATCTCATTAATGGTCGCCAAGCAAGTAAGGAGCCGCAGGCTCACCCGGTCATTCCGTGTAGCAAAAATTGAACAGCCAAGAACTTACAATAGGAAGGCCCGTAACAACTGCCAGTCATTCAGAGTGTGTCCCCCTCTTCCGTAGGCCCGATAAAGCCAGCCACAAGGGAACCAGTGCCTCTCCAGATTAGGGGGAACAACCCCAATCAGCATCTTTACAGCTTCGGGTCAATCTTATAGAAGTAATCGAAGACTAGGCGCTTCCTGCCAACCCTCAAGCCGGTAATCATCGAGAAGTCAAAAGGTGTCATCGTCATCTCACCGAACGGAAGATGGAAGGTATTAGTTGTGTCCCAACTCTTTGAAACCAGATGGACAAAGCTGCCAAAACCTGCATCATCAACCATCTACTTGACGGTGGGCGACAGTTGGGTATACCACAGGAAAGCGTGGGCAAGACTACCATGGCCCTTCAATGTCACTTCTGGCACCTGCACACATCAAAAATGGCAGCAACAGTAAAGAAAGTCATATGAGAATTAACAACTCGTTGGTTAATTTGCTGATCAAATAGTTAGGTAATATGAGTAAATGTTTACTGATCAGCTGGTTAATTTGCTGATCAAAGAGTTAGGTCATATGAGTGAATGCTTTTATTTTTTTTTATTTTTTTTTTCAGAAAAGGGTAAATATATTCCAAAAAAATGTACAAAAGTACAAGGGGCATACCCCAGGATAAACAGTAAGCTCAGTAAGAGGACTAGGGCAGGAGAGGCCACTAACAAAATAGAATACAATCAACAAGATGGCATCAACCAACACCCAGAAGCATAAAAGCACATCAAACAACAATAGTGACAAATGGAAACCAATTCCAAAATAGAGAAGCTATGTCCAGGGTGAAGCAAAGAAATCAAGCTGGGGATGATGTTTCCACTTGGACCTAATCTGGAGATTAATTTGGGAGATAAAGTTTTGCAGTAGTTAATCTTTGGGAGTATATGTGCCACTAAACGTTCTATTGTTCCTTTCACTCCACAAGCCATAGAGAGTGACCCCAAGACAGATTTTTGGTATAGCTTGATGGATTTTCTTCCCCTTCCATTATTGTGTCATCCATCTAATAGTGGTATCCCAATCAGTCCTATTCCATGTAAGCCCACACCTATTCATAAAATTCTGCCAAACAAAAGAGGCATAAGAACATTGAAAAAATAAATGGTTGTGAGATTCCATATGACTATGGCATAACACACAAGCAAGTGGACCAGGAGTAAAAGTGTAAATTCTATCATGGGTTGCAAGTTTATTTTGAACAGCAAACCATAAGATAAAATTCTGCCTAGGGGTGTACCCTGAGAACCAAACAAGTTTGTCCCAAAGGACCTTAGGAGAAACAACTCTAAAGTAGCATCTATTATAAGGAACCACAATTGGGTCTGGCCTAGGTCTAAATAGATGCTAATTCATTTAATCCAATGGAGTTAGACCCAGGCCAGACCCAATCGTGGTTCCTTATAATAGATGCTACTTTTGCATAGGTATCAATAGCAGCATCGTATGCAATCCGATTAGTATACTTTTCAAACAAAGGGCCACTTGAAAGCCAATTGTCGAACCAAAG
Source organism: Hydrangea macrophylla (assembly GCA_033977485.1). Classification (NCBI taxonomy): domain Eukaryota; kingdom Viridiplantae; phylum Streptophyta; class Magnoliopsida; order Cornales; family Hydrangeaceae; genus Hydrangea; species Hydrangea macrophylla. The sequence continues at coordinate 33,781,529 of CM066985.1, read as the reverse complement.
GGAAGCATGTAGACCATTACCAATTTTATGTTTTAGTAAAGGCCTAACTACTCCCCTAAGCTTTAACAATTTTCTCCAATACCAAGAGCATTGACCAGGAGGTTTAACATCCCAAAAACTTTTAGATTTTACCATGTACAAATGTACCCATTCTTTCCAAATGGATTTATTTCCAGGGTCAAGAAGGTTACCAATGTGTTTTAAATTCAAAATAGTATTGGTGAGGAAAACATCTTTAAACCCCAAGCCACCCTCGTTCTTAGGCTTACACACTTTAACCCAGGCTATTTTGGCACCATGCCCCTTCTCGGTAGTAACAGACCAAAAGAATCTCATTAATGCTTGATCCACCTGTTTAAGAACACATTTTGGGAGCATAAGCATCCCAGACCAATATTGTTGAATCCCAGAGAGTACGGACTGTATAACCTGAGCCCTACCTACATAAGATAAAAATTTAGATTTCCAGGAATCGACTCTAGAGCAAATTTTACTGACAAGATCAACACAATGGACTTTCTTCAGTTTCGTGGTAATAAGGGGAACTCCAAGATATCTCATAGGAAGAATTCCCTCAGAGAACTGAGTTTCGCCTTAATATTAAGAGCCTCATGGTCTTCGAGCCCAGAGAAGAAAATACAACTTTTATGGTTATTAGCTTGAAGGCCAGAGATGTCATAAAACTGATTTAAAGTTTTCCTAACCAACTTTGCAGAGTCAATATCTCCGTTAAGGAGGATGATAAGGTCATCCGCAAAAAAAAGTTGTAGGCCTTCATAAGTCAACTTTGGCAGCAGATCTAGGCTTACCACTAGACTTATGATAATCTCTTAACAAATCTTGGGCCAAAAGGATATTATCCCTAATTTTCCTACCCTTGACAAAAGCTGATTGGGCTTGGTCAACAATGGCGGAAAGGAGAGCCTGAAGCCTCTTAGCAATGATTTTAGAGATACACTTATAGATAGTGTTACAGCAACAAATGGGCCTAAAGTCCCCCATCCTAGAGGGATTAGGGACTTTAGGAATAAGGCCTATAAGTGTAGCATTAGATTCTCTCAGCATTTCTCCCAAGTGGAAAAATTCCTAAAAAGCATCAATGACTGAAGGCCCAACAGTAGACCTAGACGTCTTAAAGAAATGAGCATTGAAACCGTCAGGGCTCGGGGCTTTATTCGCATGCATACTAAGAAAAGTATCAGTAATTTCTGTGTTAGTGGGGATTCTATCCAGTGCCTCTTTAATATCCTCAAGAATACATTTGTGGATAAAATTCCTCAAAACCCCAATTCCTGGGTACTGGTTTTTAGCAGTAGACCCGAGTAAATCTTTAAAATATCTAACTGCTTCAGATTTAGCTTCATCTAAATTATTTGTAAAATTACCATCAGGCTTTTCAAGCTTGAAAATCCTTTTACGGTTCCTTCTACTTTTAATATGTTGAAAAAAATATCTAGAGTTTTTGTCACTAGTCTCCAACCATTGCACTCTAGATTTTTGCTTTAAAGTTTCTTCCTCAATCCAACTAGCTTTAAGAAAATCAGACATACATTGTTTCTGTTTTGAGATGAGGGTGGGATTATGAGGATCATTAAGAAGTTCAGAATGAACTCCTTGGATTGCTTCCCTAGCTTTATCAGCTAAGACCTTTTCTTTCCCAACAAACATTTTGCTTAGGATTTTTAAATCTTGTTTAATCATTCTAAGTTTGTGACAAAGTTGATATTGAGTTGTACCACAAATAGGGGTATACCAACAATGAGTGATACAAACCCCGCCAATAATGTGACGAAACCCGTAACACGATTAATGCCTCGGACCGTTCTACTGTCAGATTCAAATGGAAACCGCGACCCAACACCTATAACAGATGCGAACCTTGGTATAAAGGATGAAGATGCCACAATCAAGGATGGAAAACTCGATTGATAAGTCCAGGTATGAACGCCACAGAGTAAATCTGATAAGTTCGAATAGTTCTTCAAAGAACCAAAGAGAAAACTCTCACAATATTATTAATGATCAAAACTGAATATTACAAACCCTAAATTGTTTAAATAGCTGAGGCTTACGGTTGGGCCCTATAAGCCTACGAAATATTAATTCACCCCAAAACTAAAAATAAAAAACAAACTAACAAATATGAAAAGTTCCTAAGTTGGCATGCAAGCCTATAATTTATTCTAGAGCTTGAATCATGGACATCCAGCCTTGTGGATCACTAGTATCCTCCTTTGGGCCACAAAGATTAGTCTCAGCCCAAATTTGTTGAACCAGCCCATTGAGATTGTCCTTGAACCGTTTTGCTCGCGCCCTTGTAACTGGACCAATTGGCATGTGGTTCGCGTCCGCATTCCACCTTGTGCTAGCTGCCATGTTCTCATCAATGAGAAACAGTGTCAGAGTAATTTTCAATTTGGCTCCAATAATTTAAAAACTTGAAAGCCTTACCCTTTCTCCTAGCATTCTTATCTAGATAGAGAACAAGAGGAGAGTGGTCAGAAATACCTGGGCTATGGAAATGAACATAAGAATCTTGAAAGGAATCCAACCAAGATTGGTTGACCAGAGCCCGATCTAGTTTCCTTTGAGTATAGTCTGGTCGACCATACCTTCTATTGCTCCAAGTAAAGAATTCTCCCAAGTACCTCAAGTCAGATAAGCATAAGCAATCTACAACTTTATTGAAATCAGTGATATCAGAGTTACGAGCAAAGTCAGTGCCAGAGACTTCATTAGTATTTAAAACAACATTGAAATCACCTAGAAAAATTTGGTTAACATTAGAATTAGGGTTGTAAGTAGAAGTTAATTCAGACCAAAGTTCCTTCCTTTCCTGTCCTGTATTAAAACCGTAAATAAAAGAAGCTTGAAATTGAAAACTGAGGTCATCACTTTCAATAATAACTTGAATAAGTTGGGAAGAACATCTAAGCACAGTAAGGTTAACCTTATCGGGATTTCACCCTAGCCAAATTCTCCCCGTAGAATCAGGAGTGTTGTTGGAAATAAAACTCCAATCTTTGAAAACTGTCCTTTTGATTTTATCCTCATTTGAGTATCTAACTTTGGTCTCTGTGATACAAAGAATATCAATATTATTCTCGTAAATAAATTTAGCAAACTCAGATTATTTATAGGGAAGGTTGAGGCCCCTAATGTTCCAACTACTTATAATCATTAAAATCGATTGTGTGACTGCTTCTTTTTACCTGAAGAACTAGAATTTTTGTTCTTCTTATGGTGATCCTTACCAGAGTTATGATGCATACCAGATGGAGGAGTCAGAGAGGGATCCTGATGCATAGGATGCTAGGCAATTTCAGTGTGAGATCCCTGAGGTGCACTTTCGGGCATAGAGGGAAGTATGGATTCTTCTGCATATCCTGGAGGACTTGGTCCCACATTAGGAGTAGAAAGGGCTGTAGAGTCTGATTTGAGAGAAGGTGGCAATATGGAGCCTGTGGGTGGATGTTGAGGTGGATCCTTGTTCATGAGTTCCATATCATCTCCTACAAGAACTCCTTGGGATGCTTCACAAGGTTTAACCGAAACTGTAGTTTCCTCTCCCTTCTCTAATTGACATAGGTCCAATGTGGAAGTGGGATGGATCGTAGAGTCAGTGTTGGGGATATTTTGTATTGTGGAGCCTTCAGTGGTAGCCGACATTTCGGGAGCAAGGGATGCAAGGTTACAGCCTAAATATTCGTTTTTAGAAGGGGATGCAAGGGTAGCCTCAGTAACCTCCCTGACATCATCAGGATTCTCAATAGTTTCCAACACAGCAAATAAGTTGCTCTGTGCAATAGTAATATCCGATTTCCCTTTGGTAAGACCAGGAGTAGTGGGGATAACACCTCCCTCATGGACATGATAAGTGGTAAGGTCAGCAGCGACAAATTTACCTTTTAGTTTAGTTTTCCAATCTCTATCATCTCCATCTGTACTAGAAGTCTCAGTATGATCAAGTTTAGAAGAGGGAGGGGGGCCTTCAGTGGAAGCAGCAATGGGATTGTGTCCTTTGATGCTTGTTTTCAAAACTCCTTCATCCCCGTTAGAGTTGGTGCCATCTCCCTTAGTGTGGACTCACGCCTTTGGTAACTTCGAGCAATCATGTCCAAATTTAGAGCATTTTGCACACCGAATAGGAGTCCACTTGTATTCTACTGGAAGAACAATCTGTTCCATTTAACCACTTATGGGATCTTCAAATTCAATAACCAACTTCCTGAGGAGCTCATCCTTTGCATTAAGTTCTATACAAATCCTTGCAAAAGAAACTCTCCTACAAGCTGCTGTGACCCTAGCTAGCAACATGTAGGGGCTTTCCAATGGCACTAGCAATGTAGCTTAAGCCTGTGGGATTCTAGTACTCAAGAGGGATGTTAAATATGGACCCATACTGGGATGGTTCTGATAGCTTCCTTTGACAAGGTTAAACCAGCATGCCAATTTTGGAGCATAATGGGTTGTCCTGCAAGGTGCCATGGCCCTCCCTCAAGAATAGATAGGCTCTCTTCAGCAGAGTTAAATTTGAAAAAATAGAAGCCATTATCAGTGGCCACCATGTCATTAAGACCAGATTTTTTTTTTTTTTCGAAAATCGGTACATTAAAGAAAAACAAAAGCCAAACGGCACTGTACAAAATACAAGGCGCATACCCCAGGGATATACAATGAGCGCAAAGCATCCAAGATGCTCCGAGGGAAGGAACGCACCAACAGCCTAGACTAAGATGGGAACCCAACAATCACATAATCAAGCAACAAGAACAAGGAAACAAGAGACAAGGGACATCTCCAGCCATTGCACTAGTAAATGCAAACAAGCAGATAGGGACACCAAAATAAACAACCAAGCACAACAAACACTGACAATCACTGTCTAACACGCCACACACCTAGCACCATCTAGCTATAAGTCTTGGTAAAATGGGATCATTTCGCCACTTGATATGAATCTGGACAACTATTTGTTGGATAATCTCAGATAGGACCTTTTCTTTCGCTTTAGTTTCAGTTTTGAATGTACGAGCATTCCTTTCCTTCCAAATGTGGTAGACGGCCATCCCGAAACACATCTTGGAGATAATATGAATTGGGGTTTTCCTCTTCCACATCCTAGCTGCCCATTCAACCAAAGAGTTCCAATTCAAGACTGGTTTGGGAATTTCCAAGATCTGTAAGAGGCCCTGCCAAATAAAAGATGAAAAAAAACACTCAAAAAATAAGTGGTCATGGGTTTCCATAGCTCTATGGCAAAGAACACACGCCAAAGGGCCTGGAGTGAAGTGGACAATCCTGTCATGGGTAGACAATTTATTAATAACGGCCAACCAAGTGATAAAACTATGCCTAGGGGTATTGTCATGAAACCAAACAAGTTTATGCCATTGCACCTTAGGGCCCGACACTCTCAGGTGATCCCATGTGTGAGCAAAATTAAACTTACCATTAGGGGAAACACACCACACCATAGTATCCAAGTTATCCGAAGGGGGGGGGGAATATTGTGCATTTGATTTCTAATCTCCCTAAGATCAATAGTATTCACACCAGGCCATCGCCATACCCCATCAACAATAATATCGCTAACTTTAGCATTTAAAGGGATAGCTGCATCATAGACCACTCTAGGACCAAACTTATCCAACAGAGGGCCCAAGGGGTGCCAATTATCATACCAAAGGTAAGTACCACACCCATTCCCAATTTTATGCTTAAGTAAAGGTCTAACTATATCCCGAAGTTTGAGAAGTTTTCTCCAGTACCAGGAGCACTGAGAAGGAGCCTTGACTACCCAAAAGCTTTTATTTTTCAACATATATGTATGAACCCATTTGGACCAGAGAGAAACATTATCCGTGGAAAACAGGGACCAAATATGTTTCAAATTAAGAGTACAATTCATTTGAGTAAGATTTTTAAAACCTAAACCTCCTTCGTTCTTAGGTTTGCAAACTCTCTCCCAGGCCACTTTAGCTCCTTGGGAGTTTTCGACCCCCCCAGACCAAAGAAAATCCCTCATAATATTTTCCACCTGTTTCAAGATATACTTGGGGAGAATAAACATACCAGACCAATAGTTAAGGATTCCTGCAAGAACAGATTGAATTAACTGAACTCTACCTGCAAAAGATAAAAATTTGGAAGTCCAAGATAGAATTCTACTGCTAATTCTAGTACTCAACTCATCACAATGAACTTTTTTAAGCCTAGAGGTTATGAGCGGCACTCCTAAATATTTCATAGGGAGGCTCCCTTTAGAAAACTGGAGAATTTGACAAATAGCATCAGAAACACCATCCTCTACACCTGCAAGGAAGATACAACTTTTATTAGAATTCGGTTGTAACCCTGTAAAATCATGGAATTGAGACAAGGTTTTTTTTATAAGAGTGGCAGATAGCACATCTCCAGAGAAAAATAAAGTAAGATCATCTGCAAAACAAATGTGAGAGATGTTTAATTTATCACATTTCCAATGATATCTAAACTCAGGATTTCTTTGGATGTTGTAGTTAAGAAGTTGACTCAGAGAGTCCATAATTAGCACAAACAGGTATGGGGACATGGGATCACCTTGGCGGAGGCCCTTAGCTCCCTCAAAAAAACCAATTAATTCACCATTAAAACTAATCGAATATCTAGGAGATGTAACACAGGCCTTGATCCACATTTGCAATCTGGGGGGAAAACCAAGAATATCAATTAAATCAGCTAGGAACTCCCAACTAACACTATCATACGCTTTCATGATATCAACTTTAGCTGCAGCACGAGGATGCCCATTTTGTTTATGATAATCTCTCAACAAATCCTGGGCAAGAAGGACATTATCACTTATCTTTCTACCCTTAATAAATGCCGATTGTGCATTATCCACAATTGAGGGTAGAATCATTTGAATTCTTTTGGCTATGAGTTTGGAAATACATTTATAGACTGTGTTGCAACAAGAAATAGGCCTAAAATCTCCCATCCAAGAAGGATTAGGAACTTTGGGAACAAGGGCAATGATAGTAGTATTGAAGTCCTGCAACAGTTCCCCAGATATAAAAAATTCTTGTATAGCTTTAATAACTAAATCACCTGTTACGTCCCAGGTTTCTTTAAAAAAGAACGCATTAAAACCATCTGGACCAGGGGCTTTATTACTGTGAAGACTGAAAAACGTGTCTTTAATTTCAGTACTCGTAGGTATACTATCCAACACATTAAATAGGTTATTAGAAATTCTTTTGTGGATAATATGTCTAAGCGTTGCAGCCCCAGGGTAGTGATTATTAGTGGGAGTCCCTAGCATAGCTTTAAAGTATCTAATAGCTTCACTTTTGGCCTCTCCCTCACTATGGGTAGTGATACCATTAGGTTGTATGAGATTGACAATCCTATTCCTATTCCTCCTATTCTTAATGGAATGGTGGAAAAAGCTCGTGTTCCTATCTCCAGATTCAAGCCATTGGACTCTAGACTTTTGTCTCATAACCTCTTCTTCCAATCTAATGGCTTCAAGAAGTTCTTTATGAAGCTCTCTTTCTTGATTTTTCAACTGAATATTAAAAGGAAAATTATCAAGAGCTATTTGACATTTCAACAGATCTTCCCTAGCCTTGGTTGTCTTAGACGTAGCGTTACCAATAAAATCCTTATCAAGTTTTTTCAAAGCAAATTTAAGATTTTTAAGTTTAAAGAACAGTTGGAATTGCATATTACCAACCATAGGAGTAACCCAAGAACTTTGGACAACATGAGGGAATTGGTCAACAGTAGTCCAACAATTATAAAATTTAAAGGGCATACCTTTCCTTCTGACCCAATTAAGCACATTGATAAGAAAGGGGGAGTGGTCGGAGACACCTGGGGATAAGAATTGAGTGAACGAGGAAGGGAATTTCTCCAGCCACTCTGAGTTCACCATAGCCCTATCCATTTTCTTCCTTATTGTAGAGTTGCTCCAGGTAAAATAAAGCCCTGTATATCTAAGATCTTGGAGATAAATATCATTAACAAGGTTAGAAAAATCCACACTCCCCTGATCCACTCCTTGACTACCACCAAAGGACTCGTGGGTATCAAGGATGACATTAAAATCACCAAGACTAATCCAAGGAACATTACCAATGGAAGAAGAGATCCTCCTCATGTCTTTCCATAAAGTTTTTCTTTCTTGTATAGTATTAAAACCATAGATAAAAGAAGCTTCGACGTGAACAGAGAGATCAATGCTAGTAATAAAAACATGAACTAATTGCTGTGAACTAAATGTAACATTGAGATGGACTTTATCAGGATTCCATCCCACCCAAATCCGATCAACAAAATTTGGTAGACTGTTAGTAACAAATTTCCAAGAAGGGAGAAAAGATTTTTGGATTTTATCTTGATTAGGCATTCTAACTTTAGATTCAGTAATGCCTAACACATCAATGTGGTTAGAAAACACGAACTTTGCAACTTCATTCTGTCGAGAGGGGTTATTAAGGCCCCTAATATTCCAGCAGCCTAACTTCATTAAGAACGTCTAGATGATTGTTTCTTACTTCCTGAAGAACGACTAGAGTTGTTCTTCTTATTCTGATTGTTGTGGTGTGTTCCTGCAGGAGGTGATAGATAGGGAGAAGGATGAACCTGATCTGTAGAAGTAGAATTTTTGACAAAAGAAAATGGCAGCTTCTTCCCAATGAAGTAGCCTACTAGAGTGTTCTCCCATTCAAAGCTGCCATCAATACGAACCTGCGTTGGCATGTTGATTAATTTCCTAGCATTTCCTTCCTTGGGCTTAATATAAGTCAATTTAAATTTATTTTCTCCTTTGGTTGCAACAAGAGAAACCCAAGATTTATGTTAAGTGGGGCCAGACGCATGGACTTGGTGAGCTGGATTTTCAGCCGAGCATAATGTGGGCCCAACCTTGGATGTCTTTCCAGTAGGGATAGCAAGTGGATAGGTGATGGTGGGGTCCGTGCGTTGGGCTTGTAAATGACTTGGACTACTAGAAGACACATACCCGGAATTTGTGGTAAGGCTGCTAGAACCCATGTGCGCTTTGACTGAGCTTGTAAGGGGATTTGGTATACTCCCAATCTAACTGTTGGTCTTGGCACTATTTACACTAGGACCAGTGGGGGTTGAGTCAGCTTTGGTTTGATCACTCAAAGTATGCTAAGGAGGCTTTGCAACAGGAATCACGAGATTTGTCTCGGGAGCATATGGGGACAAAGCATCGGGTTTTAAGGGGTTGCCCATGTGCTTGTCAGATTGAATAAGTGGATTAGGTTTCTTGTCAAGTAGCTCACCTATGGAAAGACCTTTCTGCCCACGAACATTTGAGTTATCAGCCACTTTGGTGCCATCCAGAATAGTTGCGCCAGCACCATTGCGTGTAGGAGGTAAACAGCCAGTTTGCGTGTCCCCACCTACCCTCGGTTCTTGGACAGCATTAGTAGAAGAAATATGACCGTTTTGTCCCATAGTAGTACAGCTGTGGGCCCCCTATTCGGACAAACTCCTTGGGACTAAGATCTATAGAACATTGTGGATCAAAAAGGTGTTCTTCATCAAGCCTGCCCACTTAAGTAAACCTGCCCATCTTGAGATTTTGAAAGCCCTTCTGCACAAAACTCCTCCAGTTCAGATTTATTAGAGCTTGGAAGTGGGGCTCCAAAGCAAATATCAAATGGCTCAAATTGGGTATCTCTCCAGTTTCTCCCTCCTCTATTCCCTGTACCTCCCCTTCTCCCATTGGACCAATAAGGGGTTCTCCCAGCAAAGGAAGACCCTCCCCGAGGTTGAACAACAATGGGAGGAGACACAAGCCCCTTGGACTTGTTATCTTGCATTTCAGCAATTAAACTTCTAAGATGAGTATTTTCATCTACAAGTTTGGAGTTTAGTCTTTGAGATGCTTCATACCCCACCTTGATGATCAAACTTCAGATCTTCTTCATCACTTTCCATTTCTGTAGAGGAGTCTAGGCAAACATTCACCTTAACATTACCAAAAACAGGTGCAACAACGGATTCACCCTCCTTCAAAGGACTAATAGTGGCATTGAAGGAGACAGAATCAGGAGTAGCATCCTTCGAAACTGAATGAACATTTACTAAAGGAGGATGTTCAACAACAACAGTAGGCCATCTGAGCCTTGTAGGTCCGGACGTGGTCGACCGGGCTTCCCGATCCGTTATAGAGATCTAGGCGAGGCTGCTTAAATTTGCACAGGATGGCAAACCTCGTGATCTGGCTGGAGAACGGTGACTCTGTCTCGGTATTGGCGTGATTCTGAGTTGGGTTCTGACCAAGCTTTTTGGCCACTCCGTCAATCTGCTTCTGCAAGTCCTTGATTCGGGCTTCCACTCCTTCCCGACCGGTATCTGAGGGGTTGGTCGGGTCGGTGGAACAGGCTTCTTCTTCATGGCGGTATACTGTCCTCTGGGATCGGGCTTGGCTATGACTCTGGTTCATCGTGTGCCTAGGGATAACTCGGCTCTTGACCGAGTGACCCTGGACTGATTCTCAGACCATATGCTCCTTGTCACGCCCTGGCGTAGCCAAAATATGGAAAAATTTTAAAATTTTCATCTTGGACCCTGAGGCGCGTGACTGGTTGCAGTGCCGAATTGTCCATGACCAAATAATAATAACTAAATGATATAATAATAGGATAACACCATCATTTACTTATTGGAATATATTACAAAGAGAAGTCAAAGTACTTAGCTAGTTAATACATCATTATAAATACATCAGTCTTATGGCTCTTGGCCTTACAAAACTATTACAAAATATATGCTAAGTCTTCTGGTTAAAATCAAAAACATTTACAGAGGATAACTGCTAGTCTTCTCTCTAACTAGCATAACCATAGTCATCTTCAGTGTAATCTTCTTCAATATTTCCTTCTTGCGTAGCTTCATAACCTGGGTACTCTTCACCTGGATAAGCTGGACATGGGAATGTCCAGCAACATGAATGTCGTCAGCTTATGAAAGTTGAGTGAGTAAGCTAAATCAAATGGAACGTATATAGTAAAACACAATAAGAATCCATTTACTACCTTTCAACATGTCTTTTAGGATCCTTATATTCTCTTTGTCGAATTATAACTATTAGCGTACCCGACTTCGTATTCGATAGGAATAAAAACAATTCAGGAGACCCATCTAGGCGTTCTTAATGCCACTACCATTCATTTCTAACATCCGACATCATTTACAAACCCAAAGTATCTCTTGCTAACCAAACCATCTTTCATCAACCAAAACATCTTTCATCAACCACTTCGTCGCAAAGAACCGAAGTGTTAAGGAGTGCAAGAACATCCATTTGGTCACGAATAACCGAAAGGAGTCTTTACTCAAAGAATCACCGCTTCGTCACGAAGAACCGAAAGCATTACGGAGTACAAGAACATCCATTTCGTCATGAAGAACCGAAAGGAGTCTTTACTCAAAGAATCACCGCTTCGTCACGAAGAACCAAAAGCGTTACGGAGTACAAGAACATCCATTTTGTCACGAAGAACCAAAAGGAGTCTTTACTCAAAGAATCACCGCTTCATCATGAAGAACCGAAAGCGTTACGGATTACAAGAACATTCATTTCAACACGAAGAACCGAAAGGAGTCTTTACTCAAAGAATCACCGCTTCATCACGAAGAACCGAAAGCGTTACGGAGTACAAGAACATCCATTTCCTCACAAAGAACCGAAAGAATACTCAAGAGTCACCACTTCATAACTCAGCAACACATCCCTTTTCTTACCCTCCTGGTACCCGTGGCCTGGTTTACCTATCCAACACTTATCCTTGACATACGCTGCTCCTGATCATGTATAACTAGTCCGTACGTATCCTGGACTGCATTCGCATCACTCGTTCTGTAGTTTAGTTTGTTAATTACTTTCATTTATACTTTCTAAGTTATGTTATACATCCGTCATTCTATTTTGTTATAATATACTTATAATGGAAACTTACCCAATCGCTATTGACGCAATAATCGTGTCGTACAACATACTAAAAGCTTGGGTATGAACTTTTAATGGTCAATACACTAGATTCGCAACAACGGAAAAACATAGCATGTAGCTCATAGATCTATAACATGGATTTGATATCAATAACCATATTGACGAAAGCCTTAACATACTCATCTATGCGATAGCACAAGATATCCATAACCACACAGGTACCGGAAACCAAGCATCATCAATAAACACATCATACAAGTAGTTATACAATCTGCCAGGAATTAATTTTACTATGTCGACTGAATTGATATAATTTATTTGGGCATGATAAATTGATTTGTAGATCAAACTCAAAACTAGAACATTGTATATAATTGGATTATCTTCATGTACAACAAATTCTAGCTTCAATTACATTTTTGAACTACTCAAAATATTTATTTTACTTAGACATTTCTATATTTTCAGACTGCTCTGTCCCAGATTTATAGTACTGCGTTGCATGTGCATTTCACCTATCAAGGAGTCATTTTTAGACCAGGCTATAGAAGAGTTATTTTTAGATAAATGAGTCATCGTTCTCCACAAAAAAACCTAGCCTTTTCATGATTTTTGAGCTGTTCCAAATGTTCATTTTACTAAACTATGTTCTGCTGAATGTTTCTGTTTTCCAGATTTATAACACTGCGTTGTACATGCATTTCACCCATCAAGGATTGATATCTAGACTAAGCTATAGAAAAGTTATTTGTAGATAAATGAGTTAGTTTTCTCCATAAAAAACCTAGCTTAATTCAGATTTCGGAGCTGCTTAAAACACTCATTTTACTAAACTACATTCTGCTAGAGGTTTCTGTTTCCCAGATTTAAAGTACTTCGTTGTATATACTATTCACCTATGAAGAACTAATTTTCAGACTGAGCTATAGAAGAGTTATTTGTAGATAAATGAGTTAGATTGCTTCACAAAAAACCTAGCCTCATTCTCATTTTTGAACTACTCAAAATGTTCATTATACTAAACAACATTCTACTGGAAGTTTCTGCTTCCCAAATTTGAAGATTGACTTGCATGTTGCATAGAACCTCAAAATAAAACATCAAACACTTGCTAAACATTACTACATACTATATAGGTTCTAAAGTGAGTTAGAATACTCACCAAATCTTGAAATTTAAGCTTGAGCTTTGGATTTGAGCTTAGGAAGCTTGAATTCAACTTCAATGGTGAAAGCTCCTTGTTCTTTTCCTTCTAACTTCTTTTATCTCACCATGGATTTCATCTCCTAGCTCTCTCTAACTCTATATGCAGATTATAGATGATCAAAAAGTATCATGCAAGTGTATATGCATGTTTATATAGAGGTGGTGTAGTGATAGGTGTCTCCATGCATGTGCTAGTGTACACATGCATGGATAAGTGTCCTTGTACAAGACAAGTGGCTTGGGTGTAGGTGACATGTGGAGGAGGTATTGCATGGGCTGCCATGTGGGGCCCACCTCAGGTTGTGTGCCACTTTTCTCGATTTACGTGCATAAGTTCCTCTGTATATGTGTCAGTCTCGATTTACGTGCAAACAGGTATTGTTTCTAATGTCCGGGTCCGGGTACGAGACTACGTTAAATCCTATTATGGTCAAGTCGGTACGGTTACTATAGTCAAATCAGTAATCCTAAGATACATCAAAACCGTCACCCTACTAAAATAATAATATAATAATATAGCCGGTCCAATACAGAAATTCGAAAAGCTGATATTATTAATGAAAAGAAAGAAATTACAGTTATTACATCTTCCACCACCTATTACAGGATTTGGTCCTCGAAATCTGAGCTATCTAGGCACTAAAAAGGAAAGGAAATTTCTCTCGCATTTCTGATTCCAGCTCCCAAGAGGCTTCTCTTTTGTCATGGTGTTTCCACTGAACCTTTACCAGCGCAATCTCTTTGTTTCTCAGCTTCTTGATTCCATGATCCAGAATCTTTACAGGTCCTTCAATGAATTTAGCATTGTCGTTTACTTCGATATCTCTGACGTCGATCTCGTGTTCCGGGTTATGAAGACATTTCCTCAGCATGCTTACATGGAATACGTTATGAACTCCCGACATTTTGGGTGGTAATGCCAATCTGTAGGCTACTTTTTCTACGCGATCCAGAATTTCAAACGGTCCAATGTAGCGTGGCGATAACTTTCCCTTCTTCTGTCCAAACCTTACTACGCCTCAAACCAGGGAAACTTTCAGGTAAACATGATCTCCAACTTCAAATTCTAGGTCTCGACGTCATTTGTCCGCGTAGCTCTTGTATCTAATTTGTGCTGCCTTCATTCTTTCCTTTACTGTATTGATTCCTTTATTGGTCTCCTGGACTAAGTCTGGTCCCAATAGTTTGCCATCCCCAATTTCATCCCAACACAAAGGTGATCGGCACGGTCTTCCGTATGGTGCTTCAAACGGTGCCATCCCTATACTCGAATGAAAACTGTTGTTATAGGCAAACTCAACCAACAGTAAGTGAGTTTCCCATGAACTTTCAAAATCGATTACACATGCTCAAAGCATGTCCTCGATTACTTGATTCGTCCTTTCTGTTTGTCCGTCAGTTTGTGGATGAAATGCAGAACTTAACTTCAGAGATGTTCCCATCACTTTCTGAAGACTCTCCCAAAATCTAACGGTGAATCTCGAATCTCGATCTGATACTATTGACACCGATACCCCATGTAACCGCACAACCTGTTGCAGATAAAGTCGACTCATCTTCTCGACAGGATAGGTCATATTATATACAATAAAATGGGTTGATTTGGTCAGTCGATCAACAACTACCCAAATAGCATCATGGTTCTATTGAGATCTTGGCAATCCCATAACAAAATCCATGGTGATATGCTCCCATTTCCATTCTAGGACTGGTAGAGGTTGTAGTAATCCCGGAGGTCGTTGGTGTTCCGCCTTGACTTGCTGGCAAGTAGGGCATTTGGCTATGTATTCTGCGACTTCTCTTTTCATGCCTTCCCACCAGAAGTTCCCTTTTAAGTCTTTATACATCTTGGTTCCACTGGGATGTATGGTCATTCTTGACTTGTGTGCTTCATTCAGAATCTCTTTCCTCAAATTATCCGTGTTGGGTACACATAACCTGTCCTTACATCTGAATCCCCCGGCTGTTCCAATATTCCATTCAGTCGGATCCTTTGCTTTTGCCTTCTCAAACCATTTCCTCAATCCTTCGTCCTTCTTTTGAGTTTCGAGTATTCGGTTAATGAGGGTTGGCTGCACCATAAGACATCCAAAAGGTCGTCCAATACCTGGTCTTGTAGTCTGGAAGTCAAATTCCATTAAAGCTTCTAAGGCTTTCCATTCCCTGATTAAAAGTGAGGCGATCAACCTTCGGGGTTTCCTGCTCAAAACATCTGCAACTACATTTGCCTTACCGGGGTGGTACTGTAAATTAAAGTCGTAGTCTTTAAGTAGCTCCATCCAACATCGTTGTCTCATGTTTAGTTCCTTTTGAGAGAACAGGTATTTCAAGCTTTTGTGGTCTGAGAACAGGTCAAACTTCTCTCCGTAGAGGTAGTGCCTCCAAATCGTAAGTGCAAAGACAATTACAGCCAATTCTAGATCGTGTGCAGGGTAGTTTAATTCATATGGCTTTGATTGCCTAGATCCACAAGCGATCACCTGACCATTTGGCATAAGTACACATCCTAGTCCTTGATATGAAGCGTCACTATAGATAGTGTACTGTTCACCACTCTTGGTGATACGAACCACGCCAACAATATGACGAAACCCGTAACACGATTAATGCCTCGGACCGTTCTACTGTCAGATTCGAATGGAAACTGCGACCCAACACCTATAACAAATGCGAACCTTGGTATAAAGGATGTAGATGCCACAATCAAGGATGGAAAACTCGATTGATAAGTCCAAGTATGAACGCCACAGAGTAAATCTGATAAGTTCGAATAGTTCTTCAAAGAACTAGAGAGAAAACTCTCACAATATTATTAATGATCAAAACTGCATATTACAAACCCTAAAATTGTTTAAATAGCTGAGGCTTACAGTTGGGCCCTATAAGCCTACAAAATATTATGCCCCAAAATCAATTCGCCCAAAATTAAAATAAAATGAAACTAAAGGAATAAGGAAAGTTCCATAGTTGGCATGCAAGCCTACAATTCAGCAATTACAAAAAATGACAATAAAATTCTAATTTTAGGAAAGCTAAAATTTGACTTCAATCCTGAACTGCTGGCTTATTTTTCTAGAACTTGAATTAGATTGAGACATCTTTATGGACCAAGCTCCATAGGTGATGGGAACCATAGTAATGATGGGAACCATAGTGGACCAAAGCTTAAAGATGATCATTTGCAAGTTCCAGATGGGCCAATCACAAGGTCAAGAGCTAAGAAGATCAACGAAGCAATGCAAGGACTGGTGCAATCCACTTGGGAAAAGTTCAGAAACTTATTATGCAAGGCCCCAACATTTAACATGGGCTTGAAGGAAGAAGAATCAGTTCTAGTTCATGTGATACAAGCTACAGAAGGGGTGGAATAGCTTATTGGGTTTTTATAGACTTTAATTTTTATGTTTCTATGGTTTTGGCATCTGGGCCTATTTTACCTTTTAAGTAGACATTTATTTAGCTTTAAACATGCAGTTTAAGTTGTTTTGGGCTTGAGTATTTAGTCCATCTTTTATTTTCGTTGAAGGCCTTTTTGGCCCAAGGGTTTCTTAGAAGTGATTAAAAGAAAGAACTTTGTAGCAGCTTGAGACAGAACGTTAATGAAATTTATTTTCTGGAGAGCTATTCAGTTTTCTCTGCTTGTTCTTGATTGAACAATTCGAACTTATCAAAGGCATTTCCTTTGTGGCGTTCACCAAATCTGGGTTCTTGAAACAGGATTTCAACGGGTCTAGATCATCCCTGTGACTTGATTGTTGGCTTTCTTGGGTGAATTACAATCTGATCGTGGGTTCAAGGAATATCAATTCCACGGGTTCACATCATTTGGTATCAGAGCTTAGGCTCCAAATCAGGTCTGATTTATCCATTTTATTTCGTGTTCTTGTTTCTGTTTCATTTTTTTTCTGTTCTGTTATTTTCGTGATCTTGTTTCATCTCGTCTTTCTATTCAATTCGTGTTCTATTCTTTTAGTGTTCTTGTTTTCGTTCGTGTTCGTGTTCGCGTTCGTGTTCGCATTCGTGTTCTTGATTACGATCTGGAATTTCGTGTTTAGGGTACGAATCTGATCTGCGAATTTTTTTTTTGTTTTGTCTCTTGCTACTTTGTGTTCGTTCATCCTCGTGATTTAGGGTTACGAACGTGAACTGTGAAGTCGCCCTAATTATTCAAAAAAAAAAAAAACAAAAAAAAAAAAGAAAAGAAAAGAGGAGAAAAAAAAAAAAAAAAAAAAAAAAAAAAAGAAAGGGAAGAGAAGAGATCGGTAAGCCGAGATAAAAAAAAAAAAAAAAAATATATATATATATATATATATTCAATTGGCTCATATTCAAAAAAAAATATATATATATATATATATATTCGTGATTTTGTTTTTTTTTATTATTCCTCTCGAAATCTGATTTCTTGTTTCGTTTGCCCTCGTCGTATATTTTCTTGAGATCCGTGTCATTTTTTTTTTCTATTACTTCCTTGTTTCTAGAATCTATTGCTGGCTGGGATAAAACAAGGTTGTGTCTTGATTTAGTTCAATTAGTTCTTGAAAGAACTTGAAAGGGAAAACAATTGAGGTAAAAGGCAAGAGTGTGTGAGACTAATTTCGGGAAAAAGCCAATCAGAGTGAAACACGAGTGGAGTGACAATTTTTGAGCGTAAACACGTAAGGGAGTGTGTGAGGTTTTACCACTAATATTCTTGTTTTGCCGCACATTAAAATGGATGACTCAATACCTAGAGGGGAGGCAGATAACACAACCTTTATGTTGCAGGCCATGCAACAACAGTTTGAACGGTTAAATTTGGTGTTGGGGGAGGTAAGGGATAGGATGGATCAACAAGATGTAGTGATTCAAAATCTGCAAGGTGGGCGTGATGGGAGGAGGCGTGAGCCTAGAGTTGAAAATGAGTATGAGATTGAAGAAGATGAAGAGGATGAGGAAGATGTAGTATCTGATGTTGGTAGGGGAGGAATGGGTAGACCTAGAGGAGGTAGGCGTGGAAGAGGACCTAGGGGGAATCCAAGGGGTCGAGATGGGGTAGATAGGTACCTTGGGAGCATCAAAATGAAAATACCATCTTTCCAAGGGAGGAATGACCCTGAAGTGTATTTAGAGTGGGAGAAGAAAATAGAGTTGATTTTTGATTGTCACAACTACTCAGAGGAGAAGAAGGTGAAGCTGGCAGTAATTGAATTCACTGATTATGCAATTATTTGGTGGGATCAATTAGTGACCAATAGGAGGAGGAATCATGAAAGACCTGTAGAAACATGGGGTGAGCTGAAAGCTCTCATGAGGAAGCGTTTTGTACCTAGCCACTACTACAGAGACCTCTACCAAAAGTTACAAAACCTTTCACAAGGGTCCCGGAGTGTGGAGGAATACCATAAGGAGATGGAGGTGGCTATGATTCGGGCTAATGTAGAGGAGGATCGAGAGGCCACAATGGCTAGATTTTTAAGTGGTTTGAATAGGGATATAGCCAATGTAGTTGAGTTGCAGCATTATGTGGAGGTAGAGGACATGGTGCACATGGCTATGAAGGTGGAGAGGCAATTAAAAAGAAAGGGGGCAGCAAGGTATACTTCAGTTTCTAGCACTCCTTGGAAACCAAAGTGGGAAAGGAATGACCGAGCTGTAGTAAAGGGAAAGACCGAACCACCTAAAGAAAAAGATGAGGGGACTAGCAAGAACAAATCCAAGGTAGAGTTGCAACCTTCAAGGAATAGAGATATCAAATGTTTTAAATGTTTGGGTTTGGGGCATATAGCATCTCAATGTCCAAACAAGCGGGTGATGATTATGCATGACAATGGGGAGGTGATGACTGAAGGTGAAGACGATAGTGATGGAGTATCTGATGCTAGTGATGATGATGGATTGGAATACCCCGTAGAAGGTGAGTCTCTTGTTGCCAGGCGTGCTCTCAATACACAAATGAAGGTAGATGATATGGAGCAGCAGAGAGAAAATATATTTCATACTAGATGCTATGTAAATAACAAGGTGTGTAGTATGATTATAGACGGGGGAAGTTGCACCAACGTAGCTAGTACCACTTTAGTTGAGAAGTTGAACTTACCTTTGCTGAAGCATCCTAGACCTTATAAGTTGCAGTGGTTGAATGAGTGTGGAGAGGTTAAGGTCAGTAAGCAGGTCTTGGTGGCCTTCTCTATTGGGAGGTATAGTGACGAGGTGCTTTGTGATGTAGTTCCTATGCATGCTGGCCATATTTTGTTGGGGAGGCCATGGCAGTATGATAGGAGAGTAATGCATGATGGGTTTAGGAACCGATATAGCTTTGAAAAAGATGGGAAAACAATCAAGCTTGCTCCTTTAACCCCAAAATAGGTCTATGAGGACCAACTGAAACTAAAAAGTGAGGTTGAGCAAAAAAGAAACATGAGAGAAAAGAAAAATGAGAGTGAGAGAGAAATTTCAAGAAAAAGAGAGAGTGAAAAAGAAACTAGAGAAATAGGTGAGAATAAAGAAAAGGGAGTGGAGTCAAGAGAGAAAAAAGAAAGAGAGTCTATAGAGAGAAAAGAAAAGACAAAATTGAGTTTTTATGCCAAAGAGAGTGAGGTTAAGAGGGCATTTTTAGCAAATCAGCCTGTGATTCTTCTTGTTTACAAAGAATGTTATCTTAATCTTGATGAAACTAACCAATCTCTTCCTAGTTTGGCTGTTTCTTTGTTGCAGGAGTTTGAGGATGTATTTCCAGAGGAGATGCCGAGTGGGTTGCCGCCCATTCGAGGCATTGAGCATCAAATTGATTTGGTACCCGGGGCTGTTATTCCAAACCGACCAGCCTATAGGAGCAATCCGGAGGAGACAAAGGAGCTTCAAAGGCAAGTTGAAGATTTGATGAGCAAAGGGTACGTAAAAGAGAGCATGAGCCCATGTGCAGTACCAGTGCTACTAGTGCCAAAGAAGGATGGGACTTGGAGGATGTGCGTTGATTGCAGAGCTGTCAATAATATCACGGTAAAGTATCGCCATCCCATTCCTCGTTTAGATGATATGCTTGATGAATTGCATGGTTCATGTATTTTCAGTAAAATAGATCTTAAAAGTGGATACCATCAAATAAGAATGAAAGAGGGAGATGAGTGGAAAACTGCATTTAAGACTAAATATGGACTTTATGAATGGTTAGTTATGCCATTTGGACTTACAAATGCGCCTAGTACTTTCATGCGGTTAATGAACCATGTATTACGTGCATTCATAGGCAAATTTGTAGTCGTCTATTTTGATGATATCCTAGTGTACAGCAAGAACTTAAATGAACATATTGAACATTTGAGATGTGTGTTTGGTGTGTTGAAATCTGAAAAGTTGTATGCTAATTTTAAGAAATGTACTTTTTGCATGGAAAAAGTTGTTTTTCTTGGATCTGTTGTTAGCACAGAAGGTATTGAGGTGGATGCAGAGAAAGTCAAGGCCATCAGGGAGTGGCCAACGCCTAAAGGTATCACTGAGGTAAGAAGCTTTCATGGTTTAGCTAGCTTTTATAGGCGTTTTGTTAAGGATTTTAGTACACTTGCTGCACCACTCACTGAAATCATTAAGAAGAATGTTGGGTTTCATTGGGGAACTGAACAAGAGAATGCTTTTGCTACTATTAAAGAAAGGCTATGTTCTGCACCTGTGTTAGCATTACCTGACTTTAACAAAACTTTTGAGATTGAATGTGATGCTTCAGGTATAGGGATTGGAGCCGTTTTGATGCAGGATAGGAGGCCCATAGCCTTCTTCAGTGAAAAACTAAGTGGGGCTGCCCTAAATTACCCTACTTATGACAAGGAACTTTATGCTCTTGTTCGCTCTCTAGAGACATGGCAGCACTACCTTTGGCCTAAGGAGTTTGTGATCCACACTGATCATGAATCATTGAAGCATCTTAAGGGACAAGGTAAATTAAATAAGAGGCATGCTAGATGGATGGAATACATTGAGACTTTTCCTTATGTCATTCGTTACAAGCAAGGTAAGGAAAACATTGTTGCTGATGCTTTATCTCGACGGCATGTACTTCTTACTTCTATGAGTGCTAAAATGCTTGGGTTTGAATATGTGAAAGATATGTATGCCAGTGATGCTGATTTTTCTAATGTGTATTTGGCATGTGATAAAGCGGCATTTGGTAAGTTTTTTAAGCATGATGGTTATTTGTTTAAAGAAAGTAAATTGTGTGTGCCTCATTGTTCAATGCGAGAATTGTTGGTGCGAGAGGCACATGGTGGGGGCTTAATGGGACACTTTGGTGTTAGGAAAACCTTAGAAATTTTACATGAACATTTCTTTTGGCCTAGGATGCGACGAGATGTCATTAGAATCTGTGGTCGGTGCATTACATGTAGAAGGGCCAAATCTAAGGTTTTACCACATGGGTTGTATACACCCTTACCCGTCCCTAGTGAGCCGTGGGTAGACATATCTATGGACTTTGTTTTGGGGCTGCCTAGGACAAAAAGAGGTAGAGATTCTATTTTTGTGGTGGTGGATAGATTTAGTAAGATGGCACATTTCATCCCATGCCATAAAACAGATGATGCCACAAACATCGCTGATTTGTTTTTCAAGGAGATAGTACGACTCCATGGTATGCCTAGGAGTATTGTTTCGGATAGGGATGTCAAATTCCTCAGCTACTTTTGGAAGGTTTTGTGGGGAAAATTGGGTACCAAACTTTTATTTTCCACTACTTGTCACCCACAAACTGACGGACAAACTGAAGTAGTCAATAGGACTCTAACTCAACTCCTACGCACTATCATTCAAAAGAATTTGAAAACTTGGGAGGACTGTTTACCATTTATCGAATTTGCTTATAATAGGAGCATGCATACTACTACTTCTCATTCTCCCTTTGAAATTGTTTATGGTTTTAATCCACTTACTCCTTTAGATTTAATGCCTTTACCTGTTGATGTCAGGAGTAGTTTGGATGGACACCAAAAGGCTGAATTGGTGAAGTCAATTCATGAGAGAGTACGACTTCAAATTGCACAAAAAAATGAAAAGTTTGCTTCCCAAGCCAATAAAGGGAGAAAACGTGTCACCTTTGAACCCGGAGACTGGGTGTGGGTTCATCTGCGCAAAGAAAGGTTCCCAGCTCATAGACGGACTAAATTGCATCCTCGAGGGGATGGACCTTTCCAAATCCTTGAGAAAATTAATGATAATGCCTATAAAGTTGATCTTCCAGGTGAGTATAATGTTTCTGCAAGTTTCAATGTTTCTGACCTTTCTCCTTTTGATGTAGGTGATGATTCGAGGTCGAATCCTTTTGAGGAGAGGGGGAATGATGGGAACCATAGTAATGATGGGAACCATAGTGGACCAAAGCTTAAAGATGATCATTTGCAAGTTCCAGATGGGCCAATCACAAGGTCAAGAGCTAAGAAGATCAACGAAGCAATGCAAGGACTGGTGCAATCCACTTGGGAAAAGTTCAGAAACTTATTATGCAAGGCCCCAACATTTAACATGGGCTTGAAGGAAGAAGAATCAGTTCTAGTTCATGTGATACAAGCTACAGAAGGGGTGGAATAGCTTATTGGGTTTTTATAGACTTTAATTTTTATGTTTCTATGGTTTTGGCATCTGGGCCTATTTTACCTTTTAAGTAGACATTTATTTAGCTTTAAACATGCAGTTTAAGTTGTTTTGGGCTTGAGTATTTAGTCCATCTTTTATTTTCGTTGAAGGCCTTTTTGGCCCAAGGGTTTCTTAGAAGTGATTAAAAGAAAGAACTTTGTAGCAGCTTGAGACAGAACGTTAATGAAATTTATTTTCTGGAGAGCTATTCAGTTTTCTCTGCTTGTTCTTGATTGAACAATTCGAACTTATCAAAGGCATTTCCTTTGTGGCGTTCACCAAATCTGGGTTCTTGAAACAGGATTTCAACGGGTCTAGATCATCCCTGTGACTTGATTGTTGGCTTTCTTGGGTGAATTACAATCTGATCGTGGGTTCAAGGAATATCAATTCCACGGGTTCACATCAATAGGCCTCCACGAATTTTCCTGAGACCAAACTTCTTGAATTAGCCCATTGAGTGCCTCTTTGAACTTTTTTGCCCGAGCCCTCGTAACTGGTCCAATTGGAATTTGAACTGGTTCCCTTGAAGATGTGCCATGATTTGCATCACTTGGGTATGGCTAGCACTGGCGCTGAGGTCAACCTTTCCTTTAATTCCTGAAAGGCGCGTTCGTGCTTGTCCTTCCACTCAAACTTTGAATCCTTCTTTGTTAGTCCGGTTAAAGGAGACGCGATCCTTGAGAAACCCTCCACGAATCTCCTGTAGTATCCAGCCAATCCAAGGAAACTTCGTACTTCTGATGCGTTGGTTGGTCTATTCCAACTAGAAACTGCGTCCGTCTTGGTTGAGTCCACTGAAATTCTGTTTTGTGAGACTACATGTCCCAAGAATTTGACTTCTTCAGCCAAAACTCACACTTACTGAACTTAGCATAGAGACAATTTTCTCTAAGTGGCTGAAGTGCAATCTTTACATGCTTCTCGTGTTCTTCATCGTTCTTCGAATAAATAAGGATGTCGTCGATAAACATGATGATGAATTGATCCAAGAAGGGTCTGAACACTCGATTCATCAAATCCATAAATACCGCCGGGGCATTAGTTAATCCAAAAGGCATAACTAAGAACTCATAGTGCCCATATCTTGTTCTGAAAACTATTTTTGGTATATCTTCCGGCCTGACAAGTAACTGATGCTACCCAGATCGTAAGTCAATCTTCGAAAAGGTCGTCACCCCTTGTAGTTGATCAAACAAATCGTCTATCCTGGGAAGCGGGGTACTTGTTCTTAATGGTAACCTTATTCAACTCTCTATAGTCGATACAGAGTCAAAGATTTCCATCCTTCTTTCTAACAAATAGAACTGGGGCTCCCCAAGGTGATGTGCTTGGTCTAATAAATCCAAGATCTTCTAACTCTTGTACTTGCTTCTTCAGCTCTAGCATTTCCGTTAGGGCCATACGATAAGGAGCCTTGGATATCGGTGTCGTTCCGGGTACTAACTCAATGCAAAAGTCGATCTCACACTTTGGTGGTAATCCAGAAACGTCCTAAAAGACATCCTCATAGTCTCGGACTATCAGAATCTGAGCGATCGTTAATTCTGAACCTGTAGTTTCCATATCGGCTAAACGACTTGTAAGAAAGGCGTCACTAGTGGGGTTGTATTGAAAACTGAAGTGTGTACTTCCAGGTACTGAAAATGTGATCGACCTACCAGCATAATCTAACTTCGCATGATACTTAGTAAGCCAGTCAAATCCTAAGATTACGTCGAATTCCTTCATTGACAGAACAATTAAGTCTGCATGTAGGTTCCTATCCTCCAATGTCAAAGTGCAGTCCTTGCACACCTTTCCTAGCTTCACGGTCACTCCCAAAGGTGATACCGCGTTTAGGGCTACCTCAAGTGCTTGGGGTACTAAACCCAATCATCGTACGATCTCAAAGGCAATAAACGAATTCGTAGCACCCATATCAAAAAGTACTTTAACTCGACTAGCATATAATGAGAGTGTACCTTCCAAGTTCTGTTGTTCCTTTTCATCATAGCCAGCTGCCTCGGGTATGATAGCATTGAGTCGAGCCTTACCAGCTTGGCCTTGAGTAGTAGGCCCATGATAGTTTCCTTTTGGTGCCTTACATTCTCTGCTCATGTGTCCCCTCTTGCCACAGTTATAACAGATAACATTATTTCAATAATTATCCCTAGGAACTGTGCAGTCTCGAGCCATGTGTCCGGGGATCCCACATTTGAAGCATCCAACCCTATTGTTCTCGGTAGTAGTGGTTGATACTTGTGGTGCAGGAGGTACTAGGTTCTTATCCCGGGGAAGTGTGGGTCCTAGTTTCTTGCCGCTGTTCCATGGGTGCTTGTTTCCTTATAATTAAGTCAAAGGTCTTCCTCGTGGTCCGTTCCTTGGTGGGGGGTGGTCGGTGTACCATTTGCTTCAGGCCTTGGCAGCCATCTCTTTCCAAACCTACCGCCAACCTGACCAAAGCTTCGAAAGTTTGATTCAGGTGTCCTAATGTTAGATGCCGGAGGTGCAGATTGAGTCCTCGGTGAAACTTCTTGATCTTCTTTTGAGGAGTGTCAATCATGTGAGGGGCAAAGCGGGACAGGCGTTCAAAGTGTGTCGTGTACTCTCTTTGATGTGAACCCCTGGAATTGATATTCCTTGAACCCACGATCAGATTGTAAATAACCCAAGAAAGCCAAATATCAAGCCAACAATAATCTAGACCCGTTGAAATCCTGTTCCAAGAACCAAGATTTGGTAAGAACGCCACAAAGGTTTTTGCCTTTGATAAGTTCAGTTTGTTCAATCAAGAACAAGTAGAGAAAACTGAATAGCTCTCTAGGAAGATAACCTTCATTCGCATAATATGATCTAAAAAACTGCTACAAGAGTGTTTTTATATCTAATAACCCTAGGGCCCAAAAGGCCTTCAATAAAAATAAAAGAAATGGGCTGGAGGTACTCAAGCCCAAAACAACTTAAACATAAAGCTAAATAGATGTCCAATTAATGAATAAAATAGGCCCACATGCCCAAAACCAGCGAACATAAATAAAATAGCCTAAGTGGCTTGTATCACATGGATTAAAGCTGGTCTCTCTTCTTCCAAGCCCATCTTGAATGTTGAAGTCTTGCTTGAAACATTTGCAAATTCAGCCCAAGTGGATTGTACCAATCCTTGCATTGCTTCCTTGATCTTCTTAGCTCTTGATCTTGTGATTGGCCCATTTGGAACTTGTAAGGGGTCAGCTTTAAGACTCGGTCCATCATGGTGCCCATCATTCCCCCTCTCCTCAAAAGGATTCCACCTCGAATCGTCACCTGCATCAAATGGAGAAAGGTCAGAAACATTGAAAGTAGCCGAGACATTATACTCACCTGGAAGCTCCACTTTATAAGCATTATCATTAATTTTCTCAAGGATTTGAAAAGGGCCATCTCCTCGAGGATGCAATTTAGTCCTTCTGTAGGCAGGGAATCTTTCTTTGCGCATGTGAACCCAGACCCAATCTCCTGGTTCAAAGATAACACGCTTACGCCCTTTGTTGGCTTGGGAAGCAAACTTTTCATTTTATTGTGCAATTTGAAGTCGTACCCTCTCATGAGTGGACTTCACCAATTCAGCCTTCTTGTGCCCATCCAAACTACTCCTGTCATCAATAGGTAAAGGCACCAAATCTAAAGGAGTGAGTGGATTAAAACCATAAACAATTTCAAAAGGAGAATAAGAACTAGTATTCCTATTATATGCAAACTCTATGAATGAAAAACAATCCTCCCAGGTTTTTAAATTCTTTTGAATGACAGTGCGTAAGAGTTGAGTCAAGGTCCTGTTGACTACTTCAGTCTGTCCGTCAGTCTGTGGGTGACAAGTAGTGGAAAATAAAACTTTGGTACCTAATTTTCCCCACAAAACCTTCCAAAAGTAGCTAAGAAATTTGACATCCCTATCAGAAACAATACTCCTAGGTACACCATGGAGTTGCACTATTTCCTTGAAAAACAAATCAGCTATGTTTGTGGCATCATCTGTTTTATGGCATGGAATGAAATGTGCCATTTTACTAAATCTGTCCACTACCACAAAAATAGAATCTCTACCCCTCTTTGTCCTAGGCAGCCCTAAAACAAAGTCCATAGAAATGTCTACCCATGGCTCACTAGGGACGGGGTTAAGGGTGTATACAACCCATATGGTAAAACCTTAGATTTGGCCTTTCTACATGTAATGCACCTACCACATATCCGAGTGACGTATCTTCTCATCCTAGGCCAAAAGAAATGTTCATGCAAAATTTCTAAGGTTTTCCTGACACCAAAATGTCCCATTAATCCCCCACCATGTGCCTCCCGCACCAACAATTCACGCATTGAACAATTTGGCACACACAATTTGTTTTCTTTAAACAGATAACCATCATGCTTGAAAAACTTACCAAATGCTGCTTTGTCACATGCCAAATACACCTCGGAAAAATCAGTGTCATCAGCATACATTTCTTTCACATATTCAAAGCCAAGCATTTTAGCACTCATAGAAGTAAGAAGTACATACCTTCGTGATAAAGCATCAGCAACAGTATTTTCCTTACCTTGCTTGTAACGGATGACATAAGGAAAAGTCTCGATGTATTCCATCCATCTAGCATGTCTCTTATTTATTTTACCTTGTCCCTTGAGATGCTTCAATGATTCATGATCGGTGTGGATCACAAACTCCTTAGGCCAAAGGTAATGCTGCCATGTCTCTAGAGCGCGAACAAGAGCATAAAGTTCTTTGTCATAAGTGGGGTAATTCAGGGCTGCCCCACTTAGCTTTTCACTGAAGAAGGCTATAGGCCGCCTATCCTGCATCAAAACGGCTCCAATCCCTATTCCTGAAGCATCACATTCAATCTCAAAAGTTTTATTAAAGTCAGGTAATCTAACACAGGTGCAGAACAAAGCCTATCTTTAATTGTAGCAAATGCATTCTCTTGATCAATTCCCCAATGGAATCCAACATTTTTTTTTATTATTTCAGTGAGTGGTGCAGCAATGGTACTAAAATCCTTTACAAAACACCTATAAAAACTAGCTAGACCATGAAAGCTTCTTACCTCAGTGATACCTTTCGGCATTGGCCACTCCTTGATGCCTTTGACTTTTTCTTCATCCACCTCAATGCCCTTTGTACTAACAACATATCCAAGAAAAACAACTTTTTCCATGCAAAAGGTGCATTTCTTAAAATTAGCATCCAACTTTTCACATTTCAGCACATCGAACACACATCTCAAATGTTCAATATGTTCATTTAAGTTCTTGCTATACACTAGGATGTCATCAAAGTACACGACTACAAACTTGCCTATAAAAGCTCGTAAAACATGGTTCATTAATCTCATAAAAGTACTAGGCGCATTTGTAAGTCCAAATGGCATAACCAACCATTCATAAAGTCCATATTTAGTCTTAAAAGCAGTTTTCCATTCATCTCCCTCTTTCATTCTGATTTGGTGGTAACCACTTTTAAGATCTATTTTACTGAAAATACAAGAGCCATGCAATTCATCAAGCATATCATCTAATCTAGGAATGGGATGACGATACTTTACCGTGATATTATTGACCGCTCTGCAATCAACGCACATCCTCCAAGTCCCATCCTTCTTTGGCACTAGAAGCACTGGTACTGCACATAGACTCATGCTCTCTCTCACGTACCCCTTACTCATCAAATCATCAACTTGCCTTTGAAGCTCCTTTGTCTCCTCTGGATTGCTCCTATAGGCTGGTCGGTTAGGAATGATAGCTCCAGGTACCAAATCAATTTAATGCTCAATGCCTCTAATGGGCGGCAACCCACTCGGCATCTCCTCTGGAAATATTTCCTCAAACTCCTGCAACAAAGAAACAGCCAAACTAGGAAGAGATTGGTTAGTTTCATGAAGATTAAAATAAGATTCTTTGTAAACAAGAAGAATCACAGGCTGATCAGTTAAAAAGGCCCTCTTAACCTCACTCTGTTTTGCATAAAAACTCAATTTTGTCTTTTCTTTTCTCTCCGCAGACTCTCTTTCTTTTTTCTCTCGAGGCTCCACTCTCTATTCTTTATTTTCAGCCACCTCTCTATATTTTTTTTCACTCTCTCTTTTTCTTGAAGTTTCACCCTCACTCTCATTTTTCTTTTCGGCCTCACTCTTTCTCTTTTGCTAAATCTCACTTTTCAACTGTAGTTGGTCTTCATAGACCTGTTTAGGGCTTAAGGGAGCAAGTTTGATTGTTTTTCCATCCTTCACAAAGCTGTACATATTTTTAAACCCATCATGGTTCACCCTTCTATCAAACTACCACGGTATTCCCAACAAAATGTGGCCAGCATGCATAGGAACTACATCACAAAGCACCTCATCACTATATCTCCCAATGGTAAAAGTCACCAAAACCTGCTTATTGACCTTTACCTCCCCACAATCATTCAACCACTGTAACTTGTAGGGCCTAGGATTCTTTTGTAAAGGTAAGCTTAACTTCTCAACTAGGGTGGAACTAGCTACATTGGTACAACTTTCCCCATCTATAATCATACTACACACCTTGTTATTTACATAACATCTAGTATGAAATATGTTTTCTCTGTGCTGCTCCATTTCATCTACCTTAACTTGCGTATTGAGAGCACGTCTGGCAACAAGAGACTCACCTTCTATGGGGTATTCCACTCCATCATCATCACTAGCATCTGGCAAGCCATCATTTTCATCCTCACTCTCAGTCATCACCTCCCCATTGTCTAGCATAACCATCACCCGCTTGTTAGGACATTGAGATGCTATGTGCCCAGCACCCAAACATTTAAAACATTTAATGTCTCTATTCCTTGGTGGTTGAAAATCTGCCTTGAGTTTGTACTTGCTAGTCCCCTCATCTTTTCTTTTAGGTGGATCGGTCTTCCCCTTTACATCAGCTCGGTCACTTCTAACCCACTTCGGTTTCCAAGGAGTGCTAGAAACTGAAGTATACCTTGCTGCCCCCTTTTTCTTTAACTGCCTCTCCACTTTCATAGCCATGTGGACCATGTCTTCTATCTCCACATAATGCTGCAACTCAACTACATTAGCAACGTCCCTATTCAAACCACTTAGAAACCTGGCCATTGTAGCCTCCCGATCCTCTTCCACATTAGCCCGGATCATAGCCACCTCCATCTCCTTATGGTATTCCTCCACACTTCTGGACCCTTGCGACAGGTTTTGTAATTTTTGGAAGAGGTCTCTGTAGTAGTGGCTAGGTACAAATCTCCTCCTCATGAGAGCTTTCAACTCACCCCATGTTTCTACAGGTCTCTTATGATTCCTCCTCCTATTGGTTACCAATTGATCCCACCAAATAATTGCATAATCAGTGAACTCAATTACTACTAGCTTCACCTTCTTCTCCTCTGAGTAATTGTGACAATCAAAAATCAGCTCTATTTTCTTCTCCCACTCTAAATACACTTCAGGGTTATTCCTCCCTTGGAAAGATGGTATTTTCATTTTGATGCTCCCAAGGTTCCTAACTACCCCATCTCGACCCCTTGGATTCCCCCTAGGTCCTCTTCCACGCCTACCTCCTCTAGGTCTACCCATTCCTCCCCTACCAACATCAGATACCATGTCTTCTTCATCCTCTTCATCTTCTTCGATCTCATACTCATTTTCAACTCTAGGCTCACGTCTCCTCCCATCACGCCCACCTTGCATATTTTGAATCACTACATCTTGTTGATCCATCCTATCCCATACCTCACCCAACACCAAATTTAACCGTTCAAACTGTCGTTGCATGGCCTACAACATAAAGGCTATGTTATCTGCCTCCCCTTTAGATGTCGAGTCACCCATTTGAATGTGCTGCAAAACAAGAATATTAGTGGTAAAACCTCACACACTCCCTGATGTGTTTACGCTCAAAAATTGTCACTCCACTCGTGTTTCACTCTGATTGGCTTTTTCCCGAAATTAGTCTCACACACTCTTGCCTTTTACCTCAACTGTTTTCCCTTTCAAGTTCTTTCAAGAACTAAATGAACTAAATCAAGACACAACCTCGTTTTATCTCAGCCAACAATAGAGTCAAAAAAACAAGGAAGTAATAGAAAAAAAATGACACGAATCTCAAGAAAATATACAACGAGGGCAAACGAAACAAGAAATCAAATTTTGAGAGGAATAAAAGAAAAAAAAAATTAATAAAAAATAACGAATAAATATATATATATATTTTTTTTAATATGAACCAATTGAAGAGGGAAACAAAGTTTATCCCAAGAAACAGCGATCACAGAAGACTAGGTTTCGAACAGCACAAAAACCAAATTTTTTTTCGGAAAAATTTTCACACTATGGAGTAAGGTCAGTTTCGGACTCCTTAGACCATGGACAATGCAAAACGAACAAAAAATTTTAAGACGAGTTTTGGTACTCTTTTTTTTTCTTTTTTTTTTTGGACCCGATCTCTTCTCTTTATTTTTTTCTCATCTTTTCTTTTCTTCTTTTTTTTTTTTGGAATAATCAGGGAGACTTCACAGTTCACGAACGTAAAGCACTAAATCGTAAAAAGAACGATACACAGATTAACCAAAATAACCCTAAATCATGAGGATGAACGAACACGAAGTAGCAAGAGAAAAATCGCAAATCAGATTCGCAACCCTAAACACGAAATTCCAGATCGTAATCAAGAACACGAACACGAACACGAACTAACACAAGAACACAAAAATAACAGAAAGACGAGATGAAACAAGATCACGAAAATAACAGAAAGACGAGATGAAACAGAAACAAGAACACGAAATAAAATGGATAAATCAGACCTGATTTGGAGCCTAATCTCTGATACCAAATGATGTGAACCCCTGGAATTGATATTCCTTGAACTCACGATCAGATTGTAAATAACCCAAGAAAGCCAAATATCAATTTTTTTGGTTAATTAATCCAAAAAGGGAGAACAAATGTACAAGGGGCATACCCCAAATATCAAGCCAACAATAATCTAGACCCGTTGAAATCCTATTCCAAGAACCTAGATTTGGTGAGAATGCCACAAAGGTTTTTGCCTTTGATAAGTTCAGTTTGTTCAATCAAGAACAAGTAGAGAAAACTAAATAGCTCTCTAGGAAGATAACCTTCATTCGCATAATATGATCTAAAAAAACTGCTACAAGAGTGTTTTTATATCTAATAACCCTAGGGCCCCAAAAGGCCTTCAATAAAAATAAAAGAAATGGGCTGGAGGTACTCAAGCCCAAAACAACTTAAACATAAAGCTAAATAGATGTCCAATTAATGAATAAAATAGGCCCACATGCCCAAAACCAGCGAACATAAATAAAATAGCCTAAGTGGCTTGTATCACATGGATTAAAGCAGGTCTCTCTTCTTCCAAGCCCATCTTGAATGTTGAAGTCTTGCTTGAAACATTTGCAAATTCAGCCCAAGTGGATTGTACCAATCCTTGCATTGCTTCCTTGATCTTCTTAGCTCTTGATCTTGTGATTGGCCCATTTGGAACTTGTAAGGGGTCAGCTTTAAGACTCGGTCCATCATGGTGCCCATCACTCTTGCACTCCTATTTTCTTGTGTCAAATCAATGAATTCTTTCTCTTTCTGGTCCTTTTCATCGTCGAGGAAATACTTCTCCAAAAACTTCTCCCGGAAGGTGGTGCATGTCATCCGCCTTGAAGCTTCTACTCCAATAGTTGCTCTCTCGGCTTCCCACCAATTGGCTGGCGCATAAGTGAGTTGGAAAGTGGCAAGACGGCGCTTCTCTGTCTCAGGGCATTCGATTGATTCGAAGATACGATCCATATCCCTTAGCCATTGCTCTGCTCGCCAGGATTCACCGGTGCCGTCAAATCTATAAGGACGCAAAGCCCTGAATCCTTCCATTAATTTGTCGCGTGTCTGAGGTGGTGGTTTTTGGCGATTGTCGTTGTTGTTGCCGTTTTCTTTTTTTTTTTTTTTTTTTTTTTTCGGAAAAAATTGTTGTTGCCGTTTTCATTACTGTGGTTGTTGCCTATATGGTCCAGACGCTGCAGAAATGCGCCAAAGATTCCAGTAGGATCGATTCCTTCAGGAATAGGATCTGATGATCCTCCGTTACAATTTCTTCTTGGTCTTCCTGCCATTGTGCTAGTGTGCTTATGTACCTACATGAATATCTATTGGTTACTCGCCAATCCTAACCATAGATACAAGCTATATGAACAACTGGGTTATAAATAGCAACACATAACACATCAAGAATTCATATTATCATATAAAATAAACTAGTCTTCATTAATAACTCTAAATATTTAGCGTGCACGCAAAAAAAAATACATAGTAGGGTCAACAGTACCAAAAACATATACATAGAAAAGGCATACATGTCTACTAACACGTGTTTCAAGCCTGAGTACAACTATATACACAAAAGATGGGCTACTAACCCTATTACAAGTAAACTTCTAGATATTGGGAATCCTATCCCAAAAGTCCTCCACATCCATCCGGGATGTAATAAGGCACCATGCTAATCACAAAACTATCTTAAGGTTCATACCTTAAGTGTGTAGGACAATCGGTGCACACTTCTTAACCTAAGGCTCTGATACCAAAAATCCCTGTCACGCCCCGGCGTAGCCAAAACATGGAAAAATTTTCATCTTGGACCCTGAGGCGCGTGACTGGTTGCAATGCCGAATTGTCCATGACCAAATAATAATAACTAAACGATATAATAATAGGATAACACCATCATTTACTTACTAGAATATATTACGAAGAGAAGTCAAAGTACTTAGCTAATTAATACATCATTATAAATACATCAGAGTCTTATGGCTCTTGGCCTTACAAAATATATGCTAAGTCTTTTGGTTAAAATCAAAAACATTTACAGAGGATAACTGCTAGTCTTCTCTCTAACTAGCATAACCATAGTCATATTCAGTGTAATCTTCTTCAATATTTCCTTCTTGCGTAGCTTCATAACCTGGGTACTCTTCACCTGGATAAACTGGACATGGGAATGTCCAGCGACATGAATGTCGTCAGCTTATGAAAGCTGAGTGAGTAAGCTAAATCAAATGGAACGTATATAGTAAAACACAATAAGAATCCATTTACTACCTTTCAACATGTCTTTTAGGATCTTTACATTCTCTCCGTCGAATTATAACTATTAGCGTACCCAACTACGTATTCGATAGGAATACAAACAATTCAGGAGACCCATCTAGACGTTCTTAATGCCACTACCATTCCTTTCTAAAATCCGACGTCACTTACAAACCCAAAGTATCTCTTGCTAACCAAACCATCTTTCATCAACCAAAACATCTTTCTTTTTTTTTCGAAAAAATGGGTAAATAAATTCCAAAAAAGGGTTGTACAAAAGTACAAGGGGCATACCTCAGGATACACAAAAAGAGCAGGACACAAATTAAGACATGTAGCAAAGAAGGCTACAAACAAACCAAAAACATGGCGGCCAACACAGAGAAACATGCCCCTTGTACATTTTGTACATCCTTTTTTTTGGATATATTTACCCTTTTTTCCGAAAAAAAAAAAAACACAGAGAAACAAAATTGGCTAGCCAAAACAAAAAACCAGCACTAAATCCATTTACTAATTATGATATCAATATTACTGTGATGCTTCCATTTGATCCTAATAAGAGCATTAATCTATGAGACCAAGTTGTTGATGGTGATTTCTGGAGGACAAAATTTCTTCTTGAAAGTTCTATTGTTCCTTTCCTTCCATAAGCCATAAACAGCAGTTCCCAAGCAAATTTTAGGTATCACATGATGTACTTGCTTTCCTTTGAGGTACTGAGCCATCCAAAGAAGGGTATCATTCCAGCTCCGCCCGTTCCAAGTCAATCCACATCTTGACATAAGTTCCTGCCAGATAAAGGAAGAGTAAGAGCAAGCAAAAAAGAGGTGATCATGAGTTTCCAATTGGGAATGACAAAAAACACAAGCAAGTGGACCAGGAGTAAACATAAAGATTCTGTCATGGGTAGATTGCCTTAATTGGGCAGCTAACCAAAGGATGACACTCTGTCTAGGGGTACCTCCTTGGAACCACACGACGTTATGCCAAGTGACAATGGAGGATTGATCTCTCAGGTGGTCGCTTATAAGGGAGGTATAGAAGGCACCATTAGGAGTGATAGTCCACTGCAAATTATCCTTACAGTTTGAGGGTTTATAGAAGGAGGCCAACAAAGATCTGACTTCATCAAGCTCAATGGAGTGAGAGCCAGGCCAGGCCCAATCCCACTCTCTGATTATGACATTCACCTTAGCATCATAAATAATTCTGTAGGAATAATTATCCATAAGAGACCCTATAGGGAGCCAACTATCAAACCAAAGAGAAGTGTGATTGCCATTGCCAATTTTGTGAATAAGTAAAGGCTTAGCAACTTGTCTAAGTTTCAATAGTTTTCTCCAATACCAAGAGCATTGGGACGGGGTTGTGGCCTGCCAAAAACTTTTATTTTTAAGCATGTACATTTGGATCCACTTTTTCCATAAAGATTGATTAGAGGGGTCTAAGAGATTTCCTATATGTTTAAGATTCAAGACAGTATTAGTTAAGTGGATATCTTTAAACCCCAATCCTCCTTCCTTCTTGGGTCTACAAACTTTGTCCCATGCAACCTTGGCACCATGGAACCTGTCAGTGTTACCAGCCCAAAGGAATCTGGACATAATTTGAACCACTTGGTTGAGAACTCCTTTAGGAAGAACAAACATACTAGACTAGTAAAGTTGGATACCTGTCAAAACAGAATGAATCAGTTGAGCTCTACCAGCATAGGAAAGGAATTTAGACTTCCAAGAATTAACTCTAGAACACATTTTATTAACCAAATCTTCACAATCTTGTTTTTTAAGCTTAGAGGTAATCAAAGGTACCCCAAGGTACCTTATAGGTAGGGTGCCTTTAACAAAATTGAGAATGGTTAAGATGTTATCAGCAATGTCAACCTCCACATTAGAGAAGAACATGCAACTCTTAGCATTATTAGCTTGGAGGCCAGTAAAGAGGTAAAATTGATTTAGAGTATGCCTGACCAGGGTAGCACTATCCTCATCTCCATTAAAAAAGATGAGAAGGTCATCAGCAAAGCATAGATGGGATGAGTGTAAATTATCACACTTCCAAAGGTATTGAAAAGGCCTATTACTGATATTGTGTTGGAAAAGAAGGCTAAGAGTATCCATGACAAGGACAAACAAATAGGGAGAAATGGGATCCCCTTGTCTTTCATCAACCAAAACATCTTTCATCAACCACTTCTTCACAAAGAACCGAAGTGTTAAGGAGTGCAAGAACATCCATTTCATCACGAAGAACCGAAAGGAGTCTTTACTCAAAGAATCACCGCTTCGTCACGAAGAATCGAAAGCATCACGGAGTACAAGAACATCCATTTCGTCACGAAGAACCGAAAGGAGTCTTTACTCAAAGAATCATCGCTTCGTCACGAAGAACCGAAAGCGTTACGGAGTACAAGAACATCCATTTCGTCACGAAGAACCGAAAGGAGTCTTTACTCAAAGAATCACCGCTTCGTCACGAAGAACCGAAAGCGTTACGGAGTACAAGAACATCCATTTTCTCACGAAGAACCGAAAGGAGTCTTTACTCAAAGAATCACTACTTCGTCACGAAGAACCGAAAGCTTTACGGAGTACAAGAACATCCATTTCCTCACGAAGAACCGAAAGAATACTCAAGAGTCACCACTTCACAACTCAGCAATACATCCCTTTTCTTACCCTCCCAGCCCCCGTGGCCTGGTTTACCTATCCAACACTTATCCTTGACATACGCTGCTCCTGATCAAGTACAACTAGTCCGTACGTTCCGTAGTTTAGTTCATTAATTACTTTCATTGATACTTTCTAAATTACGTTATACATCCGTCATTCTATTTTGTTATACTATACTTACAATGGAAACTTACCCAATCGTTATCAACGCAATAATCGTGTCCTACAACATACTAAAAGCTTGGGTATGAACTTTTAATAGTCAATACACTAGATTTGCGACAACGGAAAAACATAGCATGTAGCTCATAGATCTATAACATGGATTTGATATCAATAAACATATAGACGAAATCCTTAACATACTCATCTATGCGACAACACAAGATATCCATAAGCACACAGGTACCGGAAAGCAAGCATCATCAATAAACACATCATACAAGTAGTTATACAATCTGCCAGGAATTAATTTTACTATATCGACTGAATTGATATGATTTATTTGGGCATGATAAATTGATTTGTAGATCAAACTCAAAACTAGAACATTGTATATAATTGGATTATCTTCAAGGACAACAAAATATAGCTTCAATTACATTTTTTAACTACTCAAAATATTTATTTTACTTAGACATTTCTATATTTTTGGACTGCTTTGTCCCAGATTTATAGTACTGCGTTGCATGTGCATTTCACCTATCAAGGATTCATTTTTAGACCAGGCTATAGAAGAGTTATTTGTAGATAAATGAGTCACCTTTCTCCACAAAAAAACCTAGCCTCTTTATGATTTTTGAGCTGCTCCAAACGTTCATTTTACTAAACTATGTTCTGTTGAAAGTTTCTATTTCCTAGATTCATAACACTGTGATGTACATGTATTTTACCCATCAAGGAGTGATATCTAGAATAAGCTATAGAAGAGTTATTTGTAGATAAATGACTTATCTTTCTCCACAAAAAAACCTAGCTTAATTCAGATTTCGGAGCAGCTTAAAACACTCATTTTACTAAACTACATTCTTCTGGAGGTTTCTGTTTCTCGGATTTAAAGTACTTTATTGTATGTACATTTCACCTATGAAGAATTGATTTTCAGACTGAGCTATAGAAGAGTTATTTGTAATAAATGAGTTAGATTTCTCCACAAAAAAACCTAGCCTCATTCCCATTTTTAAACTACTCAAAATGTTCGTTTTACTAAACATCATTCTGCTGGAAGTTTCTGCTTCCCAGATTTGAAGATTGACTTGCATGTTGCATAGAACCTCAAAATACAACATCAAACACTTGCTAAACATTACTACACACTATATAGGTTCTAAAGTGAGTTAGAATACTCACCAAATCTTGAAATTTAAGCTTGAGCTTTGGATTTGAGCTTAGGAAGCTAGAATTCAACTTCAAAGGTGAAAGCTCCTTGTTCTTCTCCATCTAACTTCGTTTATCTCACCATGGATTTCATCTCCTAGCTCTCTCTAACTCTATATGCAGATTATAGATGATAAAAAAGTATCATGCAAGTGTATATGCATGTTTATATAGAGGTAGTGTAGTGATAGGTGTCTCCATGCATGTGCTAGTGTACACATGCATGGACAAGTGTCCTTGTACAAGACAAGTGGCTTGGGTGTGGGTGACATGTGGAGGAGGTATTGCATGCGCTGCCATGTGGCCGACCATGTGGGGCCCACCTCAGGTTGTGTACTACTTTCCTCGATTTACGTGCATAAGTTCCTCAGTATATATGTCAGTCTCGATTTACGTGCAAACATGTATTGTTTCTAATGTCCGGGTCCGGGTACGGGACTTCGTTAAATCCTATTATGGTCAAGTCGGTACGGTTACTATAGTCAAATCAGTAATCTTAAGATACGTCAAAACCGTCACCCTACTAAAATAATAATATAATAATATAGCTGGTCCAATACAGAAATTCGAAAAGCTGATATTATTAACAAAAAGAAAAGAAATTGCAGGTATTACACTCCTGCCTTTCCTCTCGGGCAGTACGTCTACTGTCGATGTCTCTGGCATCCTCAACGGGGGAAGGGTTGGCTCGGGCATGTCGTATGGTCAAGATCGGTTCCCGACCGTGCGTAACGTTCCCGAGTCATTTCCCAGCCACTGGAGGACGGCTCTGCTGGGCCAGCAGAACTCCGATCTGTTGTTGGATTTGACGCTGGCCCTCCAAGAGTTTTGTAAGGGTCGCGGTGATCTGCTCAGATGTCATGATTGCCGC
This sequence comes from Hydrangea macrophylla, assembly GCA_033977485.1. Classification (NCBI taxonomy): domain Eukaryota; kingdom Viridiplantae; phylum Streptophyta; class Magnoliopsida; order Cornales; family Hydrangeaceae; genus Hydrangea; species Hydrangea macrophylla. The sequence goes on along the minus strand of CM066985.1, from coordinate 33,742,727 downwards.
AGCCGGTGCCGGGGCCAGAGGAACATCCCCGTCAGACTGCTGATTAGCCTTCTTATCCTTCTTCGGTGGCATGACGATCAGTCAAGAGATTTGTTAATGAGAAGACTTGTCGCTTCCCATAGACGGCGCCAAGCTGATGATGCTAAAAATTTGTAAGAGTAAAGTAGAGCAGATTAAGGGGAGAGAGAGTGAGAGACTGGTTTTTTATATGTGGTTCGGTCCTGTTAATGAAGGTACATACGTCCACGTGTGTGTCTGAGCACGTTCACTATACTATAAAAAGAGCCGAGGGCCTATGGTGAACCAACAAGTCTAGAGCTACCGTAGGCCGGTCGGGCATGTTGATGAATGCTATAGAGGTGCTGTGTAGACTGAAAAGTTGGCCCCCTCAATGGGGGGTGAGAGGTCTCTTTTATAGATGTAAAAGACCTACTCATACATGGATAATTCAATTGAGCTTGATTGACATTAATTGTGGGGGTTTCTTAATTGGATTAGGAAATAGATGCACTTTCCATTAGTCTTCTAGCTATAGTAGGAAACGGCTCGGAATGCTCGGGATCATGCCTGTGGGCCCGGATGAGCTGTTCCCGCGGTGGGAGGTGCTTGTACGGTCTTCCTGACCTGTTGGCCGGGTCATGGATGAACCGCTTAGGAGGTATCAAGTGAACGAAACCGCTTAGGAGGGCATGGGCTGATTTTGGGTGTATCAGGTACTGTCTAGGAATCTCAGGCCAAGGGTACTTTCATACTTAGCCATCACAGTCACCTTTTATAGGTTAGATTTTAAAGCCTTATGTATCACTCATAGTTTAGGAAATTAGTTTTCACTCTCAAACCAGCTTTGGTTCTGGCATGCCCGCGCAACACTACAACAAACACTAATGCAATCGATCGGTAAGGAAATCAATTGCATCATTTGGAAAACGATTGGTACTTTGGTCGGTGCACAAGTTTATAAATACAGAAACCACAGGCAGAACATAGGATGTACGTCTTTTATTCTCCCAAAAGTTTCAGAATTGTTTATAGACTTCCTAAACCCTTCCTAAGCCTTCCAAGTTTGTTCTAGAGGTTCAACCAAACCCTAGCATCCAAACATATTCAAGAGACATAGGAGTGAAGATCTTTAGCACTAAAAGATCAAAAACACATTGGGAACAAAGATCACTAATGCCAGACAATGCTCACATGAAGTAGATCGGACTGCTCAAAATTTGAGTTCAATTGGAGATCGTATTCCTTCTGCCGAGCACATCTTTGTCGGATCAATGTGATCGGGATTGAATCATCACAACAATCATTGAAGAGTTCTCAAAATGATTCCTCAAATTGCAAAGGTACATCTATATCCATGTCTTTGTATGTATATTGATTGCATGTAATATAAACGAGAAGTAGATCTAGTTTCATTAACAATTTTAAACTATACCTATATTTTGTTGTACACTGAGATCCAATTTTTCCTTCAGCAATGCCTTGAGCTTTTTGAATGCCTCTTGGCATTCTTGGGACCACTCAAAATGGAATTCATTTGCTAAGAGTTGGCACATCGGCCTAGAGATCGAGCAAAAGTCGTCAATGAATTGTCAGTAAAAGCTCGCATCGCCCAAAAATGACTTATGTCTTTTAAGTATTTTTGAGGGGGAAAGGTTGGAAATGTAGGATTTTAGGTTTTGAAAATTAAAAATTACAAGCATTAGAAAATGAACGTCAAAGCATTATTTGGTATACGAGATCTACTTCTTATTGACTCTATCGATGCTAAGAGAAAAGAATGTACCTTTCTAGGCTTGAGCCCAATTCAAAAAATCTTCTCTTTGATTTTCCAGCAACTTTCCCTAGCAAGCCTTCACTCTTATGTCGCCTTGAATGCTTCCCGGAAGGCTAAGGCTGTGGGAACCCTAATGGAGATGTGAAAAAGGTATAGAGCACTTAGAATTAGGTCTGGACATTTTAGAGAGCTTAAAAATATGAATTGTACATTTTGTCTTCAAAGTCCTCCTATTTATAGAGCACTTAGAATTAGGAAGGTATAGAGCACTTAGAATTAGGTCTGGACATTTTAGAGAACTTAAAACTATGAAATGTACATTTTGTCTTCAAAGTCCTCCTATTTATAAGTTTTCTAACCGACCTTGGATTTAATCGATTGGACCCCTGTCTAATCGATTGAACCCCATCCAATAGATTGAACCTTTATCAATTGATTGGATCTCATCCAATTGATTGGTTTATCCCTTTTGCCTTTCTAAGTATTCTTATAGAGCTAAGAATGGGACCACATAGGTTATTTATTGGTGGCTTAGACCAGTTATTAATTCTTACGATCAAACTCTTTGATCAGCGAATTAACTAACTGATCAGTGAACTTTAACTCCACTATATAACAATAGCTGCACTCCAACCCAAAAGAACATACCCAAAGCAGTAACTAGACTTTTATGATTGTACTAATTCTTTGAAATTCCTTTTCTGTCCAATACTAGACGGATCTAGTTTCTGCTATAAAACTACTACAGAAACAAATCTGTGTCGACTCAGTTTCTGAAAATTACTAAAAATCAATATGTAAATCAAACTAGGATTCTAATAACACATCCATAGATTCAAATAAGTGTGACTCTGATACCAATTGTAGGATTTTAGTTTATGAAAACTAAAAATTGTACGCAACGGTTGGTATACGAGATCTACTTATTTTTGACTCTATAGATGCGTAGAGAAGAGAATGTACCATTCTAGTCTTGAGCCCAATTCAGAAAATCTTGTCTTTGATTTTCCAGCAGCTTTTTCCTAGCAAGTCTTCACTCTTATGCCTCCTTGAATGCTTCCAGGAAGGTTAGGGATTGTGGTAACCCTAATGGAGATGTGAGGAATGTACAAAGCACTTAGAATTTGGTTTGGACATTTTTGAGAGCTTAAAACGACGAACTGTATATTCTGTCTCGCATGTCCTCCTATGTGTAAGTTTTCTAACCAACATTGGGTTCAATCGATTGGACAGGACCTTGGTTTCAATCGATTGGACCCTGTCCAATCGATTGAACCCATCCAATCGATTGGAATGTATTCAATCGATTAAACAGATATCAATTGATTCGATACCATCCAATCGATTGGTTATCTCTTTTGCCTTTCCAAGTATTCTTATGAAGCTAAGAATGGGCCCTCCTAGGTTCTTATTGTTAGCGTAGGCCAGTTGTTTTTTTTTTTTTTGAAAAATTGGTAAATCCAGTTGTTAATTCCTATGATCAAACTCTTTGATCAGTGAATTAACTAACTGATCAGTTAACGATAAATCCACTGTACAATTGGAGCTTATCGGCAGAAACGAATCAATTTAGATAATCCTTTGTGGCTCCGGTGGCGACTAGATCAACGCGTTATTGCTTCAAGAGAAGCTCCCGTTGAAGTTCACTATGAATCTTTGGGTACCTATTATGAGATTTATGGGCACTATCTAATAGTAAGAAGTATAAAAAAAGAAATTATTTTTATATACATTCGAACCACTGTTGGTTATATTTCTCTTTATCGAGAAATTGAAGAAGCCATACAAGGGTTTTGTCAGGCCTGCTCATATGGTATCTAATCATATGGTACCTAAGCCACTGTTGAAGTTCATATGATAACTACACTCCAACATAAAAGAACATGTCCAAAGTGGTAACTAGACTAGCATGATTGTACTAATGTCCCTCTACCTTCAGCATTCGTAATCATGTTCAGGTAGTCAGATAAATTGTTACTGTCAACCTGAATGATGATTACATCTTCCATTCCTTGAGTTTTCATTCACCTCACATAATTACCAAACTTGTTGATAACTACTTATCAACAAAACTATAATTCTCAGTAATCAACTTGGTGACATTTTCAAGGGAATGCTTACTCTTCATCAGAGGGTAGGTTCTTTCTTGACAATATATGTTCACAACCCTATGAACATGACTTACCCAAGAAGCCCATGTGTTGATCTTGAAGACCTCACTATTTTTAAGTCGAAGTAGTCACGTCTATAGTCTGTGTCCATAATCGACTCAAGATTAAGATCATGTACCTTATACAAGTTTGAGTTCCTATCAATTGTTGACAGTTTTGGATGTTAATATGAAAATCTCATGGTCAGTCAATGCACTATAAGCACTAGCATATTTAACTAAGAGTCTTGCACTCTAGTGATTGAGAAGCATCACTCCATCTAATGGTAGTTAATAATGCTACAGTGTGCCTGAAGAGATATCCAGTCTCATCATCCTCTATGATAATTTTAAATATCAAAGAATAGTAATTTGTATCTCCTATGTATGTATCTCATACACACATGAATTACCTACTATGATATTTAAGGATTACATACACCATTCATCTCATGAAGTACATATAATTATATGTATATCAGATATCCATATGTAAATGTCAAGTGTCATATATATAAAGAAAAGGGTTTGAGAGCACAATCCCAACATAAAAGGATGTCAATTTTATTTTTTCTACTTGCATTCCCCCGCTAGACATGATGTGGCCTAGCACGATCCCTTGTGTCACCATGAAGTGAAACTTCTTCAAATTAAGCATGAGAGTCATTTTTTCTATACATCTCTTGAGAACCTTTTCACGATTCTCAAGGCATTCATCAAAAGAATCTCCAAAGACAGTGAAGTCATCAATGAAGACTTCTAGAAACTTCTCCACTAAAAAGCATCCTCCTATAGGCAAACATGCCAAAGGGGCATGTGAAGGTGGTTTTCTCTTGGTCCTCAAGGGCTATTTTTATTTGGTTGTACCCCGGGTACCCATCTAAAAAGCATATGATCAAGAAAGGGTAGAGGAAAATGGTCCTTTCGAGTGATCGAATTCAACTTCCTATAATCGATACAAACATGCTACCCTGTAGTGGTTCTAGTGAGAACTATCTCACCACTCTTATTTTCCACAACTAAGATTCCCGACTTCTTGGGTAGGACTTAGTCACTCACTATCGAATATGGGATAGATTATCCCTAGATCCAACAACTTGATGACCTCAACCATCACCACCTCTTTCATGTTAGGATTAAGCCATTTTAGATTTGGCAAGAAGGTTTGGCTTCATCCTCTAGGTAAATCTTAGGAGAAATGCCCCTCAAGTTAGCTATGAACCACCCAATAGCACTCATGTGCTCTCTCAAAATTCTCATCAATTTCTCTTCTTCATAAAGGTCAAGTTGGGACGAAACAACCACCAAAAAACTCTCATCCTCTCCTAAAAATGCATACTTGAGCTCACTTGATAAAGTTTTGACCTCAAGTTTAGGAGTGACAACATTGGACGGAAGAGGGAAATTATCCCTTGGGGTAGTCTCTCAAAATTAGAGCTCCACATGGCCTCTTCGAGAATTCTCTCAACATCTACTACCTCCTGAATGACTCATTCATCCTTTCAAACTCATGATCACATTCAGCAAGAGCATTGTCGATAGCTAAGCATTTTTCAATATGTTCAAGGCTAGCAACATTATCATTAAGCAATAAATTATGATCAAGCGACGGGCCAATGCATGGTTCATTAATGTCCATATCACAAGAAAAATCAAAGAAATCTGGCACCAATGAGTCAATGAGTGAGACTTCATAAATTTCATCTCCATATTCCTCATCAAGGTCTGGTTGTTTAAAGAGGGAGAAAATGTTCACATCCAAAGTCATATTGCCGAAAGTTAAACGTATGAGACCATTCTTACAATTAATTTGAGCATTAATGGTAGTGAGGAACGGATGACCTAAAATGATTGAGATTTGGGAGTGCTCATTTTCAATGGGTTGGTATCTGTAGATACCGACATTTGGACCCACATTTGCTTTTTACTTTTTCAAAACAAATGACAGTAGCCACTTCATTTCTTTAGAATAAAATTAAGAAACCATTTTAAAAGCTATTGTTCTTTTGGAAACTAGCAATTTCTTGGTCTAGGGATTACATAATGAGTGGGGAAGGAGCCCAGCGGACTAAAGCACTCCCTCTCATCCTTTCTCGCGATAAGCCTCTACTCAACATCTGATACCAACTAATACGAACCCCGCCAACAATGTGAGAAACCCGTAACACGATTAATGCCTCGGACCGTTCTACTGTCAGATTCAAATGGAAACCGCGACCCAACAACTATAACAGATGCGAACCTTGGTATAAAGGATGAAGACGCCACAATCAAGGATGGAAAACTCGATTGATAAGTCCAGGTATGAACGCCACAGAGTAAATCTGATAAGTTTGAATAGTTCTTCAAAGAACCAAAGAGAAAACTCTCATACTATTATTAATGATCAAAACTGAATATTACAAACCCTAAACTGTTTAAATAGCTGAGGCTTACGGTTGGGCCCTATAAGCCTACGAAATATTATGGCCCAATATAATTCACCCCAAAACTAAATGAAAATAAACTAACAAATATGAAAAGTTCCTAAGTTGGCATGCAAGCCTACAATTTATTCCAGAGCTTGAATCATGGACACCCAGCCTTGTGGATCACTAGTATCCTCCTTTGGGCCACAAAGATTAGTCTCAACCCAAATTTGTTGAACCAGCCCATTGAGATTGTCCTTGAACCGTTTTGCTTGCGCCCTTGTAACTGAACCAATTAACACGTGGTTCGGGTCCGCATTCCACCTTGTGCTAGCCGCCATGTTCTCATCAACATCCTTATAATTGAATTAATAATTCAAATGTGCCCTCAAATAATACATAGATATAGATATACATTTCAAAAGCATGTTGAAAGGGTGTAAGATTGCCACTGACAAAATGGCATACAAAACCAAGTAGGTTCATCTAGCAAGCGAATGATATGCAATAGAGAACGATAAAATTCACTGAGATCCAGCTGTGATAGAAAACGTTCAATGCATACAAAATAAAAAAGTACCTACAAAAAGTTGACTCTAATTCGTATATACGCATAAGGCAAAACCCTAGTCTAAGGTGTCGCGCACGGAGTAAAAAATTGATAAAATCAAATAATGAAGTAAATAAGGGGAAATTCAAGGAGTCATACCTCAAGAATGTTACAAAATAGAAGTTAGTCCACATGCTTGAACAGAAACAATATCAAATTTCACCTAAATTCAACAAGAATGAAGGAAATTGACAAAGTTATGAATTCTTCCCAACCAAAGAAGTCACAACGCCCCCAATAGATACATAAGTCTCAATAGGAAGATCTAGATGGACCTTAACCTAGATCCAATATAATGTCCATATAGAAGTGATATGACTCCAGCATGATTGAAGAGAATTCATCACTAGGTTCAATCAATCACAATCTATTCCTATGATCTAATGTTCCATAATACAAGCACTACTTCTAAATATGATGATCATGAATGTATGAGAATGAACAAGACATGAATTACTTATTGATTTGGATCCTATAGTACCCTCTATATTTAAGTCCAATTATTCTTATTCAAGACATGATTCAAGCCTTAAGGCATGAGAAAATCATTTGGATCAAAGTGGGTAAGACTTACCAAATCTGTCCCAGGATTTCAGAATTTACAGAGAAGAAACTAGACTTTCAAAAATAGAAACCTCATCGTTCCCATGGTTTGATCTAGTGATTTTGGAGTATGACATGCATGTATGAGTCTAGCATCTAATGCAAAAAGAAAATCAAAGATCAGATGGTCCAATCTCTGGGAATTGGACCAAGACCAGACATCACTCAGGATTTATCAACTCTCTGTCCAGAGATTTAACATGATTTATTGAAAATAGCAAATTAATCTCAAACCACTCAAATTTATTGGAGAATGTATTAAACTCATCATAGGGCATAGGAAAAATAATTTAAAGCCTAAAACACTTGGTTAATTCTCTGATCCAAACAATTTAAATAGGTTCACTATTCTGGAATTCTGGACAGAGATTAATTAGATCACAAAACCTATGATCAAACGATGTTAACCACATAGTTGGAACAAAACAAAAATTTAAGTGTAAGCCTTTGTGTTATGAACATATTCCAATTGGTCTCATTCAAATCCAATGGATCATGATTTAATAAAAAATCTTTGATCACAACTTGTTAATGAATTCACTATACCATTGCTGAATTGTCATTTATTATTTGAATCCCACTCGATCCATAATTCTAAAGAGAATTTAACCAAGTATTGATTATGACCACTAAGACAACAATCAAAACATCATGAATCTCCATGGATTTAACCTTGAATAGACATCAATGAAGATCTCTAAGGATTTACTCAATCTCATTAATATGCTTAAACACTTGGACTTATTTGAATCTAAACACCAAGCCATGAAAATTAGCTTGTTCTAAGTCCAATTCCTCTCTCAAGTTGATGATCCTTGAGGAATCATGACTTGTTTTATTTGCTTCTCCTCTTGAATCAATGATCCTTGGAGACTAATAATACTAACCCACATGACTTTCAATGAAATATAAGGGGATTTCATGAAACCTTCAAATTGATGGACCCAAGTCATGAATGTAAGACTTAGATCCACCAATTTTTTTTTTTTTTTCGGAAAAAAGATCCACCAATTGTACATAATTATGGTTAAGATTAATCTCAATTTTCATGTAAATCATAAATTTACAGAAAATTAAGAGATCAAACTCTAAGGATTCAAATGGGATGTTGAAGATCCCATGAATTCCAAGAGAAGAGCATTAACAAAAGAGATAAAATTTAAACCAACTTGTTGATCTAAGTTGAATTCTACTTAGAAAACTTGTTTCTTTTTTTCGAAAAACTGGCTAATTAATCCAAAAACAAAGTACAAAAGTACAAGGGGCATTCCCCATGATATACAATAAGAGCAAAAGGATGTGGTAAAAACCACCAACAAACTATCAAACAGGGGATGAAAACCTATCTACATGGTGACCCAAGATAAAAAGTCATCCCTTTGAGTATTGAGATAGCAACCAAGTACTCTACACGCCAAAAAGACACAAAAGTTGGGTAAACAAAAGGAAAACCCCTCACTTAACAATCAACAACCGAATCAACTATAATCTGTTCATCTGTTGCTGCCAAAATCGAAACAAGGGAGAATCAGGTCCATATAGATAAGTAGTCATGGATTTTAGGATCCTTGTGCCACCTAATCAACTGGTAAGATTGGTTAATACTTGTTTCGCATTAAATCTATGATCATTTAGATCCAAATCAACAAATCAAAAGAGAATTCAATCACAATTTAAGTGGTGACTGAAGACGGGGGAAAGAGAAGAGACTTTTTGAAAATGTGTAAAGATCCTAGTTTATCCTATGAATTGTGATTGAATTATGTTAAAATACAACTTAAGATGAGAGAACTACCTATGAATTTCCTCAAATTTCTATGGTTTTGTAAAGATCTTCAAGGGTTCTTCACACTCTTCTTCAAGCTTTCTTCAATGGCATCTCTTCCAAATTCTCTTAATTTTCCAAATTAGCCGACAATTCATCAACCCCTTGCAATGGAGATGTATATCTCCTTATATAGACTACTTTGAAGGAGGTTATTTAGGTAAATTCAAGGTAGTTTCAGCATGTGATGGGTGTTCAATACGCACTTGAGATTCTAGAGACAAAGTAAGACTGTTACAGGCCGCGACACTCAGTGAGTTGTCTGCGACACTCATTGAGTACCGGTCTGGCACTCGCGGACTACCAATGCTGCACTCAATGAGTGCCTCCACGACCTCTGCATGCCATTTTCTTTTCTTTTTATTTTTTTTCTTTTTCTATTTGTATTCTTGTTTTCTTTTCTTTTTCTATTTGAAATATTTTTCTTTTCTTTTCAAATTCAGTTGAACAAAATCCATTTTCTTTATAAAATAGAAGAAAAGTTTATTTATTTATATATACATAAATATATATTGAATGCTTTGCCATTTTTTTTTTCGGAAATTGGTAAATAGATTCCAAAAAAGAATGTACAAAAGTACAAGGGGCATACCCCAGGATATTAAACAAAATGTAGCATAAGGACAAGTGGCAAAGCACACCACTGAAAAGGCTTCAACAAGCCAAGATAAAAAACAATCAAACACAAATCAACTGAAAAGCAAATCAAAAGCTAATCAAAAGATACTACAAATCAAAGCCAAAAGACAACAAAACCAATCAACAAAATAAAAGAAAAGATGAAGAGCTCAAAGAGCTAATGCCAATTCAGCAGCAAAGCATCAAGGTGGTTATGCCTTTTCCATTTGATCCTGATTTGAGCATAAACATGTGAGACAAAGATCTTCAATAAATGTTCATTTGGTATTGCGGCATTCTTGACATTTCTATTATTCCTTTCTTTCCACAAGCCATAGATAATAACTCCCAAGCAAATTCTGGGAATCATTTGTTGCGAAGAGTTCCCCTTCCAATGCTGGACCATCCAGGTGACAGTTCTATCCCAAGGAGTACCATTCCAGTTAAGCTCACACCTAATCATCAGATCCTGCCAAATGAATTTAGAGTAATCACAATCAAAGAAAAGATGTTTATGAGAGTCCATATATTTACCCTTTTTCCAAAAAAAAAAAAGAGCAAGCAAGAGGGCCAAGAGTAAAATTGCAGATCCTATCCTGTGTAGAAAGTCTATTCTGGATGGCAAGCCATAAAATCAAGTTCTATCTAGAAGTACAGCCAGAGTACCAAGCAAAAGGGTACCAAGGGACAGTAGGACTAGATGGTCTTAGATGATTCCAGACATAGGAGAAACTAAAATTCCCATTGGGAGAGGTGGTCCATTCAATAGTATCATTTCGATCAGTAGGAACATAAAAATTTGTCAAGAGGTCTCGGACCTCATTAAGGCCAATAGAAATGGAAGCAGGCCAATGCCAATCAAGGTGAGTAATGATAGTAGCCACTTTGGCTTTTGGGTCAATAGCTGCATCATAGGCAATTCTGCTAGTGTATTTCTCAAAAAGAGGCCCACATGGGAGCCAATTGTCATACCAAAGGGAGGTATGTAAACCATTACCAATCTTATGCCTAATAAGAGGTCTAGCTATATTTCTGAGTTTCAAAAGCTTCCTCCAATACCAGGAGCATTGTCCGGGGGCTTTAACCTCCCAAATGCTTTTGGTTTTGATCATGTAGAGGTGGACCCATTACTTCCAGAGGGAATTGTTAGTGGGGTCAATGAGGTTCCCGAGGTGTTTAAGATTAAGTACAGTATTAGTAAGGAAAATGTCCTTAAACCCAAGGCCTCCCTCTAGCTTGGGTCTACAAACATTAGCCCATGCCACTTTAGCTCCATGGGCTGTTTCAGTTGTTCCCCTCCAAAGAAATCTTATCAGAGCTTGTTCCACCTGCTTACGAACACTTTTAGGAAGAATAAACATACCAGACCAATGAAGTTGAATACCAGATAAAACAGATTGGATGAGTTGGGATCTACCTGCAAAGGAAAGAGATTTGGACTTCCAAGAATTGACCCTAGAGCAAATCTTAGTAATGAGATCTTCAGAGTGGATTTTTTTTAACTTAGTGGTAATCAAGGGAACTCCAAGATACTTTAAGGGGAGCTCTCCCTTAGTAAATTGGAGTTCACGTAGCAAATCAATAGCCAAGTTTTCATCAATCCCAGAGAAGAAAAGGCAACTTTTAGAATTATTAGCTTGAAGCCCAGATAAGTCATAAAATTGGTTTAAAGTATGCCTAATAAGCTTTGCAGAATCTATGTCACCATGAAACAGAATTATTAAATCATCCGCAAAGCAAAGGTGGGATATTTTCAATTTATCACATTTCCAGTGAAACGAAAATGTTCCATTTTGAATATTAAAGTGAAGTAATTGGCTAAAAGCATCCATAATGATAACAAACAAGTATGGAGAGATAGGATCACCCTGTCTAAGCCCCTTAGCACCCGCAAAATACCCTACAGATTCACCATTGAAGTTAATGGAGTACCTAGGAGTGGATATACAAGCTTGGATCCATTTCCTCAATCTAGGGGGAAAACCCAAAGTGTCAAGCAGGTCAAAGAGGAAGGTCCAATTGACATTGTCGTAGGCTTTCATAAGGTCAACTTTAGCTGCAGCCCTTGATTTTCCACCAACCTTGTGATAATCCCTCAAAAGGTCCTGAGCTAACAACACATTGTCACTTATTTTCCTCCCTTTAACAAAAGCGGATTGAGCTTGATCAATAATTGAAGGGAGAACCTTCTGAATTCTATTAGCCAAAATTTTAGATATACATTTGTAGATAGTATAACAACAAGAGATAGGCCTAAAGTCCCCCATCTTAGAAGGATTGGGGACTTTAGGTATCAAAGCTATAATAGTGGCATTAGATTCCTTAATCAGTTCTCCAGATATAAAGAATTCGTAAATAGCTACAGAGACTTCATCTCCAACTAAGGCCCATGAATTTTTTAAAAAATGAGCATTAAATCCATCAGGGCCCGGAGCTTTGTTATCATGCAAAGAGAAAAAAGTATCTTTAATCTCAATTAAGGTTGGAATTCTGTCAAGATCATGTAAAAAAATTTCAGGGATCCTTTTGTGAATAAAAGTCCTTAAGAAATCCATCCCTAAATAGTTATTACCAGCAGGAGAGCCAAGAAGAGCTTGGAAATGTCGAATGGCTTCATTTTTAGCTTCCTCAATATTACTAGTAAATTGGCCATTAGCCTTCTCCAACTTGAAAATTCTTTTCCTGTTTCTTCTACCTTTGATAGTTTGAAAGAAATATCTGGAGTTCTTATCCCCACACTCCAGCCATTGTAATCTGGACTTTTGCTTAAGAGTTTCTTCCTCAATCCAAATAGACTGCAGAAATCTTTCCATGCTCACTTTTTGTTTTGAAATAAGATTAGAGTCATGAGGGTGGTGGAGAAGCTCAGAGTGGACATTTTCCAAATCTTCCCTAGCTTTATCGGCATTAAGTTTTTCTTTTCCTGTGATATGTCTACTAAATCTTTTTAAATCATGTTTAACAGATCTAAGTTTATGACAAATTTGGAATTGGAGAGTACCTCTCACATTAGTGTTCCAAGCTTGGGAGACAATTTCAGGATAATGATCCAGTTGGGTCCAAAAATTAAAGAATTTAAAGGACCTACCCTTCCTCGTGACAATCTTATCCACAAAAGTAATAATAGGAGAATGGTCAGAGATACCTGGTTTGTGAAAATGAGTGTAGGAGTCGGGGAAATTATCAAGCCAAGTTTGGTTCACCAAAGCCCTATCTAGCTTTCTTTCAGTGAAATCTGGACTCCCAAATCTCCTGTTACACCAAGTAAAAAACTCACCAGAATATCTCAAATCCGAAAGACTTAACTGATTTATAAGGTTGCTAAAATCAGAGATCTCAGAATTCAAACATGCATTAGAATCAGAAATTTCAGCAGTTTGTAAAACAACATTAAAGTCCCCCAAGATAATGTGATTAGGAGAGTTAGACCCTGCAGTAATAGAATTTAAAGAGTTCCAGAGATCCACTCTTTCACTACCATGGTTAGACCCATAGACAAAGGAGGCCTCAAAGGAAATACTCTTATCATCACTCTCGATAAAAGTGTGAATAAGTTGGGGGGTAGAGTTCAAAATAGATAGATGAACTTTTTCAGGATTCCAACCCACCCAAATTCTCCCAACAGAAGTTGGAGTACTATTAGTGACAAGGTTCCAATCTTTAAAAATAAACTTTTTAATCAAATCCTCATTGGATTGTCTAACCTTAGTTTCAACAATGCCAATAACTTCAAGGTTATTTTGATAAATGAATTTTGCAACCTCGGATTGTTTTAAGGGTTGGTTGAGACCCCTTATATTCCAACAACAAATAATCATTAAGAACATTTATGGGGTTTTTTCCTCCTTCCTGAGGAATTGTTATTTTTAGAACTAGTAGTGTGCAATGAGGTATTCTTACCTTTAGGAGAAAGGAGTAGAGGAGAAGATTTCTGACCTGGGTCCAGGGAACTGGGCTGAAAATCCTTACCAGAGATAGAAGAGAGCTCAGAGGGAGGAGGGGGGATTAAATTTTCCATGCTGTCCACGGATTTGACTATTGATTCATTCGAAACCTCCTTGGGAATATGCATTATACCAACCTCAACAATGTCAGGAAGATGTCTTGAATGACCAGCAACTTCAGGAAGATGTCTAGTGAAATCCTGCACATCCTCAAAAATGGACTGTCTAGAAGGGGCATCCTGGGTTTGACAGAGGCCATCTTCCTCCAAATAGATCGGAGGACTACTTTGGACATCTTCTTCAACAAAGGAAACATCCAAGCTTGAAAACTTATTACTTCCCAGAATAGCAACATTAGGAATAATAGGAGAGTTATGGGATATGCTAGAGTTCAAACCATGATTACTTCCAATAGTCTGATCACAAGTTGTATCAACCAACTTAGAAGAGCTAGCTATAGTCTCCATATTTTCAGAATTGATGAACTTTCCTTTATCCTTGGTTTTCCACTCACCCTCCAAATTGTTATGGGTAGGAGCATTTTGGACAGAAGTGGTAGCCTTAGGTAATTTAGGCAGTTTGGAGCAATCATGCCCGAATCGTTTACACTTAGCACATCGAATCGGAATCCACTGGTATTCGATAGGAAGATAAATAGGATCAATCTCACCGGTAATTGGGTCTTCAAAATCAATCACAAGCTCCTTCAGAAGTTCTTGGTTGGCATTCAATTCAATACATATTTGAGCATACGAGAAGCTTTCTAAAGAGCATGAATCACCCTTAAGGACTCGGGGTTTTGTCAGACGTTGTTGTCATCGATTTTAGAGGTAATAATCCCCTAAATTTGATAGTCAATCAAAATTGGGGTGTCTACAGTTTTCCCGTCTTCGGCAAAGCTTGTTAAGCAACGCATATCACAAGTGAATGTCGAAGTCTGTGTGAAGATAGCCTTTGACCAAGCAGTCGAATTTAGGTAAAAACAAAGATGCGTTGCAAAACAGGCGCAGAAATGGTCGTTGTTTGTCGTGCTCAATGGTGAGCTACCTATATATCCAAACGGGAATCAGACCAGGAAGTAGTTCGGGCAAAGGGCAACACTTAGGCATAAAAGATCATACAAATGAATGCGCCTATCCTATCATGATGCATGTGCTCATGCAATGCTCCCAAAGGGAGTGAAATGAATCTAGTCATGCTAGTGTTACGCTCGCTCGATTTTAAACTTTTATTGCATGATGCATGATGTGATGACCAGAGATGATTATCGGAGGTTGGTCGATGCAAATCTATTACAAGAACCAAAAATGACTAGAAGTTTTGGTAAATGCAAATTTGTTGCAAGAATTGAGAAGGTGCATCGGATCAGGAATTTTGGTCAACGCAAATCTGTTACGAGGACCGAGAATGAAAATTCGTTACATCCCCAGATTCTGATACTTTTGATCAATGCAAATCTGTTACGAGGACCGAGATGTAAATTTTTTTTTTTTTTTTTTTTTTTTCGGAAATCGGTACATTAATAAAAAAACTAGATGTAAATTTGTTACACTCCCATCTTTTGATATTTTCATCGATATAAATTCATTACAATGATCAAGAATGGAAATATGTTATACTTCCTAATCAGGTCAACGCAAATCTGTTACGAGGATCGATAATGCAAATCTGTTATACTCCCAAATTCTGATATTTTGATCAATGCAAATCTGTTATCAGGATCGAGAATGCAAATTTGTTATACTCCCCAACTTTTGGTCTATGCAAATCTGTTACGAGGATTGAGAATACAAATCCATTACACTCCCAAATTTTGATATTTTGATTGACGCAAATCCATTACGAGGATCAAGAATGCAAATCCATTACACTCCCCAATTAGATCAACACAAATTTGCAATAAGGACTGAGAACATAAGTCCATTACATTCCCAAAAACTCTAATATTTTGATCAATGCAAAAAAAATTACGAGGATCGAGAGTGCAAATCCATTATACTCCTGATGCAAATCATGGCACGTCTTCAAGGGAACCAGTTCAAATTCCAATTGGACCAGTTACGAGGGCTCGAGCAAAGAAGTTCAAAGAGGCACTCAATGGGCAAATTCAAGAAGTTTGGTCTCAGGAAAATTCGTGGAGGCCTATGGAGCTTGGTCCACAAAGATGTCTCAATCTAATTCAAGTTCTAGAAGAATAATCCAGTAGTTCAAGATTGAAGTCAAATTTTAGATTTCCTAAAATTAGAATTTGATTGTCATTTTTTCTTAATTGCTTAAATTGCTGAATTAGGCTTGCATGCCAAATATGGAACTTTCCTTATTCATTTAGTTTTGTTTTATTTTAATTTTTTGCGAATTTATTTTGGGGCATAATATTTCGTAGGCTTATTGGGCACAACTGTAAGCCTCAGCTATTTAAACAGTTTTTGGGTTTGTAATATGCAGTTTTGATCATTAATAATATTGTGAGAGTTTTCTCTTTGGTTCTTTGAAGAACTATTCGAACTTATCAGATTTACTCTGTGGCGTTCATACCTGGACTTATCAATCGAGTTTTCCATCCTTGATTGTGGCGTTTTCATCCTTTATACCAAGGTTCGCATCTGTTATAGGTGTTGGGCCGCGGTTTCCATTTGAATCTGACAGTAGAATGGTCCGAGGCATTAATCGTGTTACGGGTTTCGTCACATTGTTGGCGGGGTTCGTATCAGTTGGTATCAGAGCACAGTTCTAGTCTCAGGTTTATCCTATCTTTTTCGTTTATGTTCTTATTCATTTCTTCTGGTTCTGTTCTTATTCGTTCTTGTTTCTGAACCATATAAAAAAAAGGTGTTCAATTACGATCTGGAATTTTGTGTTTAGGGTTGCGAATCTAATCTGTGATTTTCTCTTGTTACTTCATGTTTGTTCATTCCCGTGATCGTTGTTATTGTGGTCTTTTCCTTCTCAGGAATTCGGGTTTCTGAAACAGATACGTGAATTGTGAAGTCTCTCTGACTATTCAAAAACAAAAACAAAAAAAAAAAAAAAAGAAAAGGAAAAAAAAGAAAAGAAAAAGAAGAAGAGAAGAGAAGAGATCGGTAAGTGATGAGAATCAAGGAAGCACTTAATGGGCTGAATTGGGCTGATTATAAATGGAGAATCCAAGAAGATCAAGGTGGCATTTTTTTGGGTTGATCTTATTAATTGGGCATAAATTTGAAGAAGATAGGGCTGATTATATTTCCTAATCATATTTATGCATGTGGAAGAATAATGGGCTGAATATAACTTCCAAGATATGGCTATTTATGTTTTATAGTTGGTAGTTGGGAGTTTGTTCATGTTTCTATGTGTTTTTAATGAGTTAAATACTTTTTTGTATAAAAAAAAAAATGCCACCTTGATCTTCTTGGATTCTCCATTTATAATCAGCCCAATTCAGCCCATTAAGTGCTTCCTTGATTCTCATCAGTAAGCCGCGATAAAAAAAAATAGTACAAAAACTCGGCTTAAAATTTTATTTTTGTCTTACAATATTGGGGGTCTAAGGAGTCCAAATCTGACCTTACTCCATAGTGTGAAAATTTTTTTTTTTTCCGAAAATTCTATTTTTTTGTGCTTTTGGAAACCTAGCCATCTGCGTTCGTTTTCAGTCGTGCTTTCAACTTCCAAATTTGATTGGTCTAGTTTGGGTGTGGATTGTTACTGAGAAATTCTGGTCATTGTTTGATCAGTTTCATAAGAACTAAGTGAGAATTACTACGAGTGGAAAAAGGCAGGAATGGTGAGCACATAAGAGGGTAAAAGCCGACTCGATTTTTGAGTGTAAACACGAGTGAATCATATTCTTGAGTGAGTGTAGTGAGGATCTGTTCTATTTCTAATCCATTCTTGCAGGGATTATGGCTCAAGATCAGGGAAGAGTCACAAATGAAGAGGCTCAACAGCCGATTGTTACGAATTTACAAATGCAAGCTTTAGTGGGTGAGATGAGGCGGATGATGAGGGCAGAATTGGAACCGATACATGAGAGATTGGATAGAGTTGAAGAGGGTACACCACATAGGCAACCACAAAATGTTCGTAATGTACAAAGAAGAGCGAGAGTTGATGATGAGGAGTATTTTGGGGAAGACTTTGATGAAGAAAATGATCGGGAGTCAATAGATAATCAAAGGAGATATGGTGGTCGGGGTAGAGAAGTTAGGTTTAGAGAAGCTAGGAACTGGGAAGATAACAATTTGGGTAGTATTAAGATGAAGATTCCTTCGTTTCAAGGAAAGACTAATCCGGAAGCATATCTTGAATGGGAGAAGAAGGTGGAATTGGTATTCGATTGCCATAATTACTCCGAGATTAAGAAAGTAAAACTTGCTGCCATTGAATTTTTTGATTATGCTATTATTTGGTGGGATCAATTGGTGCTGAATAGGAGGAGAAATAGGGAGCATCCAATAGAGACATGGGAGGATATGAAAACTGTGATGAGGAAGCGATTCATTCCAAGCTACCACTATCGGGAGCATCAAATTTTTTTTTTTTTTTTTTTTTTATTTTTTTTTTTTTTTTTTTTTTTTTATTTATTTATTTATTTTTTTTTTTTTATTTTTCCGAAAAAAAAATAGGAGTGTAGAAGAATATTATAAGGAGATGGAAGTTGCGATGATTCGAGCGAATGTAGAGGAAGATCGAGAGGCTACAATGGCTAGATTCTTAGTTGGGTTGAATCGGGAAATTGCCAATGCAGTGGAATTGCAACACTATGTTGAATTGGAGGATATGGTACACATGGCTATTAAAATTGAGAATCAACTCAAGAGGAGGGGCAGCAGCACACGTCCAAGCCAAAATTGGAGGACATCTTCCCTACTAGGTGCTATGTTAAGGACAAGGTATGTAGTGTGATTATTGATGGTAGTAGTTGTACTAATGTTGCAAGCACAATAATGGTGGAGAAGTTAGGGCTGTCCACGCTGAAACACCCTAGGCCATACAAGTTGCAATGGTTAAATGATAGTGGTGAGTTGAGGGTGAACGAACAGGTGTTAGTGGAATTTCGAATTGGTAAGTACGAAGATGAAGTGATGTGTGATGTAGTACCGATGCATGCTGGACACTTATTGTTAGGGCGCCCATGGCAGTTTGATAGGCGCGTGAAGCATGATGGCTTTACGAACAAATATTCATTTGTACTTAATCAACGTTCGATCACTCTTGTGCCTTTAACCCCGCAACAAGTTTATGAGGATCAAGTGAGGTTACAAAAGGAGAGTGTTCAAAAAGGAGAGAAAGAGAAAAAGAAAGTGAGTGAAAATTCGAGTAAAGAAAAAAGAGAGGCCGAGAAAATTGAGAGAGAAAAAAGCGAGAAGATTCGGCTAGAGAGATAAAAATAGAGAGAAAAACAAATTTCTATGCAAAAGAAAGTGAAATCAAAAGAGCAATATTTCTAAATCAGCAAATGATTGTACTATTGTACCAGGAGGCAGTTTTGAACACTAACTAGATTGAGCCCATTTTGCCTAGTTCTGTTATTTCTCTTTTGCAGGAATTTGGTGACGTCATGCCCGAAGAGATTCCACACGATTTGCCACCTACTCGAGGGATCAAACACCAAATTGACTTTCGTACCTGGTGCTTACATTCCAAACCGACCTGCCTATCATTAATCCTCAGGAGACAAAAGGAGTTGCAAGGCAAGTAAGTGAATTAATAGAAAAGGGGTACGTGAGAGAAAGCATGAGCTCGTGTGCCGTTCCAATGATTTTAGTTCCTAAGAAGGATGGGACGTGGAGGATGTGCGTTGATTGTCGAGCCATCAACAACATCACGGTAAAGTATCAACACCCTATCCCTCGCTTGGATGATATGTTAGATGAACTGCATGGTGCTTGTGTATTTTCTAAGATTGATCTAAAAAGTGGTTATCATCAAATAAGAATGAAAGAAGGAGATGAATGGAAAACTGCTTTTAAAACAAAACATGTGGTTAGTGATGCCATTTGGATTAACTAATGAACAAAGTACATTTATGCGATTAATGAACCATGTCTTGCGTACTTTTATAGGCAGATTTGTTGTTGTCTATTTTGATGATATACTCATTTATAGCAAAAACTTTGATGACCATGTTCTACACTTGAAATTAGTTTTGGAAGTCTTGAGAAAGGAAAAGTTATTTGCTAATTTTAAGAAGTGCACTTTTTGCACAGATAAGCTTGTGTTTCTTGGTTTTGTTGTTAGTGCCCAAGGAGTACAGGTTGATGAGAAAAGGTTCGTGCGATTCGCGAGTGGCCAACGCCCACGAGTGTAGGCCAAGTTCAAAGTTTTCATGGGCTTACTAGTTTTTATCGGAGGTTCGTGAAAGACTTTAGTAGCATAGCCGCTCCGCTTACCAAAGTCATCAAGAAGAACGTTGGATTCAAATGGGAGGAAGAAAAAGATAAGGCGTTTCAATTACGTAAAGAAAAATTAACTCTTGCTCCGTTACTTGTTCTACCAGATTTTACTAAAACATTTGAAATTGAATGTCATGCTTCAAGTATTGGCATAGGCGCAGTTATCATGCAAGGAGGACGACCAATTGCATTCTTTAGTGAGAAATTGAGTGGGGCTGCCTTAAACTACCCTACCTATGACAAGGAAATGTATGCGTTAGTCCGAGCATTGGAAACGTGGCAACACTATCTTTGGCCTAAGGAGTTTGTGATTCACACCGATCACGAATCCTTGAAACATCTGAAGGGCCAACACAAGTTGAATAGGAGGCATGCGCAATGGGTGGAATTCATTAAGACATTTCCATATGTCATCTGTTACAAGCAAGGTAAGGAAAACATCGTTGCAGATGCTCTCTCTCGCAGTTATGCATTGATTTCTACTCTTGATGGAAAATTGCTTGGGTTTGAACACATTAAAGAATTATATCCATTAGACCAAGATTTTCGTGAAGAGTATAGGAATTGTGAGAAAAAAAGCATTAGGTAAATTCTTTAGGCATGAAGATTTCTTATTTCGGGAGAATAAGTTGTGTGTTCCTAATTGTTCATTACGCAATTTGTTAGTGAGGGAATCGCATGGTGGGGGTTTAATGGGACACTTTGGAGTTGCTAAGACACTAGCCATCCTACACGAGCATTTTCTTTTGGCCACACATGAAAAGAGATGTTGAGAGAATTTGTGGAAGATGTGTAACTTGTAGGCAAGCAAAATCTCGAGTCAACCCCATGGGTTATACATACCATTGCCTATTCCTAGTGAGCCTTGCATTGATATCTTAATGGACTTTGTGTTAGGTTCGCCTAGGACCAAACGGGGTAGGGATTCGATTTTTGTGGTGGTAGATCGCTTTTCTAAAATGGCACATTTTATTCCATGTCACAAAACCGATGATGCATCACATGTTGCTGATTTGTTCTTTAGAGAAATTGTAAGATTACATGGTATGCCTAGAACAATTATTTCAGATAGAGATGCTAAGTTCTTGAGTTACTTTTGGAAGACCTTGTGGTGTAAGTTAGGGACTAAGTTATTATTTTCTACTACTTGTCACCCACAAACTGATGGTCAAACTGAAGTAGTAAATAGGACTTTGTCAACTTTATTAAGGGCTATTATTCAAAAGAACATTAAAACATGGGAAGATTGTTTACCACATGTTGAGTTTGCTTATAATCGATCTATTCATTCTGCTACTAAATTTTCACCGTTTGAAATTGTATATGGGTTTAATCCATTAACTCCGTTGGATTTATCTCCTTTTTTTTTTCGGAAAATAGATTTATCTCCGTTGGATTTATCTCCTTTACCTTTGACTGAGCGTGTTAATTTAGATGGCCAAAGGAAACCTGACTTTGTTAAGCAGATTCATGAGAAAGCCAGACTCAACATTGAGCGACGAACAGAGCAATATGCAAAGTAAGCCAACAAGGGGCGTCACAAGATGGTTTTTGAACCCGGAGATTGGGTTTGGTTGCATATGCAAAAAGAGAGATTTCCGGCTGAAAGGCGTTCCAAATTGCTGCCACGAGGAGATGGGCCTTTCCAAGTTCTCGAGCGCATCAATGACAATGCTTACAAGCTAGATTTTTTTTTTTTGGAAAAGGGTAAATATATTCCAAAAAATGATGTACAAAATGTACAAGGGGCATACCCCAGGATTAAACAATAAGCTCATTACATAAGGACAATAAGCAACCAAGCAAAAATCATATAAAACACGTGTGCAATCCTTCAAGAATCACTGAAGGCACCCAAGCTACCCTTTAACACATGTAAACCAAGGGCCCAAAACAAAAACAACCTGCCAAATGCTTCCTAACCAATAGGACCACAAGTTACCAATAATGAGGTAACCAAAACCAACAAAGAGGGCCTTTAATTCCAATTACGGAGAAATCTATCAACATTAACGTGATGCCTCCACTTCACCCTAATTTGTGCATTAACTTGTGAAATAAGATGCTTCAAAAGAATGTTTTGGAGTGTGGAGCTATGCTTGAACGTTCTATTATTCCTCTCTTTCCATAACCCGTAGACAGTCACGCCTAGGCATATCTTGGGGATCACTTGCTCGATTGCTTTACCTCTGAACCTTTGATCCATCCACTCCACTGTGTCAATCCAATTTTGACCTTGCCAATTAATTTTGCACCTCTTCATTAATTCCTGCCACACAAACGTAGAGTAAAGACAAGCAAAGAATAAATGGTCATGAGTTTCCATAGATTTATAATAGAGCATACAAACAAGTGGACCCATAGTGAAACTATAGATCCTATCATGTGTGGAAAGGCAGTTTTGAACCGCAAGCCATAGTACAAAAGTTTGTCTAGGGATACCCCCAGGGAACCAAATAGCATTGTGCCATGTGACCTCAATATCATGATCCCTCAATCGGTCCCAAATAAGATAGGAGTTAAAAACACCATTAGGTGTGGTAACCCACTTAACAGAATCAGTGCAAGAACTAGGAGAATAGAAGTTTGTCAAGATATGTCTAACCTTATTAAGCTCTATGGAGTTGGAAGTCAGGTGAGTACACAATGTAAGTGCTACTTTTAATGTTACTGATTTGAGTCCTTTTGATGTAGGTGATGATTTGAGGACAAATCCTTTTCAAGAGGAGGGGAATGATGCAAATCATGGCACGTCTTCAAGGGAACCAGTTCAAGTTCCAATTGGACCAGTTACGAGGGCTCGGGCAAAGAAGTTCAAAGAGGCACTCAATGGGCTAATTCAAGAAGTTTGGTCTCAGGAAAATTCGTGGAGGCCTATGGAGCTTGGTCCACAAAGATGTCTCAATCTAATTCAAGTTCTAGAAGAATAAGCCAGCAGTTCAAGATTGAAGTCAAATTTTAGTTTCCTAAAATTAGAATTTTATTGTCATTTTTTCGTAATTGCTGAATTGTAGGCTTGCATGCCAACTATGGAACTTTCCTTATTCCTTTAGTTTCGTTTTATTTTAATTTTGGGCGAATTTATTTTGGGGCATAATATTTCGTAGGCTTATAGGGCCCTTCTGTAAGCCTCAACTATTTAAATAGTTTTAGGGTTTGTAATATGCAGTTTTGATCATTAATAATATTGTGAGAGTTTTCTCTTTGGTTCTTTGAAGAACTATTTGAACTTATCAGACTGTGGCATTCATACCTAGACTTATCAATCGAGTTTCCATCCTTGATTGTGGCGTCTTCATCCTTTGTACCAAGGTTCGCATCTGTTATAGGTGTTGGGTCGCGGTTTCCCTTTAAATCTGACAGTAGAACGGTCGGAGGCATTAATCGTGTTATGGGTTTCGTTATATTGTTGGCATTGTTCGTATCATCCTCTATTGCTTTGGCTTGCCATGGCCAGGGAAGGCATTGGAGACTCTTTTGAAATTGAACCTGACTCATGTATGGGTCCTTTAGCAGAGTTAAGCATGAGAGATTCATCTTCAGCATTCTGTGTTTCCACTGCTTTAGCTATTAGGTTTCCGGTGGGGAGAGCATTAGGATTCCTGGGACTTGTTTTGTCTGAATGCACAGATAGTTCATCAATAACAATTTGCCTTCTCTCTTGAGGAATCTCATGTTGCTCTTCAACTGAACTAGGATGCAGAGCTGAGAATTTGTTACTCAAAGTAAGATCATTTTTGCCATTCAGGTTTAAAATAGTGGTTAATGATCCTGGTATAAGAGTGGCTTGCTGTGGGATAGGGTCCTTGATAGAAACCTCAGTAGATTGCTCATCAATCTTGAGATGCAAAGTGGAGGAAGATGCCAAGGATTCCTCTCCCTTCCCTTCCCCTGTCAACAAGTGAGTATGAACCTTATCTGGACTAGCCTTCAGCTCCTCAACAACAGGTTGTTGAACACTAGCTGGTGGGCTATTTATACCAGGGGTTGCTTGGTTCAACTTACCCTTGCCTTAGGTTTTCCACCCATTTTCATCAACCTTGGAATGGTGGATGCTAGTACCCTGAGCTTGAGGCTTAGTCAATTTCTGGGGAGCTTGAAACCTTGCACAATCATCCAAACCTCTTGCATTTTGCACACCTTACTGGGGTCCACTGATATTCAACCCCAATGTTAATTCTATCAGACTCTGTTCCTTCCACCTCAATTTCAAAATTCTTTAAGAGTTCAAACTCAGCATTAACTTCAATACAAATTCGGGCATAAGAAATCCGTCTATAGGTGGCTGTCATTTTGTCAACATGTAGAGGTTTCCCTATCACACTAGCTATATGGCTAAGACCTTCTGGTGTCCAGAATTCCATGGGAATGTTGAAGAAGTGAACCCAAATTGGAATTGAAGAAGGAGCTTCCTTATCTAAGACAAGGCCTGGCTGCCAATTTTTGAGTAAAATGGGTTGGCCAGCCACATGCCAAGGGCCACTTTCCAGCACATTCTCACTTTCTTCCTTAGAGTTGAACTTGAAAAAAAAATAACCAGAGTCAGTAGCAAGCATATCAAACATCCCATGCTTTGCCCAAAGTCTAGCAGTAGTAGTCTTGACCAATGTGTAGGGGAGTTTTTTACCAATGAAAGAACCCACAAGGGTGCTATCCCAATTTTGAGTTCCATAAGAAGGCAACTCTCTTGGCAAAGAAACCAACTTTCTGTTATCACCTTTGGGTTTAATGTAGTTAAGCTTAAAGCTGGGATTAGTTTTACCTTTAACAAGGGAAGCCCAGCTAGAAGATATAGCAACTTCAGCTCCTATAGAAGTCCCGTGGGTAGAGTGAGGATGTAGGTCCCTTGGTTTATTAGGAGGAGAACCCTCAGAAGATATGATGTGTGTATAAAGTTGAGGGTCAGTAGAGGAAATACCATTACCAAGCTTAGCTGTCACATGGCTAGTACAAGAAGGCACATAGCCAGTATTCAAATTGGTCCCCAATTGAGGAAAGCCAACCACCTCAAATGTGATATAAGCTGGTTTGTAATCCCCAGCACCTGGTTTCTGACCGGGACCATTCTGCCCTTTAGTGCTGTCATGTTTAATGCTAGCCACGTGCGGGGCATTGTTAATAGAGATAGGCAGCTTGTGAGTGGGACTAGCGGCAGACAAATAGCCGGGATTTACGGGTAAAGGGGACTCCTCCATGTGATTTTCCTTGTCCTTGACCGCATCATGTGGCTTAGGAAAAGGCCCATTATGTAAAGCAGAGAAATTACCCTCATTGCATGCCACATGGTTAACCACTCCATTGAGATCAGTGTGTGGACCAAGCCACGCGCGCGTGGGGCAGCCTTTAGACAAGGCGCCGGATATTGCGAAATTTGCAGGAACACCCATGTGACTGTCCTTATCAGTAATAGTATTTAAAATTTTAGTGCCATGTGCAATATGACCGTTAGATACAAAGGAGCCTGAAGCGTGGGCTTCACGTGCTAACAACACATTTGCATAAGAAAATGATAAATTTTTTGGATCAAAATAGTTGCTTTTGGTACCCCCATTTGGATTTATGCTCAAACAAGAAGTGTTCTTATTCAAACGAGATGATGGATTTTCAGAATCAGATTTGGTGCCATCTCTCTGCCCTATCCACACATTGGATCCTTCAGACGGTATCTCACCCTCTTCATAATCTGAGTTGGACCTATCTTGGCAAGCTTCAGAATCCGAGAGAGACAATGACCCTTTAGCTTTCCACACCAAGGACCCAGGATTAATCTTCCCTCTACATCCTCTACTTCCAAAGACATGCTTCCCTCTGTACTTAGGACTAGTAAATGGAGAGCGATTTTGGGTCTTCAACACCATAATCTCATTCTGAAGTTCCCGGATTAATCCATGAGCTCCTTCAAGGTCAATAACATCAATGGCCTGTGTTTTCCTCTTAAGCAACTCATTAGAATCTTGGAGTTTTTGGAATTTAGAAGCTCCCCTGGAGTTCTTTTCTTCCTTTTCATCTTGACTAGAGAGTAGCTCTTCCCATTCCTCAGGAAGTTCCACTTCATCTTCAGAGATATCATAGCCATTGACCTTAGAGAGGTCAGAAATACCATCATCTCCCACACCAAATACAACGGATTTGGATGGATTTGAGATAATAAAGCCCTTCCCACTAGTCTCTATACCAGATTCCCTCTTGGCATTCTTTAGATTATTAGTGGATTGAATCTCGGAGAGAGCCATAGCTTTACTACAAGATGAACCTTGCTTGAGAAAGAGAAAGATGAGAAAGATAGAAACACACACACAGAGAGAGAGAGAGAGAGAGAGAGAGAGAGAGAGAGAGAGAAAAGAGGATGAAGACAACAAAGTTAGCCAAATTCTAGAGAGAGGTGGGAGCTTCTCACTCTAGCTGCTTCCATTTCAATATCTATATAGGATTATCAGACTGATGTGGCATTTATTATTGTTATCATTTGATCATTCTTTTTTTTTTTTACCTCTCTTACTTTCTTGCCTCATGACTAAATTTGTTCTCATTTCTTCTTTTCAGGTGCATGCAAAGCGGGGGTATTTGTAAAATAGAACCGCGCTAAAGGAAAGAATTGTATTAGTTTTTATCACAATTTCCCGTTTTATCTGCGATTTGCATTGCAAGGCTAATTTCTATACACTATGATTAATCTATGATAAGTTGTATTGTTTTAGCTGTTGTTTGTGCAGATTACTGCTGTGTGGACTAAAACAGATGAACATCAGAATAAATGGAATGCTGGAATGAAAACAAAAGAAGCAAAAGCTGAAATGTGGAGTTCGATCGATCTAAGAAGGTTCGATCGATCGAGAGTTCGATCGCTCAAAGAGAGTGGAAGCGCTTGAGGCTTAAGGGTTCGATCGATCGAGAGCAGTTCGATCGATCGAACGGGGTATTTCCAGTAACATTTGCGTGCGCAGCAGATGCGGGTTTTAACCCTAGTTTCTTAGGTTTTCTTATATATAGGAGTATTGTACACGTCCAGAGGGACACCCACTTTACATTTTTACAGTTTTTTAGAGAGAGAGATAGAGGCTTGTGTTTGGTTTTGTAGGTTATTCATTGAAGTTTCATTTGTGAACCAGATTGCTTAAGCTTAATACGAGTATTCCTCATTCCAGGTTTTATATTTAGTGTTTATTCATATCTTGCACTTGGTAGTCGTAGTTTACTTGCTTGTCTTATAGTGTTACATGCTAAATATTTATAAAACCATAGTTTTCGGATTTTTCATGAAAAACTCACAACCAAACAAGGTGTTAATATTCTTTTACGTTAAAAATCAATCTTTGACACTCCAGACTATGTCTGAGTAGTCCCAGGTTGGGAGAACACGATGAAACAGTCATCTCCAGCCTCTGCCATGCAGCAGAATAATCGCTGTGTTCGATCGATCGAAGTTAGTTCGATCGATCGAACCAGAGACAGTCAATCGATCGAAGTCAGTTCGATCGATTGAGGGATGAAGGTCTTCGATCGATCGAAAGCGCGTCGATCGATCGAACTCTCGGATTCTTGAGGATGTTCCCTGCAGTATTCCAGGACCTTTTGTTTTAGGATTTGTTATCATTCTGTCCCAAATAAATGCTCAGTTTGTCAAAACAGTTTTAAAACTAAGGCCCTAAGGTATTTTCTTTCAATACATTTTGCAAACCATCTTCAATGCTAACACCATTGAGGATGCGAGTCTTAACTATTGGATTAAACCGCTTTTACGTATCTTAATTTAACTGTGATGATATGGTCCCGGTCATGAAAGGGCCATGGATTCTCTATCTTTAGAGGAATACGGAAAACTGTGGGTAACATACTCCTTTGTGCTTCAAGGTAAATGCATGGTAGATGGCTAGATTACTGCGGATTCGTGTAATCCCAACACTTTCTTTTAAAGTTAAACATCCTAATTTCAAGTACTGTTTTAATTAGCTAGTTAGATCGTTAGTCATTTCCTTTAGTAATCTTAGCTGTGGAACTTTGTGTTCCGCACCATTGCTTAATCTTATTCATTTTATTTTATTTTCTTTAGAGGTTAGTCTAATTCAATAGGTCAACACCTTCCCTGTGGGATCGACCTGGTCTTACCAGATATTACTTGCACGTCTACCTACACTTGGGTATTGCACAAGAGCGCACAGAAAAATTCTCGTGTCAAGTTTTTGGCGCCGTTGCCGGGGAAGGCGACGATCAATTCCTTAGATTACCTCAGTCTCTCTTCATCTCTTTCTATTTTTATTTTCTCTTCTTTTCAGTTCTTTTGGGTAAGTTCTCACCCTAGGGACTCTCCTAGTTCATGTCCGAGAATTCTATTGAAGGAATTTTTGGAAATCCTTTCTACTTGTCTGACTCTGATAGTTCCATCAACCCAATAGCCACTCCAACTGCATCAATGGATGATCATCAGAGTGAAAATGGTGACAATGTTGTGGTACCAATTGATGAGGCACTCCGTCCTCTTTGCGATCTCATGCAACCAGAACATGCACCTACGCCCTCTTGCATTCAAATCCCACTGCATAATGGCGAATTTCAGTTTCGCAATGGGATGATTCAACTGCTTCCCACTTTTCATGGGATGGAAAGCGAGAAGGCGTATTTACATGTCACCAATTTCGAGGATGTTTGCAAAACATTCTCGCAAACTTGTCCTAGGGAGGTGACGCATTTAATGCTATTCCCCTTCACTTTGAAAGATAAAGCAAAGGCGTGGCTCCACTCCCTAAAACCTAAATTCAATTTTCACCTGGCATGCGATGAGCACCGCGTTTCTGAAGAAATTCTATCCTACTCGCATGACCACAGACCTTCAGCGTCAAATCAATTCCTATAAACAAAAGAGCAATGAAACCTTCACCCAAGCGTGGGAGCGTTTCAAAGATTTGCTTCTCTCGTGCCCACACCATGGGTTTGAGAAATGGCGAACTATCAGATTCTTTTATCAGGGATTGAATGGTGAAACAAAGAAGTTGGTGGAAACGATGAGCTCTGGACCATTTCTGCGTAAAAACACTGAAGAGGCCGAAGCCCATTTCGAATGGTTAGCTGAATACGCTCATGAATGGTCAAATTCTGACAATATTTCACGCTCACAGATATCCTGTGTAGAGGAGAAAAGCCTATACCAGCTAACCAATGAAGATCACCTCATGACGAAGTATGCAGAGCTAGCAAAGAAGGTAGAGGAGTTAAGCATGAAAGGAGAGAGCTCTAGGCAAGTCTTGCCTGAGGAACCATGTGGCACATGCAACATGTTGGGACATACAACTCAATATTGTCCTAATGTGCCATATTTTCAAGAGCAAGCCCCTATAGAGATGAATGCCATGCAAGGTTTTCGAGGGGCGGGGAATTCCAACAACAACTTTCAAAATAACAATAGATGGAATCACCCTGGTTTTGATTGGAGAAACAATGCTGGAACCCAAAATCAATATCAACAGCAGCCCTACAACAACAATCAATATCAAGGGCAAAACAATAGGCCAGCCCAGCAATACAATCAAAACAGAACCAATAATTACAATCAAGCTCAACCCTCCAATGCACCACAAACTAATACCTATGTGCCACCGCACAAGAAGGTACAAGAAGAAGAGCCACTTGCTAATGCCAATCTAACGCAGCAACTCATACAAATGATGAGTAGAATGTCTGCTACATTAGAGAGGATAGATGCACGGCAAGAAGTCTCAGGAGGAACATTCCCTGCCCAACCACTTCAGAACCCCAAGGGACATAACAATGGTCCTAACAATCAAGAACATGCTAAAGCTGTGACTACACTGAGAAGTGGAAAAATTATAGAAAAAAGCATGCCTCTGTCCACTCCCGAAGTGTACAAAGAGGAGGAAGTGGTGGATGAAGAAGTTGAGCTACCATCTACTCAAGAGGAGGAGCCGTCTACTAATGACGAACCAATCAAGGCAAACAACATTGAAGCTCCTAGAGTAGAGGAAGAAGTTGAGCGAAGGCCTGGGAAGGAGTCTGTTAAGGAGGAACCACCAAAATGCCCCTTTCCTGCACCTTATCCTCAACGGTTGAAGAAACCCAAGAATGAGACGAAAAATCAGGAGTTTCTGGAATTGTTTAAGCAAGTTAAAATTAACCTTCCACTCCTAGATGCTATCAAGCAAGTGCCGGCCTATGCTAAGTATCTCAAAGATCTATGCACGGTCAAGAGGAGGCAAAGCGTGAAGAAACATGCTTATGTCGCGTGCCAAGCCAGTGCGATCATTCAAAATGAGTTGCCTCCAAAACTCAAAGATCCCGGTACACCTACTGTCTCATGCAGAATTGGGAACCAAAAGATAGATAACGCACTCCTCGATCTAGGAGCAAGCGTAAATCTGCTGCCTTATTCAGTCTATAAACAGCTAGGGTTGGGTGAACTCAAACCCACCCGAGTCGCGTTGCAATTGGCAGACAGATCTGTGAAGTACCCTAGAGGGGTGTTGGAGGATGTCCTTGTCCAAATAAACTCTTTTGTCTTTCCGGTTGATTTCGTGATATTGGACACAGAACTTGTGTCTAATCCTGGTGCACATATCCCGATTATTTTTGGACGTCCATTCCTCAACACCATTGATGCCACAATCAAGATTAGAACTGGTATCATGACTATCGTATTCGGGAACATGACGTTGAATATCAAGATCTTTTCTAATCCCCGACCTGAAGAATACGATGATGAGGAAGAAATCCATTATATAGACACGGTCATTGAAGATGAAGTTGACTTGGTCGACTATAAAGATCCTTTGGAAGTTGTGATGACTCAATTTGGCGATATTTATCAGCCTGCAAAGTCCACCCCATTGGATGCTGACCTGAACCAGACGTGTCTTATGATGGATACGATAGAGGAGGATAGAGCTGATTGCATGTGGGTAATGCCATATGAACCACTGCCTCCTAAAACCAAGTTGGTAATGCCCTCTAGTTTCCAGTTTCCGGAGTTAGAATTGAAGGAGCTTCCCAAAGAGCTAAAATACGCATTCCTGGGGACTGGAAAAACTTATCCTGTGATCATTTCAGCTACTTTAACTCATGAACAGGAAAGTAAGCTAGTGGAAATGCTTACCAAGCATAAGGATGCTATGGGATGGACAATTGCTGACCTCAAAGGCATAAGCCCATCCATATGCACGCATAAGATATATCTGGAGGAAGACGCTAAACCCTCAAGGCAAATGCAAAGGCGTCTGAATCCCAACATGCAAGAAGTAGTTAAAAAGGAAGTGCTTAAACTACTTGACGTTGGGATGATATATCCGATATCTGATAGTCCTTGGGTTAGTCCTACCCAAGTAGTTCCAAAGAAAGCAGGCATAACGGTCATCCCAAACAAAGATGGTGAATTGGTGCCAACACGTGTCCCCACTGGATGGAGGATGTGTATTGACTACAGGAAGTTAAATACTGTGACCCGAAAGGACCATTTTCCTTTGCCATTCATGGATCAAATGCTAGAACGTGTGGCGGGTCACAAGTATTACTGCTTCTTGGATGGATACAGTGGATATAATCAAATTGAGATTGCTCCTGAAGATCAGGAGAAAACCACATTCACGTGTCCATTCGGTACTTTTGCCTACCGACGAATGCCGTTTGGTCTATGTAATGCACCGGCTACCTTTCAGCGGTGCATGCTGAGTATATTCAGTGACATGGTCGAAAACATCCTTGAAGTTTTCATGGATGACTTTTCGGTATTTGGCTATAGCTTCGAAGATTGCCTCAGCAATCTCGAGCAAGTTTTAATGAGGTGTGAGGACAAACACCTAGTCTTGAATTGGGAGAAGTGTCACTTTATGGTGACCAAGGGAATAGTCCTCGGCCACATAATATCCGATGAAGGCATTTAAGTGGATAAGGCTAAAATCGACATAATCTCAAATTTACCTGTTCCCCGTACAGTGAGAGATATCCGTTCATTCTTGGGGCATGCAGGTTTTTATCGTCGATTTATCCAGAATTTCAGTGCAATCTCTCGACCCCTTTGTCAACTTCTTGTTAAGGATGCACCGTTCGAGTGGTCAGAGAGTTGCCAGAAGTCCTTTGAGGATCTAAAAGAGCTCCTCACCTCCGCACCTATAATACAGGCACCCGACTGGAGTTTGACTTTTGAATTAATGTGCGATGCTAGTGATTATGCCATTGGCGCAGTCCTAGGCCAAAGGAAGGACAATAAGCCATATGTGATATACTATGCCAGCCGAACCTTAAATGAAGCTCAAATGAATTACACTACTACTGAAAAGGAGCTGCTGGCTGTAGTATTCGCTCTGGACAAGTTTAGGTCTTATCTGATAGGGTCACCAATCGTCTGTTTTACAGATCATTCAGCCCTCAAATATCTGTTGACAAAGAAAGACGCTAAACAACGGCTTATTCGCTGGATACTCTTACTCCAAGAGTTTGATCTAACAATCAAGGACAAGAAAGGAGTAGAGAATGTGGTTGCGGATCATTTGTCCCGGTTGACTTTTGTTGACAATACTGAATCCCAATCCATTAAAGATGAGTTCCCAGACGAACAGCTACTGGCAGTAAGTAGTCTGCCTTGGTATGCTGATATTGTAAACTACCTCGTCACGGGTGAAACACCAACTCATTGGTCGAACCAAGATAGGAAACGGTTCCTCTCGTTCGCGCGTCACTTCTTCTTTGATGACCCATACCTTTTCAAGTACTGTGCTGATCAGGTCATCCGGCGCTGCGTCCCCAATGAGGATATAACCGTAATATTAGCGTCATGCCATTTTGAGGCATGCGGTGGCCACTTTGCATCACAGAAGACCGTACAAAAAGTCTTACAAAGCGGTTTTTACTGGCCCACAGTCTTCAAAGATGCTTATTCCTTTTGCAAGACATGTCAACGCTGTCAAAAGCTTGGAACCATTTCTAAAAGGAATTCTATGCCTTTAACCCCTATCATCACAATTGAGATATTTGATTGTTGGGGCATAGATTTTATGGGCCCATTTCCCAAGTCGAATAACTGTGAATACATACTCCTTGCTGTGGAGTATGTATCGAAATGGGTAGAAGCGATACCAACGAGACGAAATGACCATAGAACGGTCATGTCATTTCTAAGAGAGCATATTCTGTCTCGTTTTGGTACTCCGAAAGCTTTATTAAGTGACCAAGGCAAGCATTTCTGCAATAGGCCCTTGGAGTCACTTCTCAAGAAATACGGAGTCCATCATAAAATCGCTCTTGCCTATCATCCACAGTCTAATGGGCAAGCAGAATTGGCTAACAGAGAAATCAAGCATATTCTCGAGAAGACGGTTAGTTCGAATCGAAAAGACTGGGCATACAAATTGACAGACGCGTTATGGGCATACCGTACTGCCTATAAGACGAATCTTGGTATATCCCCGTACAGATTGGTTTACGGGAAAGCTTGCCATCTTCCTGTTGAAATTGAACATAAAGCTTACTGGGCAACGCGCTCATTGAACTTTGATATTCAAGAGGGAGGTCAGCTACGCAAGCTCCAACTTGCAGAGCTAGAGGAAATACGACGAGATGCGTATGACTCTGCAAAGTTACATAAGGAAAAGTTGAAGGCTCGCCACGATCGTACGATTTTTCGTAAATCATTTGAGCCGGGGCAGAAAGTCTTGCTGTATGACTCTCGCCTCCACCTTTTCCCAGGAAAGCTCCGTTCCCGTTGGACAGGCCCGTTCATCGTAAAGAACGATGATTGTTTCAAGGTCAATGGCCAAAGATTGAAACCGTTCTTGGAAAACTTCCACACTGAAGTTGAGCACATCCAGCTGGATGAGCCCAGCTATTCTCATGATTAAAAATCCAAAGTGAAGTTCCAATTGTTGTTGTATTTCTTTTCTTTCCTTGCATGTTAGTTTCTCTCTCTTTTGTTTCTTTTTGGGTTTCGTTCTTTATTTCGTGTTTGTGATCTAGTTCTAATCCATTATACCTTAAACCACTCTGTTGCAGGTGCATAGATGCGAGGTGATGATGTTCATTCTGTCGGTTCTTGGGCTGATTCAGAATGTCGTTGTGGTACCTGGACCGAGGGTGAGCTCACACCCTGCCCCTTGCTTCATCAAGACCCTGAAGCTCATTCTCTTATTGATGCTGCTCAAGGGTACATTCCATATCCACCAGCCCTCCTGGACATCAATCCATACGAAAATATGGGATTTCAGGATGACGATGATGTGGAGGAGGATGAAGACCTGTATATGGGACGTATGGTGGATGATGCACTCATGGCCCAGTGGGAAAATGATGATATGTGGGAGCCATGGGAGGATCATGACCTTCAGGATGTCGTCCCAGATCGCCACAATGCCGTCTTTGTTTTCGTGGACGATTTCCTTGTTCCTGAGTTGGTCCCATACCGCTACGTGCACCTGAGCTACCTGCTATTTAGGCTCCAATGCCCATTACCAGCCAGTGCATTTTGGGAACCTATGCCAATAGTGAGGTTGGAACTTGTCACATTTCTTTGTATTTTTGTTTCTATTCATTGTTTTTCTTTTCATGTTAATTCGTGTTTCTTGTGTTTTGTTATTTTAATTTCAGTTTGTTGTCTTTTGTCCAGGATTGTCACTATGTTCCTAAATGGTATTCCGGTATTCCTCCCACATCAACTGATTCATGGTCTTGGGCCCTACATAAGGCCCCCACACACTCCGCCGCAAGAGGACAGTCCGTTGCGAACTCACACTCCTTTATCCTTGTCTCCATCCGGATCACCTCTTGCATGGGCTTTCAATTCTGTGGAGACGCCAGACTTGTTTGATGATGTCCTTGCTGCTTTTCGGTTGTTCTGGAAAAGGGAATCATCGAGTTTGGACTTCACTTCTGAAGATTCGGCGGGTTATGAAGAGATTGTGGAAGAGGAAATCTTTATACTCGAAGATTAGTGCTGCATTTCAGTTATTTCTGTTCATTTTCATTTTTTGTTTATCAACTGGAATGTAATCCTTGACAAAATGTTATTAGTTTTAGTTTTAGTTTTATTTTGTTTAGTTTTCTTTAGTTAAATAAGGTCCTGACTACCATGTGGGGGAATTAGGTTGCAGTGCGGATGTTTTTATAAAATTTTGATTCTCGATCGAAACCTGGATGTTCAAGCGCTTGTAGTTTATGATTCAATCGATTGAGGAATTTGTGTTCTTAAGTTCGATCGATCGAACGAAGCATTTAAACGAGGCGTCTTTAGGACACCTCTTTCATTTCCCTCACTCTCACTCTCAATCGCTCGAGCACAGAGGAGGGGGCGACTCGGCAATTTTCGTACCCTTGCATTCAATAAGGCGCCCTGATCACCCCTCTGATCATCCTCACCGTCATATCATCATCCCTTCCATCTCCACTGCGTGTTCTACACCGAGGTAGGCCCCACTTGTTTGTGTCTTCCTTTTCCTTAATATTCGTGTTAGAAAATCCCAAGGGGGTATCCCCTTGGTCTTAGGATCTTCTTTTGATTAGTGTAACTGTTGTTTCCTTTTCGTTTCTGCAATCTTTGCACACCGCTGTGTTCGATCGCTCGAACTGAATTCGAGCGTTCGAAGGAGAGATGTTCGATCGATCGAACAATGTTCAAGCGATCGAAGGCTACTCCAGTTCAATCGATCGAACCCAGCTCAATCGATCGAACTCCAACAGTGGCAGTTTCTTTCTTCTTTTCTTTTGTTCTAATCCGTGTCTTGTGTGATCTATTTTTCAGGGCTGCCCGATGAATCCAGTGATGGGCTACCATAAGTCTAAGCCCCTCAGCCGTATTATACCAGATCCGGTGCCCGCCCACGGGTTCCGGAATGACGAGGATAGGCTATGGTACGAGAGGTATTTTCAGACACGGATGGTGATGGTCGAGCGCCCGATTGAGCACATTTGGACGGAGAGCCCATGGTTCCTTACACGGATCCGCTCTATGCCTCACTGGTTCCATCTCCTTTCATTGGCCAAGAGTGTCAATCTGTCTTGGATTCGCGGTGCTTGTGCGACTATGATCAGCGACCCGGTTGCACCATTCACCTACCATGCCTTCTTCCGGAGTCGCTCATTCATTATCAGTCCAGCCACCGTTTCAGCCGCGTTGGGGGTACCAGAGGTACCAGATTATGTTTGCCCCCACCGGCCTGATGCACCAGTGACCCCACCATCCACTATTATCCGTGAGCTCACTGGAGGCGCCGTTCCGTCTTGTGATGGCGATGCTTTGATCGAGGACCATTTTCTCACTGATGGCTACCATATGATCCACTTGGTCCTCAGCAACTGCCTCCTAGTGACTTCCTATCGAGAGAAGATCGCGGCTTGGTATGCGCGAGTCTTATATGCAGTGGGGACGGGACAGCCAGTTTGTATATCACGCCTATATATTGACTTTATGGTCCACCCCACCCGTTATATCTCGTCCAAGAAGCACCTGAAGGGTGCTTGGGCTATTCAGAGGGTGATGGCTGAGGCCGGTTTCCCCGTGCTTACTGGCGATGATGTTCGCCCTTCTCCCCGCAGATTTAGCGAGGCGGCTGCTCGCCGCTCCGACGCTCAGAAGAGGAAGCGAAAGGGGAAAGGGAAAGCAAGGGTGAGGGGGAGGAAGAAGAGGCGTGGTGGGACGGACACGGAGGCCGGAGCTTCAGGGACACCTACTGAGGTGGAGGAGCTTGATTCGGATGATGAGGATGATCCAGTTGCTGCGGTTCAGCAGTTTGAGCTGTGACAGCGGTCGCAGACTCAGGCCCAGGGAGAGTCTTCTTCTTCTGTGCCTCTCCCGACAGTTCACGAGCTACTATTGGAGGAGAGAGAGGCCAGGATTAGACTCGAGGGCATGATAGACCATCTCCAGACTTTACTGGAGTCCATTTTGATTCAGATTGGGGTTGAGTCGACTGTTCATTCTACTCCGCATCCATCGACGACCCCGTCTGCACCACCTACTACTGATCCATCATCTGCTGCTGCCCCAGATTCTGCTACTACAGGTCCATCCACTTCTTCTGCTGCAGCCGATCCACCACTTGCCGATCCATCTGCTGCAGCCCCTGCTACTACATCGTTGCCGCCTGCTCCTATCGACATCCCTTCCGATGTAGCTGATGATACGCCATCTGGTGTCGATTAGTTTTAGTTGGGGAGGTGGTGTTTCTGTATTTTTGGGTCAGTTTTTGTACTGATATTTGGTATGGTTTTGGTTGGTTAGATATGTTGGTGGTTTTGGTTGGATGGTTTTGTATGGACATTATGTATCACCGCTTGTATTTTATTCTGTTCATATTACAGTGGTTTAGTTTGTTTGGATCATGGTTTTATTGTGTTTTTTTTATTTATTGATCCTGTTTGTTTTGGAGATTGTGTTCTACTTTTCTATGCTAGGTTGCTTTGCTTGCGATCATCCTTTGCTCTATACAGGTGATACCCATCTATTTTATTTATTGAAAATCAACTTCTGGGGACTTTGTTGTTTTCAGTTGGGGGTAGGAGACAATAGATAGGTATACACCCGTAATAATCAGGTTTTGCACTTAGTTATGTTTTAAATTTAATGAGAACACAGTCTGTTAAAATTTTGAAAATTTTTAATCGTATTGTTAGAATAACTCTGAATAATCTCTCCTGCTTGTTAATTAGACAATGACACATTTGTAGTATTCTCGTCTTTTTTTTATGGATTAAATCCACGCGTTTTTCTGTATCACTGAAATGAATTACATTTGTAAAGCTATTTATGTACCCAACACTTTTGTGCACTAATTGGCAGCCATGTAGAAAACTTAAAAATTGAGTTAATATGATTATTGTGCTTAAAAGAATAAGTAGTGGAGGCTAATAACCCTTTGTGAGCTATTGAGCCAGTCGTCATTTCTGAGGGGATTCTCATACATTGTCGAATGGTCTTTTCTTGCATATACTTCGTGAATTCGTTGTTAAGTCTCAGTTTTCTTTAAAGTTTTGACTGCTTGTTAGAGGAGAACGTTCAGGATTTACCAATTAAAACTCAATGAACACTTAAGTGCTAAAAATTGAAAGTTGAGAAAATGATTTAAGCCATCGTTTACCCATTCTTTTACCTAATATAGTTTCACCTACATTCATTGAATTATTTCATCCCCGATCCCACCTCAATTAAATATTTCCAATGAAATCATAAGAATTCATACCTGTGATCTATACCTTGACCTCATCGAGCCGTTTGATATATTTGTTGGGAATGAGTCATCAAAGTATGTGAAATGGAAGAAAGTAGTTGTGGGATATATTTAGTGTTTAAAAAAAAAAAAAATGAAATGAATAATGAATGAAGGAGAAGCAGGTTAAAAATAAAAAAATAAAAAAAAAAATAAAAAAAGTATACGAAATGAATGGGAGATTGGGTGGAGAAAAGAATAAAGAATAAAAAGAGAAGTGGAAATTCCATCACATACTAAAAAGCACACTCTTCTCTACAACCCTCCTACCTACTAGATAAAAGCCGCAAGTCAAAGTCTTGAAGATTCTCAATAATTGATTTGCACATGGAAGTGTGAGTTGAGTTATCCACGGTATTTCGCTCCTCTAGTAAGTAGTGTTCCATTCCTGAGACTATACACTCTTAAATGTCCGTTTTTCATAGAGTCGAGTATGAAAGCATTAGCACTTATAATATCATCGTTATCAAAGCTTTCATACGATGTGTGATCATTGTAAAGCAAGTTTCTGAGAGACGTTCTTTTTGAGTGTGACCAATGTGAGAATTGAGCTAAAACTGCAAGTTTTCCAAAGTACAATAGTCTATATAACTCTTAATAAGGTTGGACGCATGGTTGTTAATTTCACACACACACGGGTGCATGATGGTAATACATGTGTTATATTTTACTTGGTGATATAGGGGAGCATGTGGGTCTCTTCCATGGGTTGATAGAGGATATTATATTATTGTGGAGTTTAGTTAACAATTTAATGGAAGGGTGAATTCTACAAGTTATTCTAAATCTTTTTGAGCTTAAAATTGGAGAATTTTGTGGGTATATTCACTGCAAACCCTCACGAGACAACACTCGTCCACTAAGGGGAACCTAGGGGTTTAACGGCTTGTTGCATTTGCTAAATGCAACCGCGATTCCTGCGAAAGTGAGTTAGGATCTTTCTTTCTATCTTAGTTTAGGTTGTTTTTAGTTTTTCTTTGTTTCTTCGTTGTGGTAGTATTAGTTTAGGAGTTTTTATTTTATTTTATTTTCGCTTTATCGCTAGGGACTAGCAATAAGCTAGTTGGGGGTTGTGCAAAGCGGGGGTATTTGTAAAATACAACCGCGCTAAAGGAAAGAATTGTATTAGTTTTTATCACAATTTCCCGTTTTATCTGCGATTTGCATTGCAAGGCTAATTTCTATACACTATGATTAATCTATGATAAGTTGTATTGTTTTAGCTGTTGTTTGTGCAGATTACTGCTGTGTGGACTAAAACAGATGAACATCAGAATAAATGGAATGCTGGAATGAAAACAAAAGAAGCAAAAGCTGAAATGTGGAGTTCGATCGATCTAAGAAGGTTCGATCGATCGAGAGTTCGATCGCTCAAAGAGAGTGGAAGCGCTTGAGGCTTAAGGGTTCGATCGATCGA
Source organism: Hydrangea macrophylla (assembly GCA_033977485.1). Classification (NCBI taxonomy): domain Eukaryota; kingdom Viridiplantae; phylum Streptophyta; class Magnoliopsida; order Cornales; family Hydrangeaceae; genus Hydrangea; species Hydrangea macrophylla. Next base: position 33,702,808 of record CM066985.1, on the reverse strand, counting down.
GAGCAGTTCGATCGATCGAACGGGGTATTTCCAGTAACATTTGCGTGCGCAGCAGATGCGGGTTTTAACCCTAGTTTCTTAGGTTTTCTTATATATAGGAGTATTGTACACGTCCAGAGGGACGCCCACTTTAAATTTTTACAGTTTTTTTAGAGAGAGAGATAGAGGCTTGTGTTTGGTTTTGTAGGTTATTCATTGAAGTTTCATTTGTGAACCAGATTGCTTAAGCTTAATACGAGTATTCTTCATTCCAGGTTTTATATCTAGTGTTTATTCATATCTTGCACTTGGTAGTCGTAGTTTACTTGCTTGTCTTATAGTGTTACATGCTAAATATTTATAAAACCATAGTTTTCGGATTTTTCATGAAAAACTCACAACCAAACAAGGTGTTAATGTTCTTTTACGTTAAAAATCAATCTTTGACACTCCAGACTATGTCTGAGTAGTCCCAGGTTGGGAGAACACGATGAAACAGTCATCTCCAGCCTCTGCCATGCAGCAGAATAATCGCTGTGTTCGATCGATCGAAGTTAGTTCGATCGATCGAACCAGAGACAGTCAATCGATCGAAGTCAGTTCGATCGATTGAGGGATGAAGGTCTTCGATCGATCGAAAGCGCGTCGATCGATCGAACTCTCGGATTCTTGAGGATGTTCCCTGCAGTATTCCAGGACCTTTTGTTTTAGGATTTGTTATCATTCTGTCCCAAATAAATGCTCAGTTTGTCAAAACAGTTTTAAAACTAAGGCCCTAAGGTATTTTCTTTCAATACATTTTGCAAACCATCTTCAATGCTAACACCATTGAGGATGCGAGTCTTAACTATTGGATTAAACCGCTTTTACGTATCTTAATTTAACTGTGATGATATGGTCCCGGTCATGAAAGGGCCATGGATTCTCTATCTTTAGAGGAATACGGAAAACTGTGGGTAACATACTCCTTTGTGCTTCAAGGTAAATGCATGGTAGATGGCTAGATTACTGCAGATTCGTGTAATCCCAACACTTTCTTTTAAAGTTAAACATCCTAATTTCAAGTACTGTTTTAATTAGCTAGTTAGATCGTTAGTCATTTCCTTTAGTAATCTTAGCTGTGGAACTTTGTGTTCCGCACCATTGCTTAATCTTATTCATTTTATTTTATTTTCTTTAGAGGTTAGTCTAATTCAATAGGTCAACACCTTCCCTGTGGGATCGACCTGGTCTTACCAGATATTACTTGCACGTCTACCTACACTTGGGTATTGCACAAGAGCGCACAGAAAAATTCTCGTGTCAGTGCACAAGGAAGCCCTTAAGAGCACGAGAGTCTGGATCACAAATATGTATGGTACAAAAAACTTTCCCGATGCCATAAAAAATAGAATCAATGCTACTAGCTTTGGGCTCTTTGTGCAACTACTGGCAAAAAGCTTGAATTACTTCACCCAGACCCATGCCTTGGCAGAGCGGTGGTAGGATACTACAAATACCTTCCGTCTCCCATTTGGAGAATTGATAATGACCCCTTTGGATTTCTTGATGATCACTGGCATTCCATTTGGCGGCTTCCCTCTAGCTCGGTTCGACGATATCGGGAATCAACCCGAATTGTTCATTGATCTTCTCGGGGCTCATCCAGGAGACCCCCTAGTTTCGGCCAAGTGGTTCCTTGAGACCTTCAAGGATCATGATTTCACTGATGATTAGATGATCCAGGCCTTCATTATGTACATGCTGGGTAGCTCCTTGATGAGCAATAAGGTCAAAACTGGATTGACACTCAGGACTCTATGGCTCAAAGGCTAAATGGCAATACAAGCTAACATGTGATACCTAAAATGTGTCTTGGAGTGGCAGTCTATGGATTATGGAAGGAGAGAAACTATAGGTCGTTCAGGAACACCTCCAATGCTAAAGAAATTCTGCTGATGAACCTAATTTCTCAAGTTAATGCGCAAATTAGGGTAAAATGGAGTAACCATTCAAATTTTGATAGGATTATTTGTAATTGGTCCTAACGGTCCATGGGGTTTCTTTTCTGCGTATTGTGCTGTTAGTTTTTTTATTCTCTTTAGGTTTGCCTTGGATGGTTGGTTTGCCTTCAAGTTGCAATACGCCTTTGAATGTTCTTGTTGTTATTTCCTGTAAGGCAGGCCCATGTCTTTTGAGGTCAAGTTGCTAGATTAGCTTCATGTACTCATGTTTTGAGCTCATTGTATTATCCTGGGGTATGCCCCTTGTACAGTTTGTACATCCCTCTTTTTGGAATATATTTACCATTTTTTGAAAAAAAAAAAAAGAAATCCCAACAACTTCCCGGTAGCCTTTCTTGATTGTGATTCTCATAACCATCTCTTCTTTGATTGTGATTATTCCAAGTTTATTTGGCAGGACTTGATGCTCAGATGTATCCTTTCTTGGAACAGAACCCCCTGGGATAGTACTGTCAGTTGGATGATCCAGCACTGGAAGGGAAAGACTCCCCAACATATGATTCCCAGAATCTGCCTGGGAGTTACCATCTACGGCCTGTGGAAGGAAAGGAACAATAGAAGTTTTAAAAACTCTACACCGAAAGAACAGTTATTGAAGGTTTTTGTCTCACAAGTATATATGCTCAAATCCGGAACAAATGGAGAAGGCATTTTCACCTTGATGCCTTGTTGATGAATTGGCAATAGATTTTTTGTTTTGTGACTCTACTTGAATTTTTTGTGAGATTTTGCTTGGTTTTCCCTTGTTTAGTCTCATTTTTGTGTAATTTGTTGTAACTTTGCCTGTTGAGGCTTTTCTGTGGTGTGTTGTGCCACCTATCCTTATGCTTTGTGCTTATTGTATATCCTGGGGTATGCCCCTTGTACTTGTGTACAGTCCCTTTTTGGAATATATTTACCATTTTCCGAAAAAAAAACCTTCCCGGTAGCGACTCCGAAAGTGCATTTTTGTGGGTTTAGCCTCCTTCAATACTTTCTCAACCTCTCAAAGAACTTCCTCAAGGCTCCCGGGTATCTCTCCCTCTTCTTAAACTTCACAAACATATTATCTACGTATACCTCTACTTCCTTTTTTTTTTCGGAAAAAAGGGTGAATAAATCCAAAAAAAAAGGGGCCATACCCCAGGATATTACAGAAAGCGCAAAAACATGTTATGAATGCGAGAACAAACATGGAAATAAAATAAACAAGCATAACATAACAACATGGGATGAACAACCACATAGGAGACCCCTACACCATACAAACCAGAGCCAATTTTAAGGTCTATGTCGACTCTTAGGCCGACTCCCACTGAATTTCATTTTAGCTTCTTTCTTCTTCTGTCTGTTGGAAAGAGGGCTCCCTTGAGCCTCAAGACTGACCTTATCTCCAAGGCTATAATCAACCTCACAATCATCAACATCATCCTCACTATAATGGCAGGTGGGATCCTCTCTGACCTCCCCCCGAGTATCATCAGGGCGGTGAGATGAGCTAGCTTTAGGACACCTTATCGGGACATGTGTAAGAGAATCTGCACTAGTGGGACCGGCGCCAGATTCTTCCTGGAGCTGAGTAAGCATATCAAATATATTGCCCCGCGTAAGAGGAGCTGTCGAGTGGGCCAGATCTTTCGTGTGGTGAGAACCACAGTCCACAGTCCTTTTCCCCTTATCTTTCTTTTCCACAACTTGCCATTCTCCGTCTGGCTTCCCATTCTTCTTATAAGGATAGTGATCGGTAGGCCTAGAAACTGGTTTAGCAACCCTAGAACAGTCATGTCCAAACTGAGAACACTGTTTGCATCTCACAGGGGTCCATTGATATTCTAAACTAATCTTGGTTCTGAGAGCATCACCATTAACCTCGTCTTCTGATTCAATATGGAAGTCATTAAAGAAGTCAAAATCGGCTGTAACTTCAATGCACACTCTAGCATATGTGATACGTCTCCGACTTGCAGTTGTGCGATCCACCTGGATAGGTTTTCCAATATTCCAACGGAACACCGTAGAAATTAACCCAAATTGGGATGGTTTGAACCTCCTCATTACTGAATGAGAAATGCTGTTTCCACGGTCTAAGAATGAGAGGTTGCCCTGCAATGAACCACGGGCCCCCCTCCATCACAGCATCCCTATTTTCCTCACAAGAAAACGAAAAGAAGAAGTAACCAGAATCGGTGGCCAGCGTATCAATCAAACCATCTTTGGCCCAAAGACGCTCAGTAACATTAGTAACAAGAGAATACGGTAGTTTTTTGCCCAGAAATCGGCCCACCAAAGTTGCCCTCCATTCTTCCTTCCTGGCATTAATGATGTCCGTAGGAATTTTGAGAACTAAGTTAGCTGCTTTTTCACCATGGTCCACAAATTCTAAGTTAAATTGCTCCTGACTTACAGGGGAGCCGGGGTTGTAACTTCGAGCTTGCCTATTAGGGTTAGGGTTGGTATTAGGACCATTAATGTCTTGAGAAGCCGGCATGAATAACTCAGCCCATGATTTCCCTGTCTGGTCTTTGGACTGAAACTGCCCATGATTAGCAAAACCCGTTGATACGATGTGGTGGCAGCCCGTTGATACGTTGCCCCTGCATTCTTGATTCCAAACGGCATTACCCTATAACAATACGTGCCCCAAGATGTGATGAAGGTGGTTTTCTCCCTATCCTCGACTGCCATGAGAATCTGATTATATCTTGAGAACCCATCCATAAAAGACAAGAGTTCATGCCTTACGGTGTTATCAACTAGCACATCGATATGAGGTAAAGGGAAATCGTCCTTAGGGCTTGCTTTGTTTAAATCTCGAAAATCAACGCACACCCTAACACGACCATCCTTCTTGGGATCGGCACAGTATTGGCAATCCATTCAGGATACTCGGTGACCATCAAGAATCTAGCCTTTAATTGCTTTTCAACTTCCTCTTTTACTTTAAGTGCCCATTCAGGCCTCATTCGCCTCAATTTTTGTTTCATTTGGTTTAAGTGAGGAAAGAGAGGGATGTGATGTTGGACTATCTCTGGATCAATTCCTGGCATATCACTATAAGACCATGCAAAAACATCTTTGAATTCGTTTAATAGACTGATTAATTCTTTGCTTTCTTCAGAGCTAAGTGTAGAGCCAATAAAAATATTTTGGGGATTATCTTCATTTCCTAAATTAATTGTTAGAGTGTCCTCGATGATTTTACATGCAGATTCTTTTTCTTTTTCAATTAATTTTTGCAATTCACTTGGTTTTTCATGGTCATCACATTCATTTAGCGCATTCTAGTAGGTAGAATTAGTTATACTTTCATTAACTTTGTTTGGGGTGATTACAATAGACATAGTAATAGGAAGATGCCTCATTTGGCCATTACAGGCTCTAGGGAGGGGGGATACTTATCACTAGACTCAAAAACCCATTCTTTGTTGACCCCTTTCTTGAGTTCCATGATATGGTAGCCCGATAGGATCCTTGTTTCACTCTCGATTTCCCCCTCATTTTCTGGTTCTTCTGCTTCTACTTCATTCTCCTTGCCTTTGTCATCCCCTATGTTCTTTCCCAGCTCCTCTTCCACTATATCCTCAACATACTCATCCCCAATTTTGACTTCTGCATTCTCTTCTTGACCATTCCCTTCAGACTTGGTGCTTCTCTTAACCGAAGAGAGTGATACGAACAGTTCAGGAGGTCGCAGAGAAAACCCTTAGTTCAGTGTCGGGTTTCATAAGTCTCTCATCCACCCAGGTGGGTCATCCCACCCAGCTGATTTAGTCTCTCATCCAATAGAGTCTGCATAGCCGGACCGTCTAGCATACTGATCCAATCTTTGATAGTGGCAGACTTTACGGGTATCTGCATATATGGGTCTTCATATTTGGAAAACTCGTGGCGGAAGAAGATCTTAAACCCTGGTTTCAAGCAATTGTCTTTCCAGTCCACCCATGGCTCTGGAAAGCAACAGAAGGGGAAATCTTCTTCTTTCTTCACAAAGTACCCGCTGAGCATTTTCTTATAAGGTAACATTGGTGCATCAGTTGCTTTCTTCTTTTCCTTCGATTCCTTCTTTGACAACTGATAGCCTAGACCATGAGTATGAGTCTGTGTGGGGATTCTTGGAAACTCCAGTAGACCTTGATGATTTTTACTTAGTCCCATTCCCAGGAAGAAACCCATCTTCTTCATAATTATGGCGTCCAGCGGGCTTGCATATTGATCAGAATATAGTAGCAGGAATTCCCTCGGCTTTCCCTCCTCCAACAGGTTGAAAGACTTAAACCTTCCTAGAGTCGTTTCTTCTTCTTGAAATTGTACCTCTAGAATTGGTGTGCTTGATGAAGCTTCAGATAGGCAGACCCAACTATCCCCGAGAATATTGCAGACCTTATTTTTCCAGACACACTTGACTATCTGATGAATTGTCAATGGTATGGCACCCAGACTGTACAACCATGGTCTACCCTAGCAGTAAGTTGATGATTTGAAACTCAGCTTCTTTTTCCAAATGCCAAACAGTGAGATTAAGAAAGATTATACCCATGAATGTCCTTTGGGTGTTGTCGTATGCCCTTACCCTCTGCTTAGATGGTATGAAAGTTGACTCATCTAAACCCATCCGCTAGGCTATTCGGAATGGACACACGTTTAGGACAGACCCATTGTCAATGAGACAAGCGAGTACAGTATTTCCTAAGTATTCAACAGTGACATACAACGGCTTTTTGTGAATGCGCCCTCTGCGATGAAGGTTATTCGAAAAGAAGGTGATAGCCAGGGTCAGAATTCTGCCGATCATTCCCAATAAGTCCTCCGGTGATTGTCGATAGAGATATTAGGCTGATTCAAGGCATCCAGGACTACCTGCCTATGACGTTTAGAAGCGATCAGTAACCCCCAAATAGTGATGTTGGCCTATGTCTTCTTCATTTGCTTCAAAACCCTGTCCTCCTCCTCTAGCTCATACTGTTTAATGTGTCTCCTTAAGTGAGTTAGATGACTGACCTCCTCTCTTGCCCACAAATTGTCAATTTCTGAAGTGACTTTTGAACTTTCCTTCCCCATATCCGTCTCCTCTTCACTTTCATACCACAAGTCCTCTTCCACTTGATCTACATCTCGTCTATCAGCTTTGTTAGTTTCTCAAACCCACCAACCCACATACTTCGTCATTCCCTCTAATCAAATTCCCAGAGTATAGATTCTCAAATCTTTCGGTGGCTGATAAGGTTTCCTTGGCTTCCCAACTTAGTGATCTATTTGGATGGATGAAAAGTTATCTCCTTTAACCCCAAGAAATAAAGGCCCTGTGGTGGTACATCATGATGATATTTGGTAGCGGATTTCTAGTAGCATTTGGAGCTTTGGCAAGAGGCTCAAATATTAGTTTGTTATCGATGAAATCTTGATTTTCATGCCTCAAACTTGAGCACCAATCCATAGCATAACCCTTCTATTGGTGGTTTTTGAAGTAGAGATCTTCCCAGAAGCTTGGCAGAAGTGGATTTGGTAAAGATCGAGGTTCCAACATGCGAAGATACCCCATTGCCATCAGCATGTCAAGGGTGGTTTATAGTGACACCCCCAAATCTGAAAACTTCCTTGGTGGCTTGTCTCTTCCTTTCCTTGTTATGGAAAATCTTCTATCTAGCTCACTTAGTGCATTAACGTCGGTGGGACCAGAGTGACCCCCCGAATTTCCTCTGTTTGACCCGTAGCTTAACCTCCTGTACCTGTTCGGTTGCTGTTCTTTCTTAATTATCCCCTCTTGGATAACGTCTTCTATCCTTATTCCCATGCCAAAGACTTCGGTGAAAGCGTTCATTGATTAGAACCTCATCTTCTCTTGATAGACAGGTTGGAGATTCTTCATTAGCAACCAAATTTGTTCTTTCTCAGACAGCCTTTGTTCCATCTTGGCTACCTTTCCCCTCCATCGACTCAAGTATTCAGCGATTGATTCCTTACTCCCTTGCCTGGTGGTTTCCAAAACTGTGACGTCCAAGTCTTGATTGTACTCGTACTGTGCCACAAATGCTTTAACCACCTCTTTCCAGGCCCTAGTCTCGCTTGGTTCGATAGTGAGATACAAAGCCAAGGTAGCCCCGGTTAAGGTCTGCTGAAATAAGATGGCCATCATGGCTATGCTCAACCCACTGGGCTGGAAGGCCCCGATATACATCCTTATATGGCTACGAGGATTCCTTATTTCGTTGAATTTGTCAAAAATTGGCATTTTAAAACCGACAGGCAGCGTCTCACAGATCCCATTATATAGCCCTTCCAATTCCAGCAAATAGGTATCAACTCCCTGAGCCTTATGCACTACTCTCTTACGTTTTTCGACTTTTTCAGCCATTACTCTTTCTTTCTCAGTCTTTTACCTTTCTCTATCAGCTCGTAGAACATCATCCCTTTGTGCCTCCTGATCATCAAACCAGCCTTCTTCTCTTGTTGTTGGATGGGGTGGGTCTACAACTTGTGGATTTGCGAGTGGCGGCTGGTGGGTCATTGCTTCTATCATGTTCCTCATACGGTTTATGTTCTCAGCCTGCCATCTCATGTGCTCTTCTAGCCTTTCTACTATCGCCCTCAATTCTGCTACTTCCTCGGTGTTCCCTTCGTACGCCATTTTTGTGTTATTTTCTCTCCTTACTAACCTTGTTTTGGGACTACAAAACCAGACAATGCCCGAACCAGATGTCATTTCTTTTTCTTTTATTTTACCACTATCCTTTCATTTTTATTTGATGGTGTTTGGTTGTAAATACTTGGTAAAACATTTATGAATGGTTCATATGTCACACGGATGCGATGCATGTGTGTGTGTGCGCGTACTCTATATTCAAAAGGAAAAAGAAATTCTAATTATATCATATAGACACATAATCATATAAAATCCTCACCCATGTCATGTGTGCTAATTTCTCTCCTAATTGTGATCCTTGTTACCCCTTCGAGGGTTGGTCAGTAATTTATGATAAAAAATATTTTGAAAGCAATTCCAACTGAGAATGGTTTTGAGAATGAAAATATTTCTCCACAAAGATGATCAGGTTCATTTTCACTTTGAAACTCATTTTGAAAAGTATCCCCTTAGACGGCAATATCTTCAAAGACAATTCTCAAGGATTCTTCTTTTGAAAACAAAGATGTGAGAATATATCTCACCAAGAATTGGTTTGGAACCTTAATCAAGTGAACTTTAAAGATTTTGAAAATGTGATTCTCCGAAAAATCCTTGGGGTAAAGGTGGTAAAAATCTTGTTTGCTCATAAAGACAGAGTTAAAATTCATTGGGTAGAAGGATCACATGATCAGATTATCACCGTACTTTTCATGAATTAAAATACATACAAGGCCAATGAAGCTTATCTTGACAAGGTATAAGAAGTGTAATCTTATAATCATAATCTAGAGCATTCCCAAATGTCGTGGGACATGAGAAGGAATTGCTAAAAGGTGATTAAAGGGTTACATGTCCTTATATCAAGCAAGCTTCGTCACCATCTCAAATAATCCCTTCCAGACATACAAAACTCCTTAGCACATAATCCTAATCAAGAATTAATTTTCCTAAAATTGAAAGGTTCTATAGAAGCTATTATGCAAATGCCGGGTTTTGGTCAAATAAGGGACACTTGACACACATCTGATAAGATGCTTTATATACCAATACATGGTACGAGATCAAGGGTGATCACACAGTCCTATGATAACTTGACCAGCCGGGTTGCCCCGAGCCTCCAAGATCATAGTTCCGTGCAATCGACTGCCTAGACATGCAAGTGTAATGCAATAGGCAAACAAAAATTAATTAATTCAGTTAAAGGATGCTTTCAAGTCTAATCCTCGAGTGAACCCAAAATCAGAAATTCTAGTCTGCGAAACCAGAGATGCTGGGTTCGATCCCCAGGAGAGTCACCAGATTGTGGGTATTCGCAGTTTTACCCACGCTTTTTAAAAAATTTCAAAATACAAAGAGTCGCCACTTAATTTTTGAAAGAAAAATTAAGAAACCATTTTTCAATCAAATTGATCTTTTTGGAAACCAAATATTTCTAAATCCGGGGATTATGGAATGAGAGGGGGAGGAGTGTGGCGAACTAAAACATCCCCTCTCATCCTATCTCGTGATAGGCCTCTACTTGCATCCTTTTAATCGAATTAATTATCTAAGCGTGCCCTCAACTAAATACATATATATATATATATACGTTACAAAAGGCATGTCTAAAATGGTGCAAGATTGCTAACGATAAAATATCATTCAAAATCACATAATTCAACTAGCAATCAAAAATGGTATGCAACAAGGAACAAGGAAACTTATCCGGGATCCAGACGCGAAATGGAAACATATAATGCATGCAAATAAAAAAAAAACCTAAAAAGATTCTCTAATCCATATATGCACATAAAGCAAAACCTAGTCTAAGGTGTCGCGCATAAAGTTGAAAATCAATAAAAATCAAGAAATAAAATAAACTGGACAAGGGTTGAGAAATCGTACATCCGTGGCGTTAAAAAAAAAAGGGTTAGCCCACATGCCTTGAACAATATATTATTAATCCCTAAATAGTATATTCAAACTTCTATCTTAATTCTATCCAACATGAAGGGAGTTGACATAATTATGAATTCCTTTTAACTAGTTGGAATCATAACACTTCTATAGATATACAAGTCTCAACTAGGAGCCAATGTAATATCCATATAGAGATGTTATAGTCCCAATTTGGTCTTAAGGAACCTATAATTTTATATTCAAGTTCAATTAAGTACAACTTAAACCAAGAATTAATCCTAATCCTAAGTATCAACATACAAAAACGAATTCATAGATATGAATAAGAATGAACTATGAGCTTTTCACTAATTTGGATCACTTACCCTCTGGGATTAAGTCCAATTATCATTATGTAAAAACACAGTTTGAGTCTTAAGGCATTAGGATGCCATTTGGATTAGAGTTAATAAGATATATCAAATAGTGACAGAATCATAAGAATTACAAAGAGCAGACCAGACTTTCAAAAATAGAGAAATCATACTTCTAACGGTTGGATCTTAATGATTTTGAGTATGTTATGCCTTAGCGAGTCTAGTCTCTAACCCAAAAAAAAAAATATCAAAGATCCAATGGTTCAATCTTTGGGGATTGTGATGCAAATCATGGCACGTCTTCAAGGGAACCAGTTCAAATTCCAATTGGACCAGTTACGAGGGCTCGAGCAAAGAAGTTCAAAGAGGCACTCAATGGGATAATTCAAGAAGTTTGGTCTCAGAAAAATTCGTGGAGGCGTATGGAGCTTGGTCCACAAAGATGTCTCAATCTAATTCAAGTTCTAGAAGAATAATCCAGCAGTTCAAGATTGAAGTCAAATTTTAGTTTTCCTAAAATTAGAATTTGATTGCCATTTTTTTTCTTAATTGCTTAAATTGCTGATTTGTAGGCTTGCATGCCAAATATGGAACTTTCCTTATTCCTTTAGTTTCGTTTTATTTTAATTTTGGGTGATTTTATTTTGGGGCATAATATTTCGTAGGCTTATAGGGCACAACTGTAAGCCTCAGCTATTTAAACAGTTTTAGGGTTTGTAATATGCAGTTTTGATCATTAATAATATTGTGAGAGTTTTCTCTTTGGTTCTTTTTTTTTTTTTCAAAAAATGGTAAATGTATTCCAAAAAAGGGATGTTCACATGTACAAGGGGCATACCCCAGGATAAACAATAAGCATAAAGCATAAGGACATGTGGCTAAGCAAACCACTGAAGGAGCCACATTAGGCTAAAAGTTGAAGCACATGTCAATCAACACAAATTGCTAAGAAACTCCCATCAAAACAATTACAGTAAGAAAAAAGTGCAAATTAACAACATAATTAGTGCCAGTTAACCATTAAGGCTTGGAGTTGGTTGTGTCATTTCCATTTGGTACTAATCTGGGCATAAACTTGTTAGACAAAGATCTTTTTTTTTTTTTGGAAAATGGTAAATAAATTCCAAAAAGGGACGTACAAAATGTACAAGGGGCATACCCCAGGATAAACAAAAAGCTCAAATCATAATGACATGAAGCAAAGTGACCATCATAGGGACCAAAAACCCCTAAACCCAAAAAAAAAAACAAACAATCAACAAATCACAACATCAAAATCACAAAACCGTCTCCTAACTCCAGTTACATATAAACCTATCAAAATTTACATGGTGTTTCCACTTAACCCTGATTTGTGCATTCAATTGAAAGATTAGGTTCTTTAGTAAAGTTTCCTTGGTGCTGGAGGTGTTCTTGAAAGTTCGATTATTCCTTTCTTTCCATAAGCCATAGACTGTCACTCCAAGGCACATCTTGGGAATCACATGTTGCCATGTCTTTCCTTTCAACCTATGAGCCATCAACTCCAAGCTATCATTCCAACTCCGACCTTGCCAATGTAAACCGCATCGATGCATCATATCCTGCCAAACAAAATACGAATAAGAACAAGCAAAAAATAGGTGGTCATGAGTTTCCATATGTTTATGGCAAAGCATGCAGGCTAAAGGACCAGAAGTGAAGCTAAAAATTCTATCATGAGTAGAGAGCCTATTCTGAGCAGCTAACCAAAAGCAGCTCTGTCGAGGTATTCCACCTGAAAACCATACCATATTATACCAAGGGACAACAGGGTGATGAACCCTCAAGTAGTCCCAGATAAGAGATGTGTTGAACATACCATTAGGGGTAGAAATCCACTTCACAGTATCAAGGCAACAACTAGGATTATAGAAATTAGACAACACATTCTAACTTCATTAAGCTCAATAGAATTTGAGCCAGGCCACTTCCATTCCAAACCTCTTATAATGCTACTAACCTTGGCATCAATATTAATCGCAGCATCATAAACAATTCTGTCGAAAAAATAATCCAACAAGGGGCCCATTGGGAGCCAATTATCAAACCAAAGAGACGTGTTATTACCATTACCTATTTGATGAATTAGTAAAGGCTTAGCAACATTTCTAAGTTTTAACAACTTCCTCCAATACCAAGAGCACTGGGAAGGGATTTTGGCTTGCCAGAAACTCTTACCTTTCAGCATATATTGGTGGATCCATTTAGACCAGAGAGACAAATTTGAAGGGTCCAATAAATTTCCAATGTGTTTAAGGTTCAATATAGAGTTAACCAAATAAATATCTTTAAATCCTAACCCCCCCTTCCTTTTTTGGTCTACACACTTTGTCCCAAGCAACTTTAGCTCCTTCCATATATAGTAACGCCCAGGCAACTTTAGGAAGGGAGACAAAGATCTTTAGTAATTGTTCCTTTGGAGTCGATGAGTTCTTGAACGTTCTATTATTCCTCTCCTTCCATATACCATATATAGTAACGCCCAGGCAAATTCTGGGAATCATGTGTTGGGGAGTGTCCCCCTTCCAATGTTGGGTCATCCAGCATACTGTACTATCCCCAGGAGTGCCATTCCAATCCAGATTACATCTCAGCATCAATTCCTGCCAAATAAAAGTAGAGTAGTCATATTCAAAGAAAAGATGGTCATGAGAGTCCATTTGCCTAAGACATAAAGTACATACTAAGGGGCCAGGAGTAAAATTACAAATTCTATCCTGAATAGCAAGCCTTTTTTGGATGGCAATCCATAAGATGAAGTTTTGTCTAGGAATGCATCCAGAGTACCAAGCAAAAGGGTGCCAAGGGACAGATGGATGAGAAGGTCTAACTATTCGAAGAACTATTCGAACTTATCAGATTTACTCTGTAGCGTTCATACCTGGACTTATCAATCGAGTTTTCCATTCTTGATTGTGGCGTCTTCATCCTTTATACCAAGGTTTGCATCTGTTATAGGTGTTGGGTCACGGTTTTTATTTGAATCTGACAGTAGAACGGTCTGAGGCATTAATCGTGTTATGGGTTTCGTCATTTTGTTGGTGGGGTTCGTATCAGTTTTAGAAACCCTTATTCCTGAGAAGGAAAAGACCACAATAACAACGATCACGGGAATGATCAAACACAAAGTAACAAGAAAAAATCATAAATTAGATTCGCAACCCTAAACACGAAATTGCAGATCATAATCGAATACCTTTATTTTTTTTGATACGGTTCAGAAACGAGAACGAATAAGAATAGAACCAGAAGAAACGAATAAGAACAGAAATGAAAAAGATAGGATAAACCTGATACTAGAACCAGGCTCTGATACCAACTGATAAATGATGCAAATCATGGCATGTCTTCAAGGGAACAAATTTAAATTCCAATTGGACCAGTTACGAGGGCTCGGGCAAAGAAGTTCAAAGAGGCACTCAATGGGCTAATTCAAGAAGTTTGGTCTCAGGAAAATTCGTGGAGGGCGATGGAGCTTGGTCCACAAAGATGTCTCAATCTAATTCAAGTTCTAGAAGAATAATCCAGCAGTTCAAGATTGAAGTCAAATTTTAGTTTTCCTAAAATTAGAATTTGATTGTCATTTTTTTTCTTAATTGCTTAAATTGCTGATTTGTAGGCTTTTTTTTTTTTTCGGAAAAAAGGTTAATTTAAACGAAAAAGCCATGCGGCCCTGTACAAAGTACAAGGGGCATACCCTAGGCAACCAAAATCACACAAAAAGCATCCAGACGATGCAACAAAGGATGGGAGATTAACTTAGACAAAACAAGAGAAAAACCCATCCAAGCCATACAATGAACCAAGCAAATCAAGAAAAGGGAATTACATCAATGAAACTCCTACAAATCAATTAATGGCCCATCTATCAATGTACTGAGGTAAGTGGGGGTCGTTCTTCCAAGTAGCTTGTATCTGTAAGGAAATCTTTAGGCAAAGGTTTTGAAAAATCTTTCCTTAGTCTTCGGTTTAAGTTTAAAGCTTCGAGCATTTCTTTCTTCCCAAATGCTATAGACAACCAAACCAAGGCACATTTTAGGGACAACCTGCCATGGAGTCTTGCCTTTCCACTTATTTGCTGCCCAATCCACAAGTACATCCCAAGAGGTGGCTGAATAAGAGATTTCCAACCTATTGAGTACTCCCTGCCACAAATAAGAAGTATAAGAGCAATTAAAGAATAAATGGTCATGAGATTCCAAATATTTGTGACAAAGAACACAAGCAAGTGGTCCAGGTGTGTAGGTATAAATTCTATCATGTGTGGATAATCTATGGAGAATGGCCAACCACATGATAAAACTATGACGAGGAATATTACCCGGGAACCTAGTGAGGCCATACCAATGGACTTTGGGGTAATGTGTCATAACAACATCCCAAGTGTTGGCAGAAGAGAACACTTTATTTGGGGAAGGGAGCCATTGGACCACATCGCTAGATGTATTAGGGAGAGGTAAGGAATGAAGTTGGCCTCTAATTTCCCTTAATTCAATTGTGTTTGTAAGAGGCCAGTTCCATTCAATACCATCAATAACATCAGACACTTTGGCAATTAAAGGGATGGCGGCATCATATTGAACACGTATTCCGGTTCTGTCCAAAATAGGACCCATAGGATGCCAATTATCATACCAGAGAAACGTGTCACACCCATTACCAATTCTATGCCTAAGCATTGGTCTAGCCATAGTCCTAAGTTTAAGGAGTTTTTGCCAATACCAGGAGCATTGGGAGGGGGTCTTGACTTGCCAAAAACTTTTCCTTTTCAACATGTAAGTGTGTATCCAGTCCACCCAAAGGGAATTGTTTTTAGAAGTAAAAATAGCCCAGATATGTTTAAGGTTTAAAACAGAGTTCAATTGGGTAAGGTTTTTAAGGCCAAGTCCCCCTTCCTTCTTAGGTCTACAGACTATGTCCCAAGCAACTCTAGCCCCATGAGCTTTTTCAGTTCCTCCGGTCCATAGGAATCTACACACTAATCTATCAATATGCTTAAGGACACTTTTAGGAAGAATAAACATGGCAGCCCAATAGTTTTGAATTCCAACAAGGACCATTTGGATAAGTTGGAGTCTACCAGCATAAGAAAGAAATTTAGAGGTCCAAGAAGTGATTCTCGCGGTGATTTTCTGGATGAGATCATCACAGTCTCCTTTCTTAAGTCTAGTGGTGATCAACGGAATGCCAAGGTACTTCATTGGGAGGGAACCAATTGTAAAAGGGAGACTAATACAAATAGCATTGGAAGTGCTCTCCTCCATTCCTGTAAGAAACAAACAGCTTTTATACGCATTTGCCTGCAATCCAGTTAGGTTATAAAATTGATCTAAAGAATTCGCCATAACAGAAGCAGAGTGTATATCACCATTAAAGAATAAAAGAAGGTCATCAGCAAAACAAAGATGAGAGATTTTAAGTTTATCACATCTCCAATGGTATTTGAAATGAGAGGATCTTTGGATGTTATGTTGGATCAATTGGCTAAGGGTATCCATGATAAGGACAAAAAGGTAAGGTGACAGAGGATCACCTTGCCTAAGGCCTTTAGCACCCTCAAAGTACCCAACCGATTCCCCATTAAAATTAATAGAGAACTTGGGACTAGTAAAACAGGCTCTGATCCACCCTTGAATCTTGGGAGGAAAACCAAGAACCTCAAGGAGATCAGATAAAAACTCCCAACTCACACTATCATAAGCTTTCATAAGGTCGACCTTTGTCGTAGCTTGCATGCCAAATATGGAACTTTCCTTATTCCTTTAGTTTCGTTTTATTTTAATTTTGGACGATTTTATTTTGGGGCATAATATTTCGTAGGCTTATAGGGCACAATTGTAAGCCTCAGCTATTTAAACAATTTTAGGGTTTGTAATATGCAGTTTTAATCATTAATAATATTGTGAGAGTTTTCTCTTTGGTTCTTTGAAGAACTGATACGAACCCCGCCAACAAAGTGACGAAACTTGTAACACGATTAATGCCTCGGACCGTTCTCCTGTCATTTTCAAATGGAAATCGCGACCCAACACCTATAACAGATGCAAACCTTGGTATAAAGGATGAAGACACCACAATCAAGGATGGAAAACTCGATTGATAAGTCCAGGTATGAACGCCACAGAGTAAATCTGATAAGTTCGAACAGTTCTTCAAAGAACCAAAGAGAAAACTCTCACAATATTATTAATGATCAAAACTCCATATTACATACCCTAAAACTGATTAAATAGCTGAGGCTTACAGTTGTGCCCTATAAGCCTACGAAATATTATGCCCCAAAATAAAATCGCCCAAAATTAAAATAAAATGAAACTAAAGGAATAAGGAAAGTTCCATATTTGGCATGCAAGCCTACAAATCAGCAATTTAAGAAATTAAGAAAAAAAATGACAATCAAATTCTAATTTTAGGAAAACTAAATTTTGACTTCAATCTTGAACTGCTGGATTATTCTTATAGAACTTGAATTAGATTGAGACATCTTTGTGGACTCCATAGGCCTCCACGAATTTTCCTGAGACCAAACTTCTTGAATTAGCCCATTGAGTGCCTCTTTGAACTTCTTTGCCCGAGCCCTCGTAACTGGTCCAATTGGAATTTGAACTGATTCCCTTGAAGACGTGCCATGATTTGCATCAGATTGGGTCATAACCAAACATCACTAATTATCACATGGGGATTACGCAAGGTCAGGAGCACAATGCAGCTGGTGGGGCCCAACGTAAGTCATGGGATGGGTTATTCAATACTGAGGATCAGAAAGGTAGTTTGCCCCAAATTGAGCTGGGATCAGATTTGGGAATTAATTACAGACCCATAGACAGTAGCAAGGAATTCAATTTGGAGTTTGTGGACCATGGAGGGATTGAAGATAATCTTGTTCTTAAAATCCCGAAGGACTTAACTGTTGCTGGGAAAGACGAATGGACTGCTACCTTGGTTGGCCGGTTTCTTGGCAGGAAGCTTCCGTTTTCCCTAGTCTCTAACGTTACTGATCGGCTATGGGCTAATGAGGGCCTTATTGATACGTTGGCCACTGATTCGGGATGTTTCTTTTTTTCATTCTCTAGTACGGAAGCCAGGGATGCAATCTTAGAAGGAGGACCATGGTTTGTGGCAGGTCAACCTCTTCTACTTAGGCCGTGGAAACCACACTTCTCTTTTGAAAACGAGGAGGTTCACTCCATTCCGATCTGGATTAATTTCTATGGTATACCGCTTGAATATTGGAATCCGAAGGGAATCAGTTTTATATCTAGTTTCATTGGGAAACCTATTCGTGTTGATCGCGTTACTGCAAGTAGAAGGCGTATAACCTATGCTCGTGTTTGCATAGAAGTTTCTGCAGATTTTGAGTTTTTCAATGAATTCCATATCGAGTCAGAAGATGAGGAGACTGGCAATTCTGTAAGAACTAAGATCAATTTGGAATATCAATGGATCCCGGTTCGATGCAAAAAGTGCTCCCAGTTTGGTCATGATTGTTCTCGGACTACGTCTCCAGTTCTAAGCCATCCAGTTCGCCACCCTATCAAGAGGAACGGTAAGGATAAGGGGACCTGGCAAGTTGTTTTAGGAAAAGATAGAGGAAAAAAGACTGTTGTTGACCACACTTCTGACCGTGCTAAAAGCACGAATGGCTCGGCTATTCCGCTTGCGAAGGGTAACCGATTTGAAGCCCTTTCTCAGCTTTTGGATGATCCTGATCCTAAACCCGTCAAAGTTGATACCATTGTTTCTCCCTCCGCCCGGACATCTTGCCCCGTAGCTAGCTCCTCTTATCATACAGATGTTCCTCGAGGTGAGACCAGAGAGGAAACCACATCCCTCTTTAGTGTGGATGACATTGATGACTGTTTTAGTGATTCTGGCCAAGCTAGTGAGGTCGGGACCCCTACAAGGGGTAGTCCCCTCTCCAATAGATAGAAAAAGAAGGAAGCTAAGATGAAATTCAGTGGGAGTCGCCCCAAGGGACGACATCGATCCTGAGGAGGCCCTTCTTTGGGTGGTTGGATGTCTCATGTGTTTGATTCATTCCATGTTGCTATGTTTGTTTGTTTGCTTGTTGTTCTTCTTTTCAAATATTTAGTCTGGCTCTCGTAGCATGATCTTGCGCTTTTTGTTATATCCTGGGGTTTGGCCCCTTTTTTTGGATTCAATTAACCATTTTTCCGAAAAAAAAGAGATTTTGTATTATTTTTTAAAAATAGTAAATAAATCTGAATGACTCTAAATTTTTAGGGGATCTCATTAACACATTACACTTCATAGAAAATTTATTTTAAGTCATGAAATCTTGATTAAGGTTTTGATATACTAAGTTTAAAATGGACTTACTGTTCTGAAATTACGGACAGAGAGTAGGTTCACAAACCATAAGACCAAACCATCCCAATTATAAAATCTCATAAAAACAAAAAATCTAGTGATGAATATATGAGTTATGAACAATCTCCAATTGGTTTCATTCAATTCCCATGGACCATGATTTATTTAAAAATCCTTTTTTTCGGAAAAAAGGGTTAATTAAAAAGAAAAAGCCAAACGGCACTATACAAAATTACAAGGGGCATACCCCAGGATATACAATAGGCGCAAAAAATGCATTAGCAATGCACAAAGGATGGAGAAATAACAAAGCCAAAGCCAAGTTATGTCTTCATCCAAAATAAACCAACTCAAATAAAATCAAACCAAATCAAACCAAGAGTCAAGCAAATCATGAAGGGCTAATCGCAAAGGTCAATAAGACCAAAATACAAAAAGGTACACAATGTACACAATAACAGAAAAATCCACGTAACCAAACTGGGAATCACTATGTAGTGACTGTCCAACTTCCAATATATTTGAGAAGGTGAGGGTCATTCTTCCACTGCACTTGTATTTGTTGGGAGATATGGAGACAGACCTCCTGAAATATTCTTTCCTTAGGTTTCTCTTCAAATTTGAAGCTCCGAGCATTCCTCTCCTTCCAAATGCTATATGTAACCAGTCCTAGGCACATTTTTTGAATAATGTGCCTGGGAGTCTTCCCTTTCCAATTTTCCGCTACCCAACTAACAAGAGCATCCCAAGAGGATACTGTATATGTGATTCCCAACCTGTTTAGTAACCCCTGCCATATAAAAGAAGTATAAGAGCAATTAAAGAATAAATGGTCATGGGATTCCAAATTCTTGTGGCAAAAGACACAAGCTAATGGTCCCGGTGTGTATGTAAATATTCTATCATGTGTGGATAACCTATGGAGGATAGCCTTTTTTTTTTTTTTTCGGAAAATGGTAAATAGATTCCAAAAAAGGGATGTACACATGTACAAGGGGCATACCCCAGGATATTCAACAAGCACAAAGCATAAGGACACGTGGACACACAAACCACAGAAAAAGCCCTATCTGGCAAAAAACCAAACAAGGCACTTTACAAAACAAATGAATTTTCCAAACCAAACAAAGCAAACCAAAAAAGAAACACCTAACAAACAAAATACAACACAAATCCAACCAAGACAGCTCGGATGGTCAGAGCCAATTAGTCAACAACGTAGGTAGTTGGGCATGTCCTTTCCATTTGATGCTAACTTGATCGTGAACTTCAACCATGAAATAAAACTATAGCGTGGGATGATCCTCGGGAACAAAATAAGGCGATGCCAAGGGACTTTAGGGTAGTGAGTGCGGACATAGTCCCAAGTTTTAGCAGAGGAAAACACCTTATTAGGAGAAGGCAACCATTGAACCACATCACTAGATGTCAAGGGAGGTGGTAAGGAATATAATTGACCTCTTATTTCCAGTAAATCAATAGTGTTAGTAGAAGGCCAACTCCATTCCCTTCCATTAATAACATCTGAAACAGTAGCATTAAGAGGGATAGCAGCGTCATATTGGACACGCATCCCAAATCTATCAAGAATTGGGCCCATAGGATGCCAGTTATCATACTAAAGGAGGGTTTCATACCCATTACCAATCCTATGTTTAATCATAGGTCTGGCCATAGACCTTAGCTTAAGGAGCTTTTTCCAATACCAAGAGCATTGAGAAGGGGCCTTGACTACCCAAAAACTCTTTCCTTTTAACATGTAATGGTGTATCCAATCCAATCTACCCACAGGGAACTATTTTTAGAAGTAAAAATAGACCAGATATGTTTAAGATTTAAAATATGGTTCAATTGAGTGAGATTTTTAAGGCCAAGACCCCCTTCCTTCTTAGGTCTACAAACTACATCCCAAGCTACCTTGGCACCATGGGTCTTATCAGTTCCCCCAGTCCATAAGAATCTACTCATAAGCCTATCAATATGTTTTAAGACACTCTTAGGAAGAATAAACATGGTACTCCAGTAATTTTGTATCCCTGCAAGGACAGATTGGATAAGTTGCAGCCTGCCCGCATAAGAAAGAAATTTTGCTGTCCAAGAAGTAATTCTTGAGCTGATTTTGTGAATGAGATCATCACAATCTTCCTTCTTAAGTCTAGTGGTTATCAAAGGAACGCCAAGATACTTCATAGGAAGGGATCCAAGGGTAAATGGAAGGTTTTGGCAGAAAGCATTGGACGTATTCTCCTCTATTCCAGCAATAAATAAACAACTCTTGCTAGCATTGGCCTGCAGGCCTGTAAAATCAAAAAATTGATTCAAAGAATTAGTCATAACCATTGCAGAATTTGCATCACCATAAAAAAATAAAAGGAGATCATCAGCAAAACAGAGGTGTGAGATTTTGAGTTTCTCACATCTCCAATGGTATTTAAAATGGGGCATCCTTTGGATGTTATGTTGGATCAATTGGCTAAGGGTATCCATTACCAGAACAAACAGATAAGGTGACATTGGGTCACCTTGTCTAAGGCTCTTAGCCCCCTCAAAGTACCCAATTGATTCCCCATTAAAGTTTATAGAGTATTTAGGACTAGTAATGAAAGCTCTAATCCAGCCTTGCATCTTGGGTGGGAAACCAAGAACATCAAGAAGATCAAGTAAGAATACCCAACTAACACTATCATAGGCTTTCATAAGGTCAACTTTAGCTACAGCTCTAGGTTGGCCATAAGGCTTATGATAGTCCCTTATGAGATCCTGGGCAAGAAGCACATTGTCACTTATTTTCCTTCCTTTAATAAAAGCAGATTGAGCATTATCAACAAGAGTGGGTAAAATTTTTTGAAGCCTCTTAGAGATAATTTTAGAAATGCATTTGTATACCGTATTACAACAAGCAATATGCCTAAACTCACTCATTTTAGAAGGGTTAGGAGTCTTGGGGATGAGGGCTATAAGGGTGGCATTAGATTCTTTTAACAATTCACTTGAAGTGAAAAATTCTTTGACAGCTTGGGTAACTAATTGTCCAGTGGTGGTCCATGTTTTTTTGAAAAAGTGAGCATTATAACCATCAGGACCTGGAGCTTTGTTACTATGGATACTAAAGATAGCTTCCTTTATGTCATCATCACTGGGAATGTCATCCATAAGTTTAAATAAATCAGTGGGGAAACACTTATGGATGACTTTCTTCAATTCGTTAATTCCTGGGTAAGGGTTAGAGGCAGGGGTGCCAAGCATGGATTTAAAATATCTTATAGCTTCGGCTTTGGCTCCCTCCTCTTTAGTGGTTTTACAACCATCAGGTTGGACAAGGGACACAATTCTTTTGTGGTTCCTTCTATTCTTAACCGAATTATGAAAATAAACAGTGTTCCTATCCCCGACTTTGAGCCATTGGATTCTAGATTTCTGTCTAATTATCTCTTCTTCAATGCGGATGGCTTTTAAGAAAACACTCATAAGCTCTTTCTCAAGGGCTCGAAGAGTGGTATCACTAGGGTTCTCATCTAGACCTCTTTGGCAAGCCCAAAGCTGTTCGCGAGCTTTGTTAGCTATGATTCTTTCCTTGCCTAGAGAATTCTTAGTAAGGTTTTTCAAGTCAACTTTAAGATTCTTTAAGGCATGGAATAGTTGAAATTGGGAGGTACCGTCAAGCCGCCTAGACCAAGCAGTATAAACAATAGTGTTAAAGCTCTCTAGATCAGTCCAATAATTATAGAACTTAAAAGGTTTACCTTTCTTACTGACAGGAGGAGCTAAATTGACAATAATAGAAGAGTGGTCAGAGATACCGGGGGGGGGGGGGGGGGGGAGAAACTCAACATAAGCAAGAGGAAATGTGTCCAACCATCCAGGATTAATGAGAGCTCTATCAAGTTTTCTTTTAGTGAAGTGCACTGAGTTGAATTGCCGGTTACTCTAAGAGAAGTAGACACCTGTAAATCTAAGATCTACAAGACAAGTGGCATTCACAAGATCATTAAATTCCATAGCCCCTTGGTCTCTCCCTGGATTTCCATCAAATATTTCGTTAGAGTTGAGGACTACATTAAAGTCCCCAAGACTAATCCAGGGAGTATCACCAATGGTGGTTGCAATATTTCTCGTGGTGGACCAAAAAAGGGGTTTCCTACTTTGGATAGTGTTAGAGCCATAGATGAAAGAGGCTTCAAAAATCATAGAATGGTCAAGGGATTCAATTTTAACGTGTATGAGTTGCCTAGTACAATGTAAGACTGTGAGGATAACTTTATCAGGGTTCCAGCCAACCCAGATTCTATCAACAGAATCCGGTTGACTGTTCGTAATAAAGTTCCAATTAGGCAGCATTATCCTTTTAATTTTATCTTGATTAGGAATCCTCACTTTAGTTTCTACAATACCCATAGTCAATATTTTGAGTAAGAACCAACTTAGAAATTTCGTGTTGTTTATCAGACTGGTTAAGACCTCTAATGTTCCAACAACTAATAATCAGTAACGGCGGTTTGAGGAGAATTTTTTCTTACCTGAAGAACTCCTAGCTTTATTCTTTTGCTTATTGGAATGTCTAGGTGAGATCTTTGGTTGAGGAGATATCAAATATTGCCCTTGTGGGGGCACTTGAACTAGTTGGTCTTCTTCATCATTGGAGTCCTCACTAGAGCTGGTTGATGTTGGATTTTGGAAAAATGAGTTAGAGTACTCAGTCTGCCCTGATGTAGTTTCCACAATAGAGAATTTGCTAGCACTAGTATGCAGCATATTGTCGTTTGCAATATCTAAGACTCTATTGTCTTTTATATTGTCCATCACATCATTCCTTTTAGTAATACTAGTCTCAATACCAATACCATTCTTGATTGCATCATTAGGTTGGTTGAGGCTGTCCATAGCTGATTCAACTTCTTTCAAAGTTGAGAATGGGTTACTGAGTTCCCCTAAAACAGGAGCGTCCATATATGGGATGGATCCATCATAAACTACAATCTAGGAAACAATACTAGAAGTAGAGACTTCCTTATTAGTCAAACATGGGACCATAGCAGATTTAACCAACTGTGAAGATTTATCAGGGTTGGTATCATAGCTCATGTCAGAAGGAGAGCTGCTAGAGGCAGGATTAGAGCTAGAGGAAGGTTCTGCCTTTGGTGCATTAGAAATAGGAGGAGCATCTGGACCTTGTTCAGAGACTAACTTTCCATTCTTTTTCAAAAGCCATTGGCCCTCAGTAGGAGAATTAGTCTATTGGATCTGAATAACAGGATCTAGATTAGTCTTAGTAGTAGGCTTATTTATTTTTGAGCAATCATGCCCAAATTTCCTGCACTTAGCACATCTAATTGGACTCCATTGGTATTCAACCTTTAGTGTTATAGTTTTGATTTCCCCACTAACAGGATCTTCAACCTCTATATCAAAGTATTTGACCAATTCAAATTCAACATTAACCTCAACACAGATTCTGGCAAAAGAGATTCTTTGGCATGAAGCCGTCATTCGGTGAACATGTAATGGTCTTCCAACAGCACTGGCTATGTGACTGAAACCTTCAGCATTCCAATATTCAAGAGGGATGTTGTATATGTTGACCCATATAGGGATAGTAGATTGAGCCTCTTTAGCTAATTCCAATCCATGCTGCCAATTTCTCAATATTACTGGTTGTCCAGCAACATGCCAGGGCCCCCCTTCCAGTATAGCATCACTTTCATCTTTAGAGGTAAACCTGAAAAAAAAAATTGCCCGAACCTGTAGCTAGCATATCCTGAAGTCCTAATTTCCCCCATAGTCTAGCTGTTGAGTTTTTAACCAGTGTGTAAGGCAGTGTTTTCCCTATAAAATACCCAACCAAGGTGTTGTCCCAAGCTCTACTACCTGTCTCAGCCATCTCTTTGGGCAAACAGATCTTGATGCGTTTGTTATCTCTATTGGGCTGAATATATTTGACTCTAAAGTTTAAGGCAATTTTGGGTTGTAAGATAGAGGCCCAACTTGGGTTCTGATTCTTCTGAATAGGATTTTGGATAGGTAAAGCTGAGATGGGGTTACCATGGGGTACACTAAGGGAAGGTCGTAGTGACACCTGGCCATTGGGTTGTTTTTGACCATTGGATATAGCTGGGATATGGGCAGTAGGTGAGGCCATGTTGACTTTTCTTTGATTTAAACTGGCACATGTGGGATGTAGCTGGTCATACTTGCATAAAGGGGTGGACAAGCCGCCGGGTATTCCGGAATTTGGTACGAAGCCCATGTGATCCCTGGCAGCTTTGTGTAGAGAAAAAGTCTCCCCCAAATGAGAGGCCATGTGCTTAGCAGCATCAATTGAGGGTAGATTAGGTGTCAACTTAATAGATTTATCATGAGGCAGGGTGCCATTAACAATGGCCTTCGGGTCTTCCACGTGTGAAGCTACATATCCCTTACTGTATGTAGACAGGGCGCTGGTATTTGTGGGATGGCCCATGTGCGCATCATCTTTATGAGCAGAAAAGGTGGATTCCAAAATATTACCGTTGGGGCAAATATCACCCGCGTGAGATACACCTTCCACAAACACCAAAGCGTTTTGTGAATGGGCAGTATTAGGATCAAAATATGTACGGGTCACACCTATTAAACTTTGGTGTTTAACATCATGATCTGCAGCATTATTATCCATCTGGTCCTGAATTTCTTTCCTCACCCTATGGACTCTTGGGCCTGCCAAATTTCCCCCATGAGCTTTCCCTCTAGAATCTGTGGGAGGTTTGGGTTTAACACCTTTTTCATCATCAGATTTAGAGTAGCACCTCCTAGTAGTGAAATTTTGGCACTTCGGTAAATCTGAATCAGATAGAGAACCTCCCTTTATTTTTTGCCAAACAAGAGGACTAGGTTCAGATCTCGCTATTTTAGTATGCCCAGCAGCTTCATGACCATAGAACTTTTCAACATGGTGCCCTTGCCAATTTTGTTTTTGAAATATATCACCATGCTTATGAAAGGAAGCTGAGGGATGATTCTGGGATTTCAAACCTTGTACCTCCTTTTGAAGTTCCTGAATAAGCTTATGTGCTGAAGTAAGATCAAAGTTTACTGGAGCTTGAATCTTCCTTTTAAGCAGTTCATTCGAATCTTGAAGCTTGTGAAAACGAAGTTCAGTAGAATAGTTTTGGCTTGCTGATTTCTCTTCCCATTCTTCATTAAGTTCCAGATCCTCTTCTGATAGATCATTGCTATTTATCTTGGAAGATCAACAATTCCTTTATCTCCAATAGCATAAACCACTGAGTGAGATGGGTCTGAGATTATAAAATCCTTGTCTCTCGAACAAACTCTCGGATTCCCATCATCACCAGATTTGTTCTTCTTTAGAATACTATTCATCTTAGCTGTATTTGTTTGACCTTTCATCATAACCACCAAGAGAGGGAGAAGGAAGAAGAGGGGGAGGAAAGGGGAAAGAGGAAGGAGCAGAGAGAGAAATTAGATAGGGGTTAGGAGGGATGAATGAAAGATGAAAGCCAAAATCAACCAAATTCTAGAGAGAGGTTGGAGCTTCTCTCTCTAGAAATCTTCATTTTTTTATTTATTTAAAAATCCTTGATCAAAATTGGTTCATGAATTCACTGCACCATTTGTTGAGTTCATCTTTTTTTGGCTAAATCTACCAACCAAACCATAGGGGTTGATTCATTCTAAAATTAATTCTCCTTCCTATTGATGGTCATTGGAGATTAAATATGACTAATCCATGTGAGCCTCAGTGAAATATGAAAAGGATTTGATAAGACTTCAAATTAGAGGACCTAAGTCATGAATTAAGACTTTGGACCTACTAACTATGCATAGATATGACTTATTCTCGTTTGAATCACAAGTTCATTGAGAAAACAAAAGACTAACTCAAGGGAATCAAAAGACGTATTGTGAACCTCATGAATCCCAAAAGAAGAACATGACCAAGGTCAAATGAAAGGAGTAGATGGAGATTCAATCAGAATTCTAGTGGTGTGTGAGGAAATGAGGTGGGAAGAAACTTTTTAAAAATGTGCAAAAGATCCTAAACAGTTTTATGAATTGTTATTGAAACTAAATTAAGTACTAATTAATCTGAAGTTTATCTCCAATTATCCTCAACTTCTTTGTGGTTTTGAGGGTCTTTCAAAGGTTATTCAAGCTCTTCCTCCAACTCTTACAACTTCTTATTTTTCTTAATCTCCTCTAAGATTTTTTCTTATTATCTTTAAGAATATCAAAATTCAAGAGATTCAATATTCAAAAGAGAACAAAAAAAAGGATCAAGGTTCAAAAACAAGATTGAGATCCCTTTGTAATGGGATATTCACTTCCTTTATATAGGCAAATTTTAAAGAGTTATTTGGTAATTTTAGGGGTCAAACCCTAATCCCGGATGTACTTTTAAAGGTACAAAGCGTACTATATTAAAGCATGATGATGCCAAAATTTGGTTAAAGTAAATTAGTACAGATTAAGGAAAGACAGAGTGAGAGACTGGTTTTTTGTATATGGTTCAGCCCTGTTAATGAAGGAACCCACGTCCACATGTATGTCTGTGCACTTTCACTATGTGAAATAAAATTGCTGCAGGGACCTTGGTGATCCAATAATGGTCACTGGAACTACCAAGGGTCAGCCGTGCAAGGTGGCGCTTAAGATTTCTCGGGAGAGTGGCTAGACAATGTAATTTATTTTTCTTGGTGAGATTTTTATTGGGATCCCCTCTAATGGGGGTGAGTGGTCTCATTTATAGATGCAATAGACATACTCATACAAGGATCAGGAAATACAATCTAATTAGGATTGATTGGCATTAATTGTGGGGATTTCCTAATTAGATTAGGAAACAATGTGCTCTTTCCATTAGTCTTCTAACTTGATTAGGAAACAACCTGGAATATTCTGGTGTGTGTTTCGTGGTGCTGGCTTGACTGCGCCTGTATAGACCGTGCTTGCGTGGTCTTCCCGACCTGTTGGCGCGTGGATGAACCGCTCGGGAGACCTCGGGTAGACCAAATAGTTCGGGCTGATGCTTATCCGAGGAATTGTGAATGATTTGGTTGAGATAGGGGTCGACCACTGAAAGGAACAGCTCAGTCATAGGATAGAGCCAATTTTGGGCATATCAGCTGCCCCCCATTTACAAGGTTGGCCGGATGCCATATCGGGGCAAGTTTGGAAATCTGTTTGATGCCACTTACCGCTATATAAGTGCTCGGGGAAGCTGCCTTGGAGCTTCTGAGTCTTGTGAGTTCTTGGGAACTGGCTAAGATTTAAGACTTAGCCAAGCTCGGAGTCTTTATGTGTAATGCCTGTAATTTCTCTGCGTGCAATAATACGAGTTTTATGAATTTCTATATCTGGTCTATTATTATATTATTATTTTATTTGTGTGACTGTATTAGTGTAATGTAATTACTAATTAGACTATAATCACTGCACCGACTCGACCGTAATTAGAATTAACTTAGTCCTGTACCTGGACCCGAACATCAGAAATAATACCTGTCTGCACGTAAACCGAGATCGACACGCATAACGAGGAACTTTTGCACGCAAACCGAGGTAGTGGCACAAAACTCGAGGTGGACCCCACATGGCCGGCCACATGGCAGCCCATGCACCACATGGCACAACCTCCCTTGCCACTTGTCCACCTCTAGGACACTTGTCCATACATGCACACCATGCAAGCATGCATGGTGACACATAATCCCTTCCTTTCTTTATATAAGGATGCCTATATTCATGCATTAGACTCTTGGTCATTTTACAATCAGCATATAGAGTTAGAGAGAGCTAGGAGATGAACTCCATGGAGAGATAAGAGATACATGGAGATGGAGAAAAGGAACTAGGAAGAAGTCTCCACCATTGAGGTTGTGTTCAAGCTTCCTAAGCTCAAATCCAAAGCCCCAGCTCAATTTGAAGTTTAAGTGAGTATTCTAACTCACTTTAGAACCTATGTAGTATGTAGTAATGTTTAGCAAGAGTTTGATGTTATATTTTGAGGTTATATGCAACATGCAAGTCAAATCTTCAAATCTGGGAAGCTGAAACTTCCAGCAGAGTTTTGTTTAGTAAAACAAATATTTCGAGCAGTTAAAAAATGGGAATGAGGCTAGGTTTTTTTGTGGATACAGCTAACTCATTTATCTACAAATAACTCTTCTATAGCTCAGTCTGAAAATCACTTTTGCATAGGTGAAATGTACATGCAACGAAGTACTTTAAATCTGAGAAACTGAAACTCTCAGCAGAACATAGTTTAGTAAAATGAATGTTTTGTGCAGCTCAAAAATCTGAATTAAGCTAGATTTTTTTGTGGTGAAAGCTAACTCATTTATCTACAAATAACTGTTCTATAGACTGGTCTAAAAATGACTCCTTGATAGGTGAAATGCACATGCAACGCAGTACTATAAATCTGGGACAGAACAGTCCGAAAATATAGAAATGTCTAAGTAAAATAATTATTTTGAGTAGCTCAAAAATGAAATTGAAGCTAGATTTTTTTGTACATGAAGCTAATCCAATTATCTACAATGTTCTAGTTTTGAGTTTGATCTACAAATCAATTTATCATGCCTAAATAAATCATATCAATTCAGTCGATATAGTAAAATTAAGTTCTGGCAGATTGTATAACTACTTGTATGATGTGTTTATTAATGATGCTTGCTTTCCGGTACCTATGTGGTTATGGATATCTTGTGCTATGGTAGTGCTATCGCGTATATGAGTATGTTAAGGGTTTCATCTATATGGTTATTGATATCAAATCCATGTTATAGATCCACGAGCTACACGCTAGGTTTTCGTTGTTATGAATATAGTGTGATGACCATAGAGAATTCATACCCAAGCTATGAGTATGTTGTACGACATGATTATGGCGTTGATAGTGATTGGATAAGTTTCCATTGTAAGTATATTACGACATAAAATAGGATGACGGATGTATAAATGTAACTTCGAAAGTATATTCGGAAGTCCTTTAATGAACTAAATTCCGAAATGAGTGACGAATGCGTGGTCGGGAAAATGTAAGGGTCGGTTGTGCTATGTTAGAAGCAGATTATGATAAGGATAATTGTCGGATAGGTAATCTGGGCAACGGAGATCAGGATAGTAAGAAAAAAGGGATGTGCTGTTGAGTT
This sequence comes from Hydrangea macrophylla, assembly GCA_033977485.1. NCBI lineage: Eukaryota > Viridiplantae > Streptophyta > Magnoliopsida > Cornales > Hydrangeaceae > Hydrangea > Hydrangea macrophylla. Next base: position 33,672,465 of record CM066985.1, on the reverse strand, counting down.
GTGATGCGGTGATTGTTTGAGTAAAGACTCCTTTCGGTTCTTCGTGACGAAATGGATGTTCTTGTACTCCGTAACGCTTTCGGTTCTTCGTGACGAAGCGGTGATTCTTTGAGTAAAGACTCCTTTCGGTTCTTCGTGACGAAGTGGATGTTCTTGTACTCCGTAACGCTTTCGGTTCTTCGTGACGAAGCGGTGATTCTTTGAGTAAAGACTCCTTTCGGTTCTTCGTGACGAAATGGATGTTCTTGTACTCCGTAACGCTTTCGGTTCTTCGTGACAAAGCGGTGATTCTTTGAGTAAAGACTCCTTTCGGTTCTTCGTGACGAAGTGGATGTTCTTGTACTCCGTAACGCTTTCGGTTCTTCGTGACGAAGCGGTGATTCTTTGAGTAAAGACTCCTTTCAGTTCTTCGTGAGGAAGTGGATGTTCTTGTACTCCATAACGCTTTCGGTTCTTCGTGACGAAGCGGTGATTCTTTGAGTAAAGACTCCTTTCGGTTCTTCCTGACGAAATGGATGTTCTTGTACTCTGTAACGCTTTCGGTTCTTCGTGACGAAGCGGTGATTCTATGAGTAAAGACTCCTTTCGGTTCTTCGTGACGAAATGGATGTTCTTGTACTCTGTAACGCTTTCGGTTCTTCGTGACGAAGCGGTGATTTTTGAGTGAAGACTCATTTCGGTTCTTCGTGACGAAATGGATGTTCTTGCACTCCTTAACACTTCAGTTCTTCGTGACGAAGTGGTTGATGAAAGATGTTTTGGTCGATGAAAGACGAAGTGGTTGATGAAAGATGTTTTGGTTGATGAAAGATGAAGTGGTTGATGAAAGATGGTTTGGTTAGCAAGGGACACTTTGGGTTTGTAAATGATGTCGGATGTTAGAAATGAATGGTAGTGGCATTAAGAATGTCTAGACGGGTCTCCTGAATTGTTTGTATTCCTATCGAATACGTAGTCGGGTACGCTACTAGTTATAATTCGATGGTGAGAACGTAAAGATCCTAAAAGATATGGTGAAAGGTAGTAAATGTATTCCTATTGTGTTTTACTATATACGTTCCATTTGATTTAGCTTACTCACTCAGCTTTCATAAGCTGACGACGTTCATGTCGCTGGACATTCCCATGTCCAGCTTATCCAGGTAACGAGTACGCGGGTTATGATGCTACGCAAGCGGAGAACGTGGAGGAAGAGTACACCGAAGATAGCTATGGTTATGCTAGTTAGAGAGAAGACTAGCAGTTATCCTCTGTAAATGTTTTGATTATAACCAGAAGACTTAGCATATATTTTGTAATAGTTTTGTAAGGCCGAGAGCCATAAGACTCTGATGTATTTATAATGATGTATTAACTAGCTAAGTACTTTGACTTCTCTTTGTAATATATTCCAGTAAGTATGATGGTTTTATCTTTTTATTATATCGTTTAAATATTATTATCTGGTCATGGACAATTCGGTACTGTAACCAGTCACGTGCCTTAGGGTCCAAGATGAAAATTTTAAATTTTTCCATATTTTGGCTACGCCGGGGCGTGACATTATGTGCTCAGGAATTGGCCAAGAGTTGAGACTTAGCCTAATTTGGAGTCTTTTATTTGAAGTTAGCTCCTAGGATGGTTATCTTCTACCCGCAAACCTTCATCAAGGTTGTGGGCAAAAGAATTTGACCATGTTGGAAAAGCCGACCTAAAGCGTATTGCTTTAGGGTCCTTTTATGTTAACTCCCCAGGATGGCTATCTTTCGCCCAGCCTACCTTCATCAAGACTGTTAGGAGAAGAGCTTGACCATGTTGGCAGAGCGTGTTTCTTTAGGGTCTTTTTTCCTCCTCTATCGTAGGCTAACCTAAGAGGTTTTAGTCAGCTCTATAATCGGTTTGGACCTAAGTAGAATTAATTCCTCTGAGTATTGTAGGCACCTTGGTTGTCTAAGAGTTTGACTTAGTTAAGACGGGGGTGTACATTGTGCCTTCCTGCCCCCCAAGATTTTGCTAAGACGGGGGTCTATAGAGGCTACGACTGTAGGTAACTGACCTAGAACATGGGTGGTTGTAAGGTCTTTTGAAGCTTGTAATCATCAGCCTCCTAGGGGGATTTACCCCCATCATTGGTTATGGAGCTAAGCGAAGCCAGTGCCTCGGATACCACCACAAGGTCTTTGGTGCCTCAGGTGTGGTCCCGAGGTCTTTTATGCCTCGGGTGTCATCCCGAGGTCTTTTCTGCCTGGGGTGTGGTCCCGAGTTCTTTTATGCCTTGGGTGTCATCCCGAGGTCTTTTGCCAGCTACATAATAGTGGTGGTCTTTGGTTGCCTCGGGGTTGAGCCCGAGGTCTTTTTAGTGTACTCCGGGGATCGACGAGGAATTGATAGGAGATCCGAATCTTTGTAGGTGTTCTTTTGTAGTCTGAGTTTTGCTCTATGATCGAGAAAAAGTACCATTATAGCTGATATGGTATGAACTGTTAGAGACAGGAATAGGTCAGGGTGACCGGGCTCTTAGTCACTCCAAGCTGGAGGCAAGGTCGGTATCACCGGATCCTAGCTGTTGCAAACTAGAGGTCGGTTTGGTGCTACCAGACTTAGACTACTGCGAACTAGAGGTCGAGTTGGGTCAGGGTTGTCGAACCCGTACCATTGTGAACTGAAAGAACTACCAGAACTATCGGGCCCCTGTACGTTGTTCTTCTTAGGCTGATCTCGCTTTCACTTATTTCTTGAAGGCTCGTCGCTTACGTTCCTGAGGTCTTTGGTCTTTAGAAATTCTTCAGTGTCGACATACTTTCCTACCCTCTCTGCAAGTTCAACCAAAGTTTTCGGTCGATTTTTGTGAAACGATGTGGCGCACTTGGTGTGTTGAACTCCCAAGAAGAAGGCTATAATTGCGACAGTTTCATCAAGATCATGGATCCCAAGCTTTTCCTGGTTGAACCGGTTAGTGAACTCCTTGAATTATTCCTTTGCCTGACAGTTAGCAACTATATGTCAGACTTTGGCCATTCATACATACCGATGCACTGCTTACTTAGTAGCCGCTTGAAATCTTTGATCGATCGGGGTTTCAGGGAGTAGAAATATTATGTGATGGGGCCTTTCAAAGTGTTGGGAAAGGCTAGGCAGTACAGTTCGTCGACTTTGGTGGCCAGGGCAATCTGAGCCTTGTAGGTTCGAACGTGGTCTACCGGGCTACCAGAGCCGTCGTATGAACCCAGGCGGGGATGCTTGAATTTTCGTGGGATGACAAACCTTGTGATTAGGCTAGAGAACGGTGACTCTATCTCGGTGTCGACATGGTCCTTAGTAGCTTTCTGGCCAAGCTCTTTGGCCATTCTGTTGATCTGTTTCTTCAAACTCTGGAGACAGGCCATTACATCTTCTCGACCGGTATTTTGGGGGTTGCTCGGGTTGGTGGAAGTGGCTTCTTCTTTATGGCGGTGCGCTGTCCTCTGGGATCGGGCTCGGCTATAACTCTGGCTGATCGTGTGTCCAAGGCCACGTCATCTCTTGACCGAGTAACCTCGGACTGATTCCCAGGCCATATGCTCCTACCTCTCCTCTCGGGCAGCACGCCTAACGCTGATGTCTGTGGCGCCCTCAATGCAGGAGAGGTTGGCTTAGGCACATTGTTTGGTCAAGATCAGTTCCCGACCGTACACAACGTTCTTGGGCCGTTTCTCGGCCATTGGAGGATTGCTTTGTTGGGCCAGCAGGACTTTGATCTGTAACTAGGTTTGACGCTGGATCTCCAAGAGCTGTGTGATGGTTACGGTATGATACGAACCAAGCCAACAATGTGACGAAACCCGTAACATGATTAATGCCTCAGACCGTTCTACTATCATATTCAAATGGAAACCACGACCCAACACCTATAACAGATGCGAACCTTGGTATAAAGGATGAAGACGCCACAATCAAGGATGGAAAACTCGATTGATAAGTCCAGGTATGAATGCCACAGAGTAAATCTGATAAGTTCGAATAGTTCTTCAAAGAACCAAAGAGAAAACTCTCACAATATTATTAATGATCAAAACTCTATATTACAAACCCTAAAACTGATTAAATAGCTGAGGCTTACAGTTGTGCCCTATAAACCTACGAAATATTATGCCCCAAAATAAATTCGCCCAAAATTAAAATAAAACAAAACTAAAGGAATAAGGAAAGTTTCGTATTTGGCATGCAAGCCTACAATCCAGCAATTTAAGCAATTAAGAAAAAATGACAATCAAATTCTAATTTTAGGATAACTAAAATTTGACTTCAATCTTGAACTGTTGGATTATTCTTCTAGAACTTGAATTAGATTGAGACATCTTTGTGGACCAAGCTCCATAGGCCTCCACGAATTTTCCTGAGACCAAACTTCTTGAATTAGCCCATTGAGTGCCTCTTTGAACTTCTTTTCTCGAGCCCTCGTAACTAGTCCAATTGGAATTTGAACTGGTTCCCTTGAAGACGTGCCATGATTTGCATCATTCCCCTCCTCTTGAAAAGGATTTATCCTCAAATCATCACCTACATCAAAAGAACTCAAATCTGTAACATTAAAAGTAGGAGTTACATTGTACTCACCTGGCAAATCGAGCTTGTAAGCATTGTCATTGATGCGCTCGAGAACTTGGAAAGGCCCATCTCCTCGTGGCAGCAATTTGGAACGCCTTTCAGCTGAAAATTTTTTTTTCGCATATGCAACCAAACCCAATCTCCGAGTTCAAAAACCATCTTGTGACGCCCCTTGTTGGCTTGCTTGGCATATTGCTCTGTTCGTCGCTCAATGTTGAGTCTGGCTTTCTCATGAATCTGCTTAACAAAGTCAGCTTTCCTTTGGCCATCTAAGTTCACACGCTCAGTTAAAGGTAAAGGAGATAAATCCAACGGAGTTAATGGATTAAACCCATATACAATTTCAAACGGTGAAAATTTAGTAGCGAAATGAATAGATCGATTGTAAGCAAACTCAACATGTGGTAAACAATCTTCCCATGTTTTAATGTTCTTTTGAATAATAGCCCTTAACAAAGTTGACAAAGTCCTATTTACTACTTCAGTTTGTGGGTGACAAGTAGTAGAAAATAATAACTTAGTCCCTAACTTACACCACACGGTCTTCCAAAAGTAACTCAAGAACTTAGTATCTCTATCTAAAATAATTGTTTTAGGCATACCATGTAATCTTACAATCTCCCTAAAGAACAAATCAGCAACATGTGATGCATCATCCGTATTGTGACATGGAATAAAATGTGCCATTCTAGAAAAGCGATCTACCACCAAAAAAATCGAATCCCTACCCCGTTTGGTCCTAGGCAAACCTAACACAAAGTCCATTGAGATATCAATCCAAGGCTCACTAGGAATAGGCAGTGGTGTGTATAATCCATGGGGTTGCACTCGAGATTTTGCCTGCCTACAAGTTACACATCTTTCACAAATTCTCTCAACATCTCTTTTCATGTGTGGCCAAAAGAAATGCTCGTGTAGGATGGCTAGTGTCTTAGCAACTCCAAAGTGTCCCATTAAACCCCCACCATGTGATTCCCTCACTAACAAATCGCGTAATGAACAATTAGGAACACACAACTGATTCTCCCGAAATAAGAAATCTTCATGCCTAAAGAATTTACCTAATGCTTTTTTCTCACAATTCCTATACTCTTCACGTAAATCTTGGTCTAATGGATATAATTCTTTAATGTGTTCAAAACCAAGCAATTTTGCATCAAGAGTAGAAATCAATGCATACCTGCGAGAGAGAGCATCTGGAACGATGTTTTCCTTACCTTGCTTGTAACAAATGACATATGGAAATGTCTCAATGAATTCCACCCATCGCGCATGCCTCCTATTCAACTTGTGTTGGCCCTTCAGATGTTTTAAGGATTCGTGATCGGTGTGAATCACAAACTCCTTAGGCCAAAGATAGTGTTCCCACGTCTCCAATGCTCGGACTAATGCATACATTTCCTTGTCATAGGTAGGGTAGTTTAAGGCAGCCCCACTCAATTTCTCACTAAAGAATGCAATTGGTCGTCCTCCTTGCATGATAACTACGCCTATGCCAATACCTGAAGCATCACATTCAATTTCAAATGTTTTAGTAAAATCTGGTAGAACAAGTAACGGAGCATGAGTTGATTTTTCTTTAAGTAATTGAAACGCCTTATCTTGTTCTTCCTCCCATTTGGATCCAACGTTCTTCTTGATGACTTCGGTAAGCGGGGCGGCTATGCTACTAAAGTCTTTCACGAACCTCCGGTAAAAACTAGCAAGCCCATAAAAACTTCGAACTTGGCCTACACTCATGGGCGTTGGCCACTCGCGAATCGCACGAACCTTTTCCTCATCAACTTGTACTCCTTGGGCACTAACAACAAAGCCAAGAAACACAAGCTTATCTGTGCAAAAAGTGCACTTCTTAAAGTTAGCAAATAACTTTTCCTTTCTCAAGACTTCCAAAACTGATTTCAAGTGTAGAACATGGTCATCAAAGTTTTTGCTATAAATGAGTATATCATCAAAATAGACAACAACAAATCTGCCTATAAAAGTACGCAAGACATGGTTCATTAATCGCATAAATGTACTTGGTGCATTAGTTAATCCAAATGGCATCACTAACCACTCATATAAACCATGTTTTGTTTTAAAAGCAGTTTTCCATTCATCTCCTTCTTTCATTCTTATTTGATGATAACCACTTTTTAGATCAATCTTAGAAAATACACAAGCACCATGCAGTTCATCTAACATATCATCCAAGCAAGGGATAGGGTTTTGATACTTTACCGTGATATTGTTGATGGCTCGACAATCAACGCACATCCTCCACATCCCATCCTTCTTAGGAACTAAAATCACCGAAATGTCACACGGGCTCATGCTTTCTCTCATGTACCCCTTTTCCAATAATTCACTTACTTGCCTTTGTAACTCCTTTGTATCCTCAGGATTAGCACGATAGGCAGGTCGACTTGGAATAGAGCGCCAGGTACGAAGTCAATTTGGTGTTCGATCCCTCGAGTAGGTGGCAAACCGTGTGGAATCTCTTCGGGCATGATGTCACCAAATTCCTACAAAAGAGAAATAACAGAACTAGGCAAAATGGGCTCAATCTCGTCAGTGTTCAAAACTACCTTCTAGTACAATAGTACAATCATTGGCTGATTTAGACACATCGCTCTTTTGATTTCACTCGCTTTTGCATAGAAATTTGTTTTTCTCTCTATTTTTATCTCTCTAGCCGAATCTTCTCTCTTTTTTTCTCTCTCAATTTTCTCGGCCTCTCTTTTTTCTTCACTCGAATTTTCTTTTTTTTTTTTTCCGGAAAATGGTAAATATATTCCAAAAAGGAAGTACATCTGTACAAGGGGCATACCCCAGGATAGACAACAAAGCACAGCAAAAGGACTAGTAGCTAATATAGCTACTAACTAAACGCAATAGCCAATCAATACAAAGAGTCAACAAAGGTCCCACAAAACCCCAATCAACCTTACAAGATCACATCAATTTATATCCATGGTAGAACAAAAGCGGCAAGTTGAGTGAAATCACTCGAATTTTCACTCACTTTGTTTTTCTCTTTCTCTCCTTTTTGAACACTCTCCTTTTGTAACCTCACTTGATCCTCATAAACTTGTTGCGGGGTTAAAGGTACAAGAGTGATCGAACGTTGATTAAGTACAAATGAATAATTGTTCGTAAAGCCATCATGCTTCACGCGCCTATCAAACTGCCATGGGCGCCCTAACAATAAGTGCCCAGCATGCATCGGTACTACATCACACATCACTTCATCTTCGTACTTACCAATTCGAAATGCCACTAACACCTATTTGTTCACCCTCAACTCACCACTATCATTTAACTAACCATTGCAACTTGTACGGCCTAGGGAGTTTCAGCGTGGGCAGCCCTAACTTCTCCACCATTATTGTGCTTTCAACATTAGTACAACTACCACCATCAATAATCACACTACATACCTTGTCCTTAACATAGCACCTAGTATGGAAGATGTTTTCTCGCTGCACTTCCTCAACTTCTCTTGCTTACATACTCAATGCTCTCCTTGCCACCAATGTCAATGCATCTGGGGCAACGTACTCCTCCTCAGGAATGTCATCCAATGGTGGCATATCACCGGTGTCAGAATCGTCATCCTCTGTTTCAATCTCACCATTGTCTCGCATCACCATAACCCGCTTGTTTGGACATTGACTTGCTATGTGCCCCCTGCCTTGATTTCTATGGCTGGTTAATTCTTGTTTTTGCTCAGTTTTTGGCTTCACCAAAGGCTGATTCTCATCTCTTTTCCAAGTATTTGGTTTCCAAGCAGATGTATTGGAATTTTGGCTTGGATTTTGGCTTGGACGTGTGCTGCTGCCCCTCCTCTTGAGTTGATTCTCAATTTTAATAGCCATGTGTACCATATCCTCCAATTTAACATAGTGTTGCAATTCCATTACATTGGTAATTTCCCGATTCAACCCAACTAAGAATCTAGCCATTGTAGCCTCTCGATCTTCCTCTACATTCGCTCGAATCATCGCAACTTCCATCTCTTTATAATATTCTTCTACACTCCTATTACCTTGCCTCAAACTTTGCAACCTATTATACAACTCCCGATAGTAGTAGCTTGGAATGAATCGCTTCCTCATCACAGTTTTCATATCCTCGCATGTCTCTATTGGACGCTCCCTATTTCTCCTCCTATTCAGCACCAATTGATCCCACCAAATAATAGCATAATCGGAAAATTCAATGGCAGCAAGTTTTACTTTCTTAATCTCAGAGTAATTGTGGCAATCGAATACCAATTCCACCTTTTTCTCCCATTCAAGATATGCTTTCGGATCAGTCTTTCCTTGAAACGAAGGAATCATCATCTTAATACTACCCAAATTATTATCTTCCCGGTTCCTAGCTTCTCTAAACCTAACTTCTCTACCCCGACCACCATATCTCCTCTGATTATCTATTGACTCCCTATCATTTTCTTCATCAAAGTCTTCCCCAAAATACTCCTCATCATCAACTCTCGCTCTTCTTTGTATATTACGAACATTTTGTGGTTGCCTATGTGGTGTACCCTCTTCAACTCTATCCAATCTCCCATGTATCGGTTCCAATTCTGCCCTCGTCATCCGCCTCATCTCCCCCACTAAAGCTTGCATTTGTAAATTCGTAACAACCGGTTGTTGAGCCTCTTCATTTGTGACTCTTCCCTGATCTTGAGCCATAATCCTTGCAAGAATGGATTAGAAATAGAACAGATCCTCACTACACGCCCTCACGTGTTTCACTCAAGGATATGATTCACTCATGTTTACACTCAAAAATCAAGTCGGCTTTTACCCTCTTATGTGCTCACCACTCCTGCCTTTTTCCACTCGTAGTAATTCTCACTTAGTTCTTATGAAACTGATCAAACAATGACCAGAATTTCTCAGTAACAATCCACACCCAAACTAGACCAATCAAATATGGAAGTTGAAGGCACGACTGAAAACGAACGCGGATGGCTAGGTTTCCAAAAGCACAAAAAAAATGGAATTTTTGGAATTTTTTTTTCACACTATGGAGTAAGGTCAGATTTGGACTCCTTAGACCCCCAATATTGTAAAACAAAAATAAAATTTTAAGCCGAGTTTTTGTATTTTTTTTATCGCGGCTTACCGATCTCTTCTCTTCTCTTCTTCTTTTTCTTTTTTTTTTTTCTTTTTTTTTTTTTGAATAGTCAGAGAGACTTCACATTTCACGTACCTGTTTCACAAACCCTAATTCCTGAGAAGGAAAAGACCATAATAACAACGATCACGGGAATGAACAAACACGAAGTAACAAGAGAAAATCACAGATTAGATTCGCAACCCTAAACACGAAATTCCAAATCGTAATCGAACACCTTTTTTTTTTTTTTTGATACGGTTCAGAAAAGAGAACGAATAAGAAAACGAAAAGAAAAAAAAACAGAAATAAAAACGAATAAGAACAGAACCAGAAGAAACGAATAAGAACAGAAACGAAAAAGATAGGATAAACCTGAGACTAAAATCGTGCTCTGATACCAAATGATACGAACCCCGCCAACAATGTGACGAAACTCGTAACACGATTAATGACTCGGACAGTTCTACTGTCAGATTCAAATGGAAACCGCGACCGAACACCTATAACAGATTTGAACCTTGGTATAAAGGATGAAGACGCCACAATCAAGGATGGAAAACTCGATTGATAAGTCCAGGTATGAACGCCACAGAGTAAATCTGATAAGTTCGAATAGTTCTTCAAAGAACCAAAAAGAAAACTCTCACAATATTATTAATGATCAAAACTCCATATTACAAACCTTAAAACTGATTAAATAGCTGAGGCTTATAGTTGTGCCCTATAAGCCTACGAAATATTATGTCCCAAAATAAATCCGCCCAAAATTAAAATAAAACAAAACTAAAGGAATAAGGAAAGTTCCATATTTGGCATGCAAGCCTACAAGTCAGCAATTTAAGCAATTAAGAAAAAATGATAATCAAATTCTAATTTTAGGAAAACTAAAATTTGACTTCAATCTTGAACTGTTGGATTATTCTTCTAGAACTTGAATTAGATTGAGACATCTTTGTGGACCAAGCTCCATAGGCCTCCATGAATTTTCCTGAGACCAAACTTCTTGAATTAGCCCATTGAGTGCCTCTTTGAACTTCTTTGCCCGAGCCCTCGTAACTGGTCCAATTGGATTTTGAACTGGTTCCCTTGAAGACGTGCCATGATTTGCATCACGGTGATTTGCTCCGGTGTTAGGAACACCGTGGCTGGCGGGATAGCCTGGCCAGCTCACTGCACAACCTTTTTACACTTCATCGGAGGCATGACTGTCAATAGAGATTTGTGCCTTGAGGAATCTGTCGTTCCCATAGACGGCGCCAAGCAGATGATGCCAAAATATGGTTAAAGTAAATTAGAGCAAATTAAGGAGAGAGAGAGAGTGAGAGACTGATTTTTTGTATGTGGTTCGACCCTGTTAATGAAGGAACCTACATCCACGTGTGTGCCTTTGCACTTCCACTATGTGAAATAAAACTGCTGCATAGACCTTGGTGATCCAACAATGGTGACTGGAACTACCAAGGGTCGGCCATGCAGGGTGGCGCTTAAGATTTCTCGGGAGAGTGGCTAGACAATGTAATTTATTTCTCTTGGTGAGATTTTTATTGGGATCCCCTCTAATGGGAGTGAGTGGTCTCTTTTATAGATGCAAGAGACCTACTCGTACAAGGATAAGAAAATACAATCCAATTAGGATTGATTGGCATTAATTGTGGAGATTTCCTAATTGGATTAGGAAACAATGTGCTCTTTCCATTAGTCTTCAAACTTGATTAGGAAATAGCTTGGAATATTCTAGAGCATGTCTCGTTGGCCTGGCTTGACTGCGCCTGTATAGATCGTGCTTGCGTGGTCTTCCCGACCTGTTCACCGGGTCATGGAAGAACCATTTGGGAGACCTCGGGTAGACCAAACCACTCGGACTGATGCATATCTGAGGAACTATGCATGATTTGGTTGAGATAGGGGTCGACCACTGAATGGAACTGCTCGGTCATAGGATAGAGCCAATTTTGGGCATATCAAAGCAGACTACTTGAAAAATGCAGTAGTTAGTAGAGTTGTTTGTGACACTCAATAAGTGTTGGAATGGCAGAATGCTCGGAGCTTCAAATCTGAAGCAAAGACTAAGGAAAGAATATTTCAAGAGATCTGTCTCCACATATCCCAACAAATACAAGTGCAGTGGAAGAATGATCCTCACCTTCCCCAGTATATCAGGAGTTGGATAGTTACTTCTTAGTGGTTTTGTTTGGTTGGAATTCCCTATTTGCTTATGGACTCTTGATTTTGTTTGATCTTTGATCATTTTTTTCTTTTTATTTAGTTTCGGTCACCTTTTGACCCATTCTTTGTGCTTTGTCTATTGCATTTTCGTGCGCCTTTTGTATATCCTGGGGTATGTCCCTTGTACTTTTGTTTTGCCCTTTGGCTTTTTCTTTTTAATTAACCCTTTTTCCGGAAAAAAAAAAAGACAGTTACTAATAGCCGGCGCGGCATTCACTGAACACCAATGCGGCACTCAGTGAATGCTGCAGACAACTCCGCGGACTGCCGTATTTTTAGGATTTTTTATTTTTGCGGCATTTGGTGTGATTGTGCGGCATTTGGTGATTGTCGTTGCGGAATTCACTGAATGCCATTGCGGCAGTTAGCCAGTGCCGCTACGGTGACACCTGATTGCTGCAGAAAAACACTATGTGCCACTTTTTTCCTATTCTCCTTTTCCCCTTTCTCTTTTTGTTTCTTTCATTCTTGTTTTGTTTGAAATTGAAAGAGCCTTTCGAAGATCTTGAATCACCTTTGGAAATCCCAGATTAGTCGGACATTATCATCATCAGACTTGGAGGTAACACTTGTGACGCCCCACAAAAATAAAGCATTTTTCCATTGAAAAAATAAAATGAATTACACTTTGAATCTTTAAAATAAAAGTACAATATTTTTTAAAACTCCCAACATGCCCATATTCTCACGGATCTCCTATATTATCCTTAGCCTTATCTCCCTTCTAGGTTCAGTTATCGGCACTACCTACATCTAAAAACCGCACTGGGAAGTATACAATATGATAAGAATATCAATGGCTCAAAAGGTACAACAAAATCAAATCAATAGACCAATCACACAAACCAACTGCTCACTCGAACCAACTGCTCACACAAAGAGCATCATACTAGGTTCCTCTTGGTCACATAGCAAAGAGTCAGTCGTCTCACATCACGTCACTCGTCTCTAGTATGTTGGTCCCAAAGGCCTGTTGGACTGTTGGTAGGTGCTCCTTGCTCATGAGCCTTTAGTTCCATAGCACTTAGCAATAAACACATACTCGTTGATTCTAAATGAAAACACAACATAACTACAAAAATAGTACAAGTAGAGATAACAAAGAAATACTCTGGAGAATTTAGAAAGCATATTGTACACAACCCGGTACCTATAGATGATGTTGAGCAACTCCCAAACACTTCTCTTCTTTTTCTTCCTCTAACTTTCTCTTAGACATTCTCTTTGACCTCTATAAAATTTGGTGTAAAAGTAGTGAAGTATAGCATCCATATATATAGTTTTTCAAAAGGGAACATTGATGAGAACATGGCGGCTAGCACAAGGTGGAATGCGGACCCGAACCACGTGCCAATTGGTCCAGTTACAAGGGCACGAGCAAAGCGGTTCAAGGACAATCTCAATGGGCTGGTTCAACAAATTTGGGTTGAGACTAATCTGAGTGGCCCAAAGGAGGATACTAGTGATCCACAAGGCTGGGTGTCCATGATTCAAGCTCTAGAATAAATTATAGGCTTGCATGCCAACTTAGGGATTTTTTATATTCATTAGTTTCCTTTTATTTCAGTTTTGGGATGAATTATATTGGACCATAATATTTCGTAGGCTTAAAAGGGCCCAACTTTAAGCCTCAGCTATTTAAACAGTTTTAGGGTTTGTACTATTCAGTTTTGATCATTAATAATATTGTGAGAGTTTTCTCTTTGGTTCTTTGAAGGACTATTCGAATTTATCAGATTTACTCTGTGGCGTTCATACCTGGACTTATCAATCGAGTTTTCCATCCTTGATTGTGGCGTCTTCATCCTTTATACCAAGGTTCGCATCTGTTATAGGTGTTGGGTCGTGGTTTCCATTGAATCTGACAGTAGAACGGTCCGAGACATTAATCGTGTTACGGGTTTCATCACATTATTGGCGGGGTTCGTATCAGTTGGTATCAGAGCACAGTTCTAGTCTCAGGTTTATCATATCTTTTTCGTTTCTGTTCTTATTTGTTTCTTCTGGTTCTGTTCTTATTTGTTTTTGTTTCTGTTCGTTTTCTTATTCGTTCTCGTTTCTGAACCGTATAAAAAAAAAATAAAAAAAGGTGTTCGATTACGATCTGGAATTTTGTGTTTAGGGTTTGCGAATCTGATCTGTGATTTGCCCTTGTTACTTCGTGTTTGTTCATTCTCGTGATCGTTGTTATTCTGGGTTTTTTTTTTTCTTCTTGGAATTAGGGTTCCTGAATCAGATACGTGAACTGTGAAGTCTGCCTGATTATTCAAAAAAAAAAATACAAAAAAAGAAAAAAAGAGAAAAAAAAAAAAAAAAAAAAAAGAGAGAAGAAAAGAAAAGAAGAAAATAGATCGGTAAGCCGCCAGAAAAAAAAAAAAAAAAATACAAAAACTCGGCTTAAAATTTTATTTTTGTTTTGTGATATTTGGGGTCTAAGGAGTCCGAATCTGACCTTACTCCATAGTGCGAAAAAAAAATTTCCGAAAATTCCATTTTTTTTGTACTTTTGGAAACCTAGCCATCCGCGTTCGTTTTTAGTCGTGCTTTCAGCGTCCAAATTTGATTGGTCTAGTTTGGGTATGGATTGTTACTGAGAAATTCTAGTCATTGTTTGAGCAGTTTCATAAGAACCGAGTGAGAATTACTACGAGTGGAAAAAGGCAAGAGTAGTGAGCACATAAGTGGGTAAAAGCCAAATTGATTTTCAGTTTAAACACGAGTGAACTTGAGTGATACATCCTAGTTGAGTGAAACACGTGAGCGAGAGTTGTGAGGTCCTGTATATTTTTTTTATCTAATCTTTGTTTTGCAGCGAAATATGGCCCATAAAGACGAAATTAATGCCGGGGAGGTTTCGGGAGAGACTGATCAGAAACTACTATTGGAGGCATTAATGGGTGAAATGAGGAGGGTATTGAGGACAGAGATGGATCAAGTCCATGAACGGTTAGATAGAGTAGAGAATGCACGTGTGGAGCAGCCACAAAGCAATGCTCCTCATGGACGTAGAAGAGAGAGAGTTCAACCGAGGGGAGTGAGAGTTGAAGAAGAGGAGTATTTTTGGGGAGACTTTGACGAAGAAAATGATCAGGAGTCAATAGATAATCATAGGAGATATGGTGGTCGGGGTAGAGAAGTTAGGTTTAGAGAAGCTAGGAACCGGGAAGATAATAATTTGGGTAGTATTAAGATGAAGATTCCTTCGTTTCAAGGGAAGAATGATCCGGAAGCCTATCTAGAATGGGAGAAGAAGGTAGAATTAGTATTTGATTGCCACCATTACTCTGAGGCTAAGAAGGTAAAACTTACTGCCATTGAATTTTCTGATTATGCTATCATTTGGTGGGATCAATTGGTGTTGAATAGGAGAAGAAATAGGGAGCGTCCAATAGAGACATGGGAGGATATGAAAACTGTGATGAGGAAGTGGTTCGTTCCAAGCTATTATTACCGAGAGTTGTACAACAAGTTGCAAAGTTTGAGGCAAGGTAATAGGAGTGTGGAAGAATATTGTAAAGAGATGGAAGTTGCTATGATTCGAGCGAATGTAGAGGAAGATCGAGAGGCTACAATGGCTAGATTCTTAGTTGGGTTGAATCGGGAAATTGCCAATGCAGTGGAATTGCAACACTATGTTGAGTTGGAGGATATGGTACACATGGCTATTAAAATTGAGAATCAACTCAAGAGGAGGGGCAGCAGCACACGTCCAAGCCAAAATCCAAGCCAAAATTCCAATACATCCGCTTGGAAACCAAATAATTGGAAAAGATATGAGAAGCAACCTTTGGTAAAGCCAAAAACTGAGCAAAAACAAGAGGTGGCCAGCCATGGAAATCAAGGTAAATCCGATTCGTCTACTTCTCGGAACCGCGATATTAAGTGTTTTAAGTGCCAAGGTAGGGGACATATAGCTAGCCAATGTCCGAACAAGAGAGTTATGGTGTTACGAGATAATGGTGAGATTGAAACCGAAGATGAAGATGACAACGAATCTGTGCCACCATTGGAGGATGCCGATGATGAAGAGTACGCTGCCCAAGGGGATTTGTTAGTGGCAAGGAGAGCTCTAAATATGCAGGTTAAGGAAGATGATGAGGCACAACGGGAGAACATCTTTCATACGAGATGTCATGTCAAAGATAAGGTGTGTAGTGTGATCATAGATGGGGGGAGTTGTACTAACGTTGCTAGCACAACTTTGGTGGAGAAATTAGGGCTGCCAACAATCAAGCATCCACGACCTTATAAATTGCAATGGCTCAATGATAGTGGTGAAGTAAGGGTAACTAAACAGGTGTTAGTTTCTTTTCGTATTGGGAAATATGAAGATGAAGTTTTGAGTGATGTGGTTCCGATGCAAGCTGGACACTTGTTGTTAGGGAGGCCATGGCAATTTGATCGACGTGTTAAGCATGATTGTTTCACAAATAAATACTCGTTCGTGCTTAATCAAAGGACAATCACCTTAGTGCCTTTGACACCGAAGCAAGTTTATGAAGATCAAGTGAGGTTGCAAAGGGAGAGTGAACAAAAGAGAAAGAGTGAGAAAAATGAGAGAGAAAAAGAAAAGAAAAATGCAGCCATTGAGGGAAAATTAGAGGGAAACCAAAAAAAGAATTTTTATGCAAAAGCGAGTGAGATCAAACGAGCGTTGTTTTCAAATCAGCCTATGATTGTACTTTTGTACAAAGAGGCATTTTTAAACACTAACCAAATTGACTCATCTTTGCCTAGTTCTGTTGTTTCTCTTTTGCAGGAGTTTGGTGATATCTTTCCCGAGGAGGTTCCACGTGGTTTACCACCTATTCGAGGGATTGAACATCAAATTGATTTCGTGCCCGGTGCTACCATTCCAAACCGACCAGCCTATAGAAGCAATCCTGAGGAGACAAAGGAGCTACAAAAGCAGGTTAGTGAGTTGATGGAAAAGGGGTACGTAAGAGAAAGTATGAGTCCATGCGCCGTTCCGGTGATTTTGGTTCCTAAGAAGGATGGGACGTGGAGAATGTGCGTTGATTGCCGAGCCGTCAACAACATAACGGTAAAGTATCGACACCCTATTCCTCGCTTAGATGATATGTTAGATGAGTTGCATGGTTCTTGTATATTTTCTAAGATTGATTTGAAAAGTGGGTATCATCAAATTAGAATGAAAGAAGGTGATGAATGGAAAACTGCATTTAAAACAAAATATGGTTTGTATGAATGGTTAGTTATGCCTTTTGGATTAATTAATGCTCCGAGTACTTTTATGAGATTGATGAACCATGTTTTGCGTGCTTTCATTGGAAAATTTGTAGTTGTTTATTTTGATGATATCCTGATTTATAGCAAAAACTTGGAAGAGCATTTGAAGCATTTAAAACTTGTGTTAGATGTGCTTAGAAATGAAAAGTTGTTTGCTAACCTAAAGAAGTGCACTTTTTGCACCGATAAGCTTGTGTTTCTTGGTTTTGTTGTGTGTGCACAAGGAATACAGGTTGATGAAGAAAAGATTCGTGCTATCCAAGAATGGCCAAGCCCATCTAGTGTAAGTAATGTGCGAAGTTTTCATGGACTTGCTAGTTTTTACAGGAGGTTCGTGAAAGACTTCAGTAATATAGCTGCACCGATAACCGAAGTCATCAAGAAAAATGTTGGGTTCAAATGGGGGGAAAAGCAAGAGAAGGCATTTCAATTACTCAAGGAGAAGTTAACTCATGCACCTTTACTTGCTTTACCTAACTTTACAAAAACTTTTGAAATTGAATGTGATGCTTCAGGTTTAGGTATTGGCGCCGTGCTTATGCAAGAAGGAAGACCGATTGCATACTTTAGTGAGAAGTTAAGTGGGGCTGCCTTAAACTATCCCACGTATGACAAAGAGATGTATGCATTGGTTCGAGCTTTGGAGACATGGCAGCATTACTTGTGGCCTAAAGAGTTCGTGATTCACACCGATCATGAGTCTTTAAAGCACCTTAAAGTCCAACACAAGCTGAACAAGAGGCATGCACGATGGGTTAAATTCATTGAGACGTTTCCATACGTCATTCGATATAAACAAGGTAAGGAGAACATCGTTGCCGATGCACTTTCTCGAAGGTAGATTCTAATCTCTACTCTTGATGCTAAGATTCTTGGTTTTGAGCATATTAAGGAATTGTATCCTTTAGATCTCGATTTTAGTGAAGAATTTGAATCTTGTGAAAAAACAGCCCATAATAAATTCTATAGGCATGAGGGGTTTTTATTTCGAGAAAATAAATTGTGCATTCCAACTTGTTCAGTGAGAGAGTTGCTTGTGCGAGAGTCACATGGGGGAGGGTTAATGGGACATTTTGGGGTAGTAAAAACATTAGCCGTTTTACAAGAACACTTCTATTGGCCACGCATGAAACAAGATGTTGAGAGAATTTGTGGTAGATGTGTCACATGTAGGCGAGCGAAATCTAGAGTACAACCCCATGGCTTATACACACCTCTTCCAATTCCTAGTGAACCATGGATTAATATTTCAATGGATTTTGTGTTAGGTTTACCTAGCACTAAACACGGTCGAGACTCAATTTTTGTGGTTGTGGATAGATTTTCCAAGATGGCACATTTTATTCCATGTCACAAAACTGATGATGCTTCACATGTTGCTAATTTGTTCTTTAAGGAGATTGTGAGATTACATGGTATGCCTAGAACCATTGTTTCGGATAGAGATGATAAATTCTTGAGTTACTTTTGGAAGACCTTGTGGTGTAAGTTGGGGACTAAGTTATTATTTTCTACTACTTGTCATCCACAAACTGATGGTCAAACTGAAGTAGTAAATAAGACTTTATCTACTTTGTTAAGGGCTATTATTAAAAAGAACATCAAAACATGGGAAGAATGTTTACCACATGTTGAGTTTGCTTATAATCGTACTATCCATTCTGCTACTAAATTTTCACCCTTTGAAATTGTGTATGGTTTTAATCCTTTAACTCCTTTGGATTTATCTCCTTTACCTGTGACTGAGCGTGTTAATTTAGATGGAAAAAAGAAAGCAGATTTTGTTAAGCAGATTCATGAAAAAGCAAGGCTCAATATTGAGCGAAGAACGGAGCAATATGCAACGCAAGCTAACAAAGGGCGACGCAATATCATCTTTGAACCTGGAGATTGGGTTTGGGTACACATGCGAAAAGAAAGATTTCCAGCACAAAGGCGTTCTAAATTGCTTCCCCGAGGCGATGGTCCTTTTCAAGTTCTTGAGCGCATCAATGACAATGCCTACAAGCTAGAGTTGCCTGGTGAGTATAATGTTAGTACTACTTTTAATGTTGCTGATTTATCTCCTTTTGATGTAGGTGATGATTTGAGGACAAATCCTTTTCAAGAGGAGGGGAATGATGAGAACATGGCGGCTAGCACAAGGTGGAATGCGGACCCGAACCACGTGCCAATTGGTCCGGTTACAAGGGCGCGAGCAAAGCGGTTCAAGGACAATCTCAATGGGCTGGTTCAACAAATTTGGGTTGAGACTAATCTGAGTGGCCCAAAGGAGGATACTAGTGATCCACAAGGCTGGGTGTCCATGATTCAAGCTCTAGAATAAATTATAGGCTTGCATGCCAACTTAGGGATTTTTTATATTCATAAGTTTCCTTTTATTTAAATTTTGGGATGAATTATATTGGACCATAATATTTCGTAGGCTTAAAAGGGCCCAACTTTAAGCCTCAGCTATTTAAACAGTTTTAGGGTTTGTACTATTCAGTTTTGATCATTAATAATATTGTGAGAGTTTTCTCTTTGGTTCTTTGAAGGACTATTCGAACTTATCAGATTTACTCTGTGGCGTTCATACCTGGACTTATCAATCGAGTTTTCCATCCTTGATTGTGGCGTCTTCATCCTTTATACCAAGGTTCGCATCTGTTATAGGTGTTGGGTCGCGGTTTCCATTGAATCTGACAGTAGAACGGTCCGAGACATTAATCGTGTTACGGGTTTCGTCACATTATTGGCGGGGTTCGTATCAAACATGCTATAGATTATTCTTTAAGATTTTTTTCAAAAGAGAATATGCTATAGAATATTCTTTAAGATATTTTTCAAAAGAAAATATGCTATCTAATATTTTTTTTTTGATATTTTTGACTAAAAATCGAGATGTCTTCCAAATAAAGATCGAAAACTCTTAACTTTCAACACCAATACCAAATCATTTAACCTCACACAACTTTTCCCAACGATTATATTTTCAGTTCATGACTTACAAAATTGGAAAAATGACCAAAATACTCATTTGATCATTTTTTGCTAAAATCGTACACGAAGTCTAAATCGTCAATTTAAACATGAAAATACGGGTTACTACAACACTCCCCTGACTTCAATGTTTGGTCAAAATTGAGGTGTCCACAGAGGCACCATTGCATCATCTGCGATAGGACACCCTTGCATCGTCCGCGATAGGACACCCTTGCATCATCCGCACTAAGGATACCCCATTATTGCATCATCTGCGATAGGACACCCTTGCATCATCTGCGATAGGACATCCCATTGTTGCATTGTCCGCAATAGGACACATCACTATTATTGCATTTTTCGCATTAAGGATAGCTTTCATGATACCCCGAGTATGTTGTATGTTAGCTCTAGTTTTAGTCTCATATCATTCATTGTGTTTTACTTGAACTATTGCTTACATCTGGTGTGCTCATTGAACTACAGTTGGTCTGATTTCCTGTAAAGGAATACGTAGACAGCTCTTTGGAGTGTGGCTACTTGATTTTTGAGGTTTTCTTTGTGTGCTTGTTTACATGTTTTGATTTTCTCAATTTTCTTCCTGAAGTCTTTCAGACTCACTAAAAGGCTATCAGGCATGCTTTGACATTACCTTATGATGTGCATTTCTTGCAAAGCTCTGTCAAAGAGGCAAACTGTAGACACCCTATTTTGGTTTGTCTGTTCGACAGAAGGAACTCCGCCTCGAGAAGAATTTGATGACTATAATCAGGATTTGTGGAATGCTGGTTTTATAAAGAAAAACTTTGTGAAGCATCGTGGTCTCCAAGATATGATTGAATAACCTTTAGGAAAACTTAGGTAGGTTAAAAACTCAATTTAGAGACAAAAAAAACCCAATTTAGGGGAGCTTTTTTCATATGAAATGACAAAAAATCGCCCTTCATCGAGCAAAATCTGGACCTCGGGGTGGGATCTTAAGAACATCCTTTAAAAAATAGTCCTAAAATAGGCTAAATTACTGACCCAAGCCTTCACATTGGCCAAAAACAACTTAGGAGAATTTTCACCCCTTTTGCTCATAATTTTGCTCCTTCTTGGAGTCAGCCTCACTCTTTTGACTATAGCTCAAAATCTACAAACTCTTTTTGAATAAGACTAAAACATCTTAAACTAGACTCCCATACCTTTCCAATAGTATATCACAAGACCAAAAAGGATAACCGAGGTAAGAGAACGATGTCCAAGAATTCTAGAGTGAAAACGGCACTTCTGGGCTGAGAGCCATGTTGGCTCTCAGGCAAAGTATTGTGCAACACTCTTGGACTATTGCATGGCAGCTTTGAGTGCCACTATAGCTCTCAAATGCTTCAGATGTATTCTGGACCCTTGATTTGACCGTAATCCGCATGAAAATTACCAAAAACGTAAACATTTGTGTTTCTTTTGTCCCACATTACTTACCTATGATAGTTTCCACCCAAAACACAAACTAAGGGGGTCCTCTCCTCCCCATCCAATACACCTAAAAATCCTGAGAACTAGAGAGCTCAAGGAAACCTCCTTAGAGGATTCCGAAGCACTCAAAGTTCTTTGAAAGTTTAATGATGCAAATCATGGCACGTCTTCAAGGGAACCAGTTCAAATTCCAATTGGACCAGTTACGAGGGCTCGGGCAAAGAAGTTCAAAGAGGCACTCAATGGGCTAATTCAAGAAGTTTGGTCTCAGGAAAATTCGTGGAGGCCTATGGAGCTTGGTCCACAAAGATGTTTCAATCTAATTCAAGTTCTAGAAGAATAAGCCAGCAGTTCAAGATTAAAGTCAAATTTGAGTTTTCCTAAAATTAGAATTTTATTGTCATTTTTTCGTAATTGCTGAATTGTAGGCTTGCATGCCAACTATGGGAACTTTCCTTATTCCTTTAGTTTCGTTTTATTTTAATTTTGGATGAATTTATTTTGGGGCATAATATTTCGTAGGTTCATAGGGCCCAATTGTAAGCCTCAGCTATTTAAACAGTTTTAGGGTTTGTAATATGCAGTTTTTGATCATTAATAATATTGTGAGAGTTTTCTCTTTGGTTCTTTGAAGAACTATTCGAACTTATCATATTTACTCTGTGACGTTCATACCTGGACTTATCAATCGAGTTTTCCATCCTTGATTGTGGCGTCTTCATCCTTTATACCAAGGTTCGCATCTAATATAGGTGTTGGGTCGCGGTTTCCCTTTGAATCTGACAGTAGAACGGTCCGAGGCATTAATCGTGTTACGGCTTTCATCACATTGTTGGAGGGGTTCGTATCAGTTGGTATCAGAGCACAGTTCTAGTCTCAGGTTTATCATATCTTTTTCGTTTCTGTTCTTATTCGTTTCTTCTGGTTCTGTTCTTATTCGTTTTTGTTTCTATTCATTTTCTTATTCGTTCTCGTTTCTGAACCGTATCAAAAAAAAAAAAAAAAAAAGGTGTTCGATTACGATCTGGAATTTCGTGTTTAGGGTTTGCGAATCTGATCTGTGATTTACTCTTGTTACTTCGTGTTTGTTCATTCTCGTGATCGTTGTTATTGTGGTTTTTTTTTTCCTTCTCAGGAATTAGGGTTTCTGAATCAGATACGTGAACTGTGAAGTCTGCCTGATAATTCAAAAAAAAAAAGAGAAAAAAAAAAAAAGAAAAGAAAAGAAAAGAAAAGAAGAGATCGGTACGGTAGGCAAAGAAAAAAAAAATACAAAAACTCAGCTTAAAATTTTATTTTTGTTTTATGATATTTGGGGTCTAAGGAGTCCGAATCTGACCTTACTCCATAGTGTGAAAATTTTTTTCCGGAAATTCCATTTTTTTTTTGGTGCTTTTGGAAACCTAGCCATCCGCGTTCGTTTTTAGTCGTGCTTTCAACTTCCAAATTTGATTGGTCTAGTTTGGGTGTTGATTGATACTGAGAATTTCTGGTCATTGTTTGATCAGTTTCATAAGAACTGAGTGAGAATTACTATGAGTGGAAAAAGGCAAGTGGTGAGCACATAAGAGGGTAAAAGCCGACTTGATTTTTGAGTGTAAACACGAGTGAATTATATTCTTGAGTGAAACACGTGAAGGAGTGTAGTGAGGATCTATTCTACTTCTAATCCGTTCTTGCAGGAATTATGGCTCAAGATCAGGGAAGAGTCACAAATGAAGAGGCTCAACAGCCGGTTGTTACGACTCTACAAATGCAAGCTTTAGTGGGGGAGATGAGGCGGATGATGAGGGCAGAATTGGAATCGATACATGAGTGATTGGATAGAGTTGAAGAGGGTACACCGCATAGGCAACCAAAAAATGTTCGTACTGTACAAAGAAGAGTTGATGATGAGGAGTATTTTGGGGAAGATTTTGATGAAGAAAATGATCGGGAGTCAATAGATAATCAGAGGAGATATGGTGGTCGGGGTAGAGAAGTTAGGTTTAGAGAAGCTAGAAACCGGGAAGATAATAATTTGGGTAGTATTAAGATGAAGATTCCTTCGTTTCAAGGAAAGACTGATTATGCTATTATTTGGTGGGATCAATTGGTACTAAATAGGAGGCGAAATAGGGAGCATCCAATAGAGACATGGGAGGAGATGAAAACTGTGATGAGGAAGTGGTTCATTCCAAGCTACTACTCTCGGGAGTTGTATAACAGGTTGCAAAGTTTGAGGCAAGGTAGTAGGAGTGTAGAAGAATATTATAAGGAGATGGAAGTTGCTATGATTCGAGCGAATGTAGAGGAAGATCGAGAGGCTACAATGGCTAGATTATTAGTTGGGTTGAATCAGGAAATTGCCAATGCAGTGGAATTGCAACACTATGTTGAATTGGAGGATATGGTACACATGGCTATTAAAATTGAGAATCAACTCAAGCGGAGGGGCAGCAGCACACGTCCAAGCCAAAATCCAAGCCAAAATTCCAATACATCCGCTTGGAAACCAAATAATTGGAAAAGAGATGAAAAGCAGCCTTTGGTGAAGCCAAAAACTGAGCAAAAACAAGAAGTGACCAGCCATGGAAATCAAGGTAAATCAAATTCTTCTATTTCTAGAAATCGTGACATTAAGTGTTTTAAATGCCAGGGCAAAGGGCACATAGCAAGTCAATGTCCAAACAAGCGGGTTACGGTGATGTGAGACAATGGTGAGATTGAAACAGAGGATGACTATTCTGACACCGGTGATATGCCACCATTGGAGGACATTCCTGAGGAGGAGTACGTTGCCCCAGATGCATTGACATTGGTGGCAAGGAGAGCATTGAGTGTGCAAACAAGAGAAGTTGAGGAAGTGCAGCGAGAAAACATCTTCCATACTAGGTGCTATGTTAAGGACAAGGTATGTAGTGTGATTATTGATGGTGGTAGTTGTACTAATGTTGCAAGCACAATAATGGAGGAGAAGTTAGGGCTGCCCACACTGAAACACCCTAGGCCATACAAGTTACAATGGTTAAATGATAGTGGTGAGTTGAGGGTGAACAAGCAGGTGTTAGTGGCATTTCGAATTGGTAAGTACGAAGATGAAGTGATGTGTGATGTAGTACCGATGCATGCTGGACACTTATTGTTAGGGCGCCCATGGCTGTTTGATAGGTGCATGATGCATGATGGCTTTATGAACAAATATTCATTTGTACTTAATCAACGTTCAATCACTCTTGTACCTTCATTAGAGAGAGAAACTCTCCCTTCTCTCTAGAATTTGGGTAGTTCCTTGCTTTTCCATCTTCTTTTCCTCTCCTCCATCTTTCCCTCTTTTCATCTCTCTGTGGTTTCTTCTTCTTTTCAAATTTCTATTTCTGTTTCTCTCTAAATCTTTTATTTTATTTTCTTTCCTTTCTAAGCTCAAGATGGGTTCTAACAAGAAGACAAGGGATCATGTTAAATCTAAGGCTGTTGGAATTCCTTTGGTTAACCGTGGAGAGCATGCAAATGTTCCACATACTAATGGAGATTCATCTGTCTTGGGTATTATTGCTCCAGAGCTTGAGAGTAAATACTCTCTCAAAGGTGATGTGAACCCGTGGAATTGATATTCCTTGAACCCACGATCAGATTGTAATTCACCCAAGAAAGCCAACAATCAAGTCACAGGGATGATCTAGACCCGTTGAAATCCTGCTTCAAGAACCCAGATTTGGTGAACGCCACAAAGGAAATGCCTTTGATAAGTTCGAATTGTTCAATCAAGAACAAGCAGAGAAAACTGAATAGCTCTCCAGAAAATAAATTTCATTAACGTTCTATCCAAGCTGCTACAAAGTTCTTTCTTTTAATCACTTCTAAGAAACCCTTGGGCCAAAAAGGCCTTCAACGAAAATAAAATATGGACTAAATACTCAAGCCCAAAACAACTTAAACTGCATGTTTAAAGCTAAATAAATGTCTACTTAAAAGGTAAAATAGGCCCACATGCCAAAACCATAGAAACATAAAAATTAAAGTCTATAAAAACCCAATAAGCTATTCCACCCCTTCTGTAGCTTGTATCACATGAACTAGAACTGATTCTTCTTCCTTCAAGCCCATGTTAAATGTTGGGGCCTTGCATAATAAGTTTCTGAACTTTTCCCAAGTGGATTGCACCAGTCCTTGCATTGCTTCGTTGATCTTCTTAGCTCTTGACCTTGTGATTGGCCCATCTGGAACTTGCAAATGATCATCTTTAAGCTTTGGTCCACTATGGTTCCCATCATTCCCCCTCTCCTCAAAAGGATTCGACCTCGAATCATCACCTACATCAAAAGGAGAAAGGTCAGAAACATTGAAACTTGCAGAAACATTATACTCACCTGGAAGATCCACTTTATAGGCATTATCATTAATTTTCTCAAGGATTTGGAAAGGTCCATCCCCTCGAGGATGCAATTTAGTCCGTCTATGAGCTGGGAACCTTTCTTTGCGCAGATGAACCCACACCCAGTCTCCGGGTTCAAAGGTGACACGCTTTCTCCCTTTATTGGCTTGGGAAGCAAACTTTTCATTTTTTTGTGCAATTTGAAGTCGTACTCTCTCATGAATTGACTTCACCAATTCAGCCTTTTGGTGTCCATCCAAACTACTCCTGACATCAACAGGTAAAGGCATTAAATCTAAAGGAGTAAGTGGATTAAAACCATAAACAATTTCAAAGGGAGAATGAGAAGTAGTAGTATGCATGCTCCTATTATAAGCAAATTCGATAAATGGTAAACAGTCCTCCCAAGTTTTCAAATTCTTTTGAATGATAGTGCGTAGGAGTTGAGTTAGAGTCCTATTGACTACTTCAGTTTGTCCGTCAGTTTGTGGGTGACAAGTAGTGGAAAATAAAAGTTTGGTACCCAATTTTCCCCACAAAACCTTCCAAAAGTAGCTGAGGAATTTGACATCCCTATCCGAAACAATACTCCTAGGCATACCATGGAGTCGTACTATCTCCTTGAAAAACAAATCAGCTATGTTTGTGGCATCATCTGTTTTATGGCATGAAATGAAATGTGCCATCTTACTAAATCTATCCACCACCACAAAAATAGAATCTCTACCTCTTTTTGTCCTAGGCAGCCCCAAAACAAAGACCATAGATATGTCTACCCACGGCTCACTAGGGACGGGTAAGGGTGTATACAACCCATGTGGTAAAACCTTAGATTTGGCCCTTCTACATGTAATGCACCGACCACAGATTCTAATGACATCTCGTCGCATCCTAGGCCAAAAGAAATGTTCATGTAAAATTTCTAAGGTTTTCCTAACACCAAAGTGTCCCATTAAGCCCCCACCATGTGCCTCTCGCACCAACAATTCTCGCATTGAACAATGAGGCACACACAATTTACTTTCTTTAAACAAATAACCATCATGCTTAAAAAACTTACCAAATGCCGCTTTATCACATGCCAAATACACATTAGAAAAATCAGCATCACTGGCATATATATCTTTCACATATTCAAACCCAAGCATTTTAGCACTCATAGAAGTAAGAAGTACATGCCGTCGAGATAAAGCATCAGCAACAATGTTTTCCTTACCTTGCTTGTAACGAATGACATAAGGAAAAGTCTCAATGTATTCCATCCATCTAGCATGCCTCTTATTTAATTTACCTTGTCCCTTAAGATGCTTCAATGATTCATGATCAGTGTGGATCACAAACTCCTTAGGCCAAAGGTAGTGCTGCCATGTCTCTAGAGAGCGAACAAGAGCATAAAGTTCCTTGTCATAAGTAGGGTAATTTAGGGCAGCCCCACTTAGTTTTTCACTGAAGAAGGCTATGGGCCTCCTATCCTGCATCAAAACGGCTCCAATCCCTATACCTGAAGCATCACATTCAATCTCAAAAGTTTTGTTAAAGTCAGGTAATGCTAACACAGGTGCAGAACATAGCCTTTCTTTAATAGTAGCAAAAGCATTCTCTTGTTCAGTTCCCCAATGAAACCCAACATTCTTCTTAATGATTTCAGTGAGTGGTGCAGCAAGTGTACTAAAATCCTTAACAAAACGCCTATAAAAGCTAGCTAAACCATGAAAGCTTCTTACCTCAGTGATACCTTTAGGCGTTGGCCACTCCCTGATGGCCTTGACTTTCTCTTCATCCACCTCAATACCTTCTGTGCTAACAACATATCCAAGAAAAACAACTTTTTCCATGCAAAAAGTACATTTCTTAAAATTAGCATACAACTTTTCAGATTTCAACACACCAAACACACATCTCAAATGTTCAATATGTTCATTTTAGTTCTTGCTATACACTAGGATATCATCAAAATAGACGACTACAAATTTGCCTATGAATGCACGTAATACATGGTTCATTAACCGCATGAAAGTACTAGGCGCATTTGTAAGTCCAAATGGCATAACTAACCATTCATAAAGTCCATATTTAGTCTTAAATGCAGTTTTCCACTCATCTCCCTCTTTCATTCTTATTTGATGGTATCCACTTTTAAGATCTATTTTACTGAAAATACATGAACCATGCAATTCATAAAGCATATCATCTAAACGAGGAATGGGATGGCGATACTTTACCGTGATATTATTGACAGCTCTGCAATCAACGCACATCCTCCAAGTCCCATCCTTCTTTGGCACTAGTAGCACTGGTACTGCACATGGGCTCATGCTCTCTTTTACGTACCCTTTGCTCATCAAATCTTCAACTTGCCTTTGAAGCTCCTTTGTCTCCTCCGGATTGCTCCTATAGGCTGGTCGGTTTGGAATAACAGCCCCGGGTACCAAATCAATTTGATGCTCAATGCCTCTAATGGGCGGCAACCCACTCGGCATCTCCTCTGGAAATACATCCTCAAACTCCTGCAACAAAGAAACAGCCAAACTAGAAAGAGATTGGTTAGTTTCATCAAGATTAAGATAACATTCTTTGTAAACAAGAAGAATCACAGGCTGATTTGCTAAAAATGCCCTCTTAACCTCACTCTCTTTGGCATAAAAACTCAATTTTGTCTTTTCTTTTCTCTCTATAGACTCTCTTTCTTTTTTCTCTCTTGACTCCACTCCCTTTTCTTTATTCTCACCTATTTCTCTAGTTTCTTTTTCACTCTCTTTTTCTTGAAATTTCTCTCTCACTCTCATTTTTCTTTTCTCTCATGTTTCTTTTTTGTTCAACCTCACTTTTTAGTTTCAGTTGGTCCTCATAGACCTGTTTTGGGGTTAAAGGAGCAAGCTTGATTGTTTTCCCATCTTTTTCAAAGCTATATCGGTTCCTAAACCCATCATGCATCACTCTCCTATCATACTGCCACGGCCTTCCCAACAAAATATGGCCAGCATGCATAGGAACTACATCACAAAGCACCTCGTCACTATACCTCCCAATAGAGAAGGCCACCAAAACCTGCTTACTGACCTTAACCTCTCCACACTCATTCAACCACTGCAACTTATAAGGTCTAGGATGCTTCAGCAAAGGTAAGTTCAACTTCTCAACTAAAGTGGTACTAGCTACGTTGGTGCAACTTCCCCCGTCTATAATCATACTACACACCTTGTTATTTACATAGCATCTAGTATGAAATATGTTTTCTCTCTGCTGCTCCATATCATCTACCTTCATTTGTGTATTGAGAGCACGCCTGGCAACAAGAGACTTACCTTCTACGGGGTATTCCAATCCATCATCATCACTAGCATCAGATACTCCATCACTATCGTCTTCACCTTCAGTCATCACCTCCCCACTGTCACACATAATCATCACCCGCTTGTTTGGACATTGAGATGCTATATGCCCCAAACCCAAACATTTAAAACATTTGATATCTCTATTCCTTGAAGGTTGCAACTCTACTTTGGATTTGTTCTTGCTAGTCCCCTCATCTTTTTCTTTAGGTGGTTCGGTCTTTCCCTTTACTACAGCTCGGTCATTCCTTTCCCACTTTGGTTTCCAAGGAGTGCTAGAAACTGAAGTATACCTTGTTGCCCCCTTTCTTTTTAATTGCCTCTCCACCTTCATAGCCATGTGCACCATGTCCTCTACCTCCACATAATGCTGCAACTCAACTACATTGGCTATATCCCTATTCAAACCACTTAAAAATCTAGCCATTGTGGCCTCTCGATCCTCCTCTACATTAGCCCGAATCATAGCCACCTCCATCTCCTTATGGTATTCCTCCACACTCCGGGACCCTTGTGAAAGGTTTTGTAACTTTTGGTAGAGGTCTCTGTAGTAGTGGCTAGGTACAAAACGCTTCCTCATGAGAGCTTTCAGCTCACCCCATGTTTCTACAGGTCTTTCATGATTCCTCCTCCTATTGGTCACTAATTGATCCCACCAAATAATTGCATAATCAGTGAATTCAATTACTGCCAGCTTCACCTTCTTCTCCTCTGAGTAGTTGTGACAATCAAAAATCAACTCTATTTTCTTCTCCCACTCTAAATACACTTCAGGGTCATTCCTCCCTTGGAAAGATGGTATTTTCATTTTGATGCTCCCAAGGTTCCTATCTACCCCATCTCGACCCCGTGGATTCCCCCTAGGTCCTCTTCCACGCCTACCTCCTCTAGGTCTACCCATTCCTCCCCTACCAACATCAGATACTATGTCTTCCTCATCCTCTTCATCTTCTTCGATCTCATACTCATTTTTAACTCTAGGCTCACGTCTCCTCCCATCACGCCCACCTTGCAGATTTTGAATCACTACATCTTGTTGATCCATCCTATCCCGTACCTCCCCCAACACCAAATTTAACCGTTCAAACTGTCGTTGCATGGCCTGCAACATAAAGGTTGTGTTATCTGCCTCCCCTCTAGGTGTTGAGTCATCCATTTTAATGTGCTGCAAAACAAGAATATTAGTGGTAAAACCTCACACACTCCCTTACGTGTTTACGCTCAAAAATTGTCACTCCACTCCTGTTTCACTCTGATTGGCTTTTTCCCGAAATTAGTCTCACACACTCTTGCCTTTTACCTCAATTGTTTTCCCTTTCAAGTTCTTTCAAGAACTAAGTGAACTAAATCAAGACACGACCTTGTTTTATCCCAGCCAGCAATAGATTCTAGAAACAAGGAAGTAATAAAAAAAAATGACACGGATCTCAAGAAAATATACGACGAGGGCAAACGAAACAAGAAATCAGATTTCGAGAGGAATAATAAAAAAAAAAAATCACGAATATATATATATATATATATATTTTTTTTTTTGAATATGAGCCAATTGAAGATGGAAACAAAGTTTATCCCAAGAAACAGCGATCACAGAAGATAGGTTTCGAACAGCACAAAAACCGAATTTTTTCGGAAATTTTTTTCACACTATGGAGTAAGATCAGTTTCGGACTCCTTAGACCATGGACAATGCAAAACGAACAAAAAAATTTAAGCCGATTTTTTTTTTTTTTTTTTTTTTTTTTTTTTTTTCGCGGCTTACCGATCTCTTCTCTTCCCTTTCTTTTTTTTTTTTTTTTTTTTTCTCCTCTTTTCTTTTCTTTTGTTTTTTTATTTATTTATTTTTTTTCTAATAATTAGGGCGACTTCACAGTTCACGTTCGTAACCCTAAATCACAAGGATGAACGAACACGAAGTAGCAAGAGACAAAACAAAAAATTGCAGATCAGATTCGTACCCTAAACACGAAATTCCAGATCGTAATCAAGAACACGAATGCGAACACGAACACGAACGAAAACAAGAACACGAAAAGAATAGAACACGAATTGAATAGAAAGACGAGATGAAACAAGATCACGAAAATAACAGAACAGAAAAAAAAATGAAACAGAAACAAGAACACGAAATAAAATGGATAAATCAGACCTGATTTGGAGCCTAAGCTCTGATACCAAATGATGTGAACCCGTGGAATTGATATTCCTTGAACCCACGATCAGATTGTAATTCACCCAAGAAAGCCAACAATCAAGTCACAGGGATGATCTAGACCCGTTGAAATCCTGCTTCAAGAACCCAGATTTGGTGAACGCCACAAAGGAAATGCCTTTGATAAGTTCGAATTGTTCAATCAAGAACAAGCAGAGAAAACTGAATAGCTCTCCAGAAAATAAATTTCATTAACGTTCTATCCAAGCTGCTACAAAGTTCTTTCTTTTAATCACTTCTAAGAAACCCTTGGGCCAAAAAGGCCTTCAACGAAAATAAAATATGGACTAAATACTCAAGCCCAAAACAACTTAAACTGCATGTTTAAAGCTAAATAAATGTCTACTTAAAAGGTAAAATAGGCCCACATGCCAAAACCATAGAAACATAAAAATTAAAGTCTATAAAAACCCAATAAGCTATTCCACCCCTTCTGTAGCTTGTATCACATGAACTAGAACTGATTCTTCTTCCTTCAAGCCCATGTTAAATGTTGGGGCCTTGCATAATAAGTTTCTGAACTTTTCCCAAGTGGATTGCACCAGTCCTTGCATTGCTTCGTTGATCTTCTTAGCTCTTGACCTTGTGATTGGCCCATCTGGAACTTGCAAATGATCATCTTTAAGCTTTGGTCCACTATGGTTCCCATCAAAAGGAGATGGGTCAGTGTTACTTAAAGATGGACCTCAACCTGGTGGTTTCATCTCTGATGGGAAGGTCCGCGTTCTCAATGCTGCTAAACCAGTCAATGTGGCTAAACCTACAAGATCTATAAGTTCTTTTGATAATCATGGAGGAATGGTACATGTTCTAAATGATGCTAATTCAACATCTCTAGTTACCAATCCTCACTCTGTTCCTGAAGATACCCATGGTCAAGTGGGCAGTTAATAAAGTTGGTAGCTCTTCTGATCTTGTTAATGGTGAGTCTACTACAAATGGTCCTAACTCTACTAAGGTTGATTCATCTGGAAATGATGCTTCAGCTTCTACCAAGGTAGACAAGGAATTTATAATTTCGGATCCATCCAAAACTTATGCTTATGCTGTTAGGGATGCCGAAATATTTGATCTTTCTAAGATTAATGGTAATGACATTTCTGAGGATGATTTGGAACTTGTTGAGGAATGGGATGAGGTTCTCTCTAGTCCAATTCAACAAGAAGAGGGAGAGACTAACATAGAACCTAAATTTCAGAAAATTCAAGACTCCAATGAACTGCTCAAAAGAAGGATCCAAGGTCACTCTGTGTCCACTATTTATCCATCACCGTCTAAGGATTCCGGTGGTTCCAAGAGTTCTTCAATTATTGAAAGCAGCAAGATGATAAAGTCCAAAAATGAGGGTAGTTCACTTTTTGATATGCCAAATCCTAATATCCGGTGTACCGAGGAGTTTGTGGAAAGTGGACACTACGCGCATAAACTTACACACAGTGATACAGCTCATACTCCCTCTAACGGTCATATTGGTCAGCTTAATATTCAAAAAGGAATGGCGCATTGTCCTATTAGTCACATGGGCTTTCCAGGCTTTACCGTGATTCCCGATGCTTTATCGGTAGAAAATCAGCAGGGCAAAATGCCTTGCATTGGTGCAAGTGGACTGCACGCGTCGTTGGAATCCCCCAACAGTAACTTTGTTGATCCAATTTCCTCACCTAATGTGCCCGTTACCCACGTGATTATTGCCCCAAATTTAGGCAGTGTGTCGGCTACGGCTTCTATCAAAGACCAAGCAACTACAGCTTTAACCGGATATTCAGGACCCTTGTCTGCGCATGCTACCAATAGCCCAATGCATGCCAATGGTTTAATAGATGGTGCTATCCACGTGGATTCACCAAAATCAGCCTCTATAAAGTTACCCGGGCCCATTGACAAAGGTGATGTGGCCTCCAACTCCAATAACCAAGAGAGTAATGTTCCTCTTACAATTCTGAATTTACATGCCACACCTTCGGTTTCTTCAGTTGCTGCTTGTGGAATTATGGCCCCACCCATTTCTATCCCTCACGGGAAGCCCTCTCACCAGGCAGTCCTCAACTCTAATTTACCTAGAGTAGGCTTTATTAAATCTCCAGCTCCTCTCCTATCTATCAGTCCCCTTAAGGCTAATCAAGCCCATGGTGCTAATTGGGCCTCTCTACTACAACCTAAAATTGCTGCTGGTATAAAAGTTAATTACATCAAACACCCCAGGGACATGGAACGTATCAAAATCAGATTGCCAAAAGCCATTACCGATGAAGGAAGCAAAGCTTGGGAATACACTCTTGTTGGGTACTTTACAGGTAAGAAATTGCCTTATTCCTTGGTGAAAAATGCCACTTTAAGACTCTGGGGTAAACTGGGACTCCATGACATGCTAGCCACAGAGACTGGCTATTTCTTTTTCAAATTTAATTCTCAAGATGAAAGTGAAGCTATATTGGAGGGTGGCCCTTGGCACATTGCTGGGCAGCCTATTATTCTTAAAAATTGGCAACCAGGGTTGGAACTTACAAAAGATAAACAGACCACTATCCCTGTTTGGGTTAATATCTACAATATTCCACTGGAATATTGGAATTCTGACGGATTTAGTTACATTGCTAGTGCGATTGGGAAACTGCTACATGTTCATAGAATGACTGCCTCATACCGAAGGATTGACTATGCCAGAATTTGTGTTGAAGTCGATGCTGCATTTGATTTGGTCAAAGAATTTTATATTGAAGTTGAGGATTCAGTCAATGGGGAATTGAAGCTGATTACTTTTTTTTTTTTTTTCGGAAAAAATGGTAAATAGAAACCGAAAAGGGCTGTACACATGTACAAGGGGCATACCCCAGGATATTCAAAAAGCACAAAGCAAAAGGACAAGTGGCACAACAAACCACAACAAATGCCTCACAAGGCAAAACTCAAAAACCAATCACAAAAAAGTACACATAAAAAACCCAAAGGGAAGTCCCAAAGAACGACTCCAAGGAGAAAAAAGGCACAAACATACAACGAGCTAATGCCACTTAATCAACAAGGCATCAAGGTTGAATTGCCCTTTCCATTTGTTTCTAATTTGAGCATAAATTTGCGAGACAAAATTCCTCAGTAATTGTTCCTTTGGAATTGAAGCTGATTACTATCAAGGTTGAATACCAATGGAGCCCCATTAGGTGTGCAAAGTGCAAGACATTTGGCCATGATTGCAATAAAACTCACATACCTCAATCTGTCAATATAGGCCACTCTGTTCAACCCTCCAAAGACCAAAATATAGGTGTTTGGAAAGTGAAAGGGAAAGGTAAGTTAACTACAGAACTAGACCCTTCTAACTACCCCTCTTCTTCTAATGAAAATGCGAAGGCCCAACCGGATGAAAATATTGGGGAAATATGCCCTCAACAATCAGAAATTAGGGGAAAGGAGGAAGGAACGAAACATCAAGTACATTCAACCCAAGTTCAACCAACTGTGAGCAATCAATTCTTAGTATTGGAGGAGATTGATAGTCTTCCAAGGGATTTTATTCAACCAAAGGAACCAGCTTGCTATTTAGAAGCACCTATTCTGTCAGTTTCAGTAACTTTGGAAGCTAGTCTTAATGCCCATATGGAGGATGATAGAAAAGAGGATCATGATAAGCATAGTGGAAACTTACAGGATGTGGAACCTTCCCATCAAACAACTCATGAGAACTCCAACCACAAGCAGATTAGTGTCAAGATCCCGAGCCCTGAGAATCAAAATAAGCAGAGGGAAAGCGACAACAATCCTTCTAAGGAGGAATCTTGTTCCAGGCAGCTGGTGTATACTAAATCTTTCTTCCAGAACACTACAACTATACACTCCGGTGAGGATTCTAGTGATGATGAAAAACAGGTTTTTCTTACTCCCTTTGCCTACAATTCTCAGTCAAAAAAACACATTAAACAAGTCAAGAAGAACAAGAAGAGCAGTTCTTCAGGAAGAAAGAAACACCCCTTTAAACGTAATTAATGATTATTGGATGTTGGAATATTAGGGGTCTCAACCAATTTACTAAACAACAGGAAATGTCCAAATTTGTCACTTCTAATCATATTGATATTCTGGGAATTACTGAATCTAAAGTTAGGATGCCTAATCAAGATAAAATTCAAAAAAGTATCCTTCCTAATTGGCACTTTGTCACTAATAGCCAACCGAACTCTGTGGATAGGATTTGGGTCGGCTGGGACCCAAACAAAGTTAGTTTAACTGTCCTGAGAAACAATAGTCAGATTATTCATGTTAGTATTGAAGACATCAATCACACTATGACTTTTGAAGCTTCCTTTGTTTATGCTTTTAATACTATTCAGGAAAGGAGAAGCCTTTGGGTTGATCTAAAGTCTATCTCAGGCTCCGTTGGTTCAATTCCGTGGATTACCCTTGGAGACTTCAATGCTACTCTCAACTCTAATGAAAGATTTAGGGGTAATCCAGGTGGAGACCAAGGAGCTAAGGAATTTAATGCTTGTGTGAATGCCTCTTGCCTTGTAGACCTTAGATTCACAGGAATATTTTTTACATGGAGCAATCATCGAATCAAGGAAAAGCTGGATAGAGCTCTTGTCAACCAAGCTTGGCTTGGCAAATTCCCTTCAGCTTTTGCAAACTTTCTCCCCTCTGGTATTTCCGATCACTCTCCTATTCTTGTTAAAATGGACTGTGCTAGTAGGAGAAAAGGCCACTCGTTCAAATTCTATAACTATTGGACTGCGATGGACAAATTTGAGGACTTGGTTAGGAATTCTTGGAACAAAACTATCAATGGCAACTACCAATTCCAATTATGTCATAAGCTGAGAAATCTTAAAATTGATCTTAAAACCTTTTCTAAAGACTCTTGTGGCCGAGAAAAATTGAAAGCGGATAAAGCTAGGACAGATCTTATGCACTGCCAAACCATGTTAGATGAGCACCCCGATGACCTAGCCCTAAAAGATCACGAACGTCATCTCATGGGAATTTTTTTGGAAGCTATTCGGGTGGAAGAGGAAGTCATGTGGCAAAAATCTAGAGTCCAATGGCTTGAAGCTGGGGATAGGAATACCACTTTCTTTCACCAGTCCATCAAGAATCGTAGAAACAACAAACGTATAGTATCCCTCCACTTACCTAATGGTGAAATGACAAAAAATGAAGTGGAAACAAAAATTGAAGCTATTAGATACTTTAAATCTATGCTTGGTACTCCTGCTACTAACAACTATCCTGGTATTAATGAGCTCTGAAATGTTATTCATAAAAGAATTCCTACCGACGCTTATACTAGTATGGATAATATTCCTAGTGACGATGAGATTAAAGATGCTATGTTCAATATCCATAGTAATAAAGCACCAGGGCCTGATGGTTATAATGCTCACTTTTTCAAAGAAACTTGGAATATCACCGGTGCTCTTGTTACTCGAGCTATAAAAGAATTTTTCATCTATGGAGAACTTTTACGTGAGTGTAATGCAACTATTATTGCTCTTATTCCTAAAATCTCCAATCCTTCTAAAATGAGTGATTTCAGACCCATTTCGTGTTGCAACACTATATATAAATGCATATCTAAAATTATTGCCAAAAGACTCCAACTTATCCTCCCTGACCTAGTGGACAATGCCCAATCTGCTTTTATAAAAGGTCGGAAGATAAGTGATAATATTCTCCTGGCTCAGGATCTCATGAGGGACTACCACAAATCTTTGGGTCAACCTAGAGCTGCAGCAAAAATTGATCTTATGAAAGCCTATGATAGTGTTAGTTGGAGATTTCTTTTGGATTTTAATTGATATCTTAGACTTTCCTCCCAAAATGCAACATTGGATTAAAACCTGTGTGACCAGCCCTAAATATTCCATCAATTTTAACGGAGAATCTATTGGGTATTTTGAGGGTGCTAAGGGTCTTCGGCAAGGCGATCCTCTCTCCCCCTATTTGTTTGTTCTTGTGATGGACACCTTAAGCCAATTAATCAATCATAATATTAGAAGATCAATCCAGTTTAAATATCATTGGAAGTGTGATAAACTCAATATATCCCATCTTTGCTTTGCCGATGACCTTTTATTATTGTTTCATGGTGATAAGGACTCAGCTCAGCTCATGAAAAACACTCTTACTCAGTTCTATGATTTTACAGGTTTACTTGCAAACACTAGCAAGAGCTGTTTATTTACCTCTGGCATTGAGGATCATGTTGTCCAATCCATTAGTAATATCCTCCAAGTCCCCATTAGATCCCTCCCGCTTAAGTATCTTGGTGTTCCTCTTATAACTTCTAGACTTAAAAAAGGGGACTGTAATGAAATTTTCACTAAAATCAGCTCTAGAATTACATCTTGGACTTCCAAATGCCTTTCTTATGCTGGTCGATTGCAACTAATCCAGTCTGTTCTTGCAGGTATTCAAAACTATTGGTCTGGTATGTTTATTCTCCCTAAGAGTGTCATCAAGGAGGTTGAAAAACATTTACGGAGATTTTTTTGGTCTGGGGGAGTTGAGAAAGCCCAAGGGGCTAAGGTGGCCTGGGACGCCATTTGCATCCCTAAGAAGGAAGGGGGATTGGGTTTAAAAAACCTTGTCCAACTTAATAAAACCCTTAATCTTAAACATATTTGGTCACTTTTCTCTCTGGGGAAATGTTCTCTTTGGGTTGATTGGGTTAAAACTTATCTTTTAAAAGGTAAAAGCTTTTGGGTCGTTAAGGCCCCGTCTCAGTGCTCTTGGTATTGGAGAAAACTTCTTAAACTTAGAGACATGGCCCGACCTTTATTGAAACATAAAATTGGTAATGGTTGTGGTACCTTCTTATGGTTTGACAATTGGCACCCATTAGGTCCCCTACTTGATAAATTTGGCCCTAGAGTCGCCTATGATGCAGCCATCCCATTAAATGCGAAAGTTAAGGACATTATTGTTGATGGGGAATGGCAATGGCCTATCACTAATACATTAGAACTCATGGAGATCCGGACCCACATGCTTGATCTCCCCTCTCCCTCTGAAGCTCTTGACATAGCCACTTGGATTCAATCTCCTAAAGGGATCTTCAAGCTAGCTCATACTTGGGACCATCTTAGAGACACTCGCCTAAAGGTTCCTTGGCACCGTCTTATCTGGTTCCCTGGAAGTATTCTGCATCATAGTATTATTTCTTGGTTTGCTATGCTTAACAGATTATCTACTCATGACAGGATATTTCATTTCACGCCTGGACCATTGGCTTGTGTGTTATGCCACCGAGGTATGGAATCTCATGATCATTTGTTTTTTGGTTGCTCATTTTCTTCATTCATTTGGCAGGGATTACTACAACGATTGGAGATTACTTCCCCAGCTTCCTCTTGGAGCTCCGCTGTGGAATGGGCAGCTAGGACTTGGATAAAGACAACTCCCAACCACATCATCCCTAAAATGTGCCTTGGGTTGGTGGTGTATAGCATTTGGAAAGAAAGAAATGCGCGAACATTCAAATCTGAAGTTAAATCAAAGGAAAGGCTCCTACAAGAGATCTATCTCCAAATCTCTATACAGATTCAAATCAAGTGGAAGAATGACCCTCATCTCCCTAATTACATAGCTAGATGGACCTAGTTTGTCACTGGTTTTTTGTTAGTTGTAATTTGGTTTTATTTTGAACTTTTTCTTGTTCATCTTTGCTGAGGTGGAGGGGGCCCTTGGGCTTTACTATTTTGTTTTAGAGTTCCCCCTTCTTCCTTTCATTTTTTCATTGTTCTTTTGGTAGGATGGGTTCTTTTCTTGGCTCTTGCTTTTTGTTTGTCTCTCATCCGCTTTGCATCGCCAGGGTGCTTTTGTTTGTGATTATTGTATATCCTGGGGTATGCCCCTTGTATTTTGTATAGTGCCGTTTGGCTTGTTTTTATTTATTCACCATTCACCGAAAAAACAAGTTTATGAGGATCAAGTGAGGTTACAAAAGGAGAGTGTTCAAAAAGGAGAAAAAGAGAAAAAGAAAGTGAGTGAAAATTCGAGTGAAGAAAAAAGAGAGGCCGAGAAAATTGAGAGAGAAAAAAAGCGAGAAGATTCGGTTAGAGAGATAAAAATAGAGAGAAAAACAAATTTCTATGCAAAAGCGAGTGAAATCAAAAGAGCGATATTTTTAAATCAGCCAATGATTCTACTATTGTATCAGGAGGCATTTCTAAACACTAACGAGATTGACCCCACTTTGCCTAGTTCTGTTGTTTCTCTTTTGCATGAATTTGGTGACGTCATGCCCGAAGAGATTCCACACGATTTGCCACCTACTCGAGGGATCGAACACCAAATTAACCTCGTACCTGGCGCTTCCATTCCAAACCGACCTGCCTATCGTGCTAATCCTGAGGAGACAAAGGAGTTGCAAAGGCAAGTAAGTGAATTGATGGAAAAGGGCTACGTGAGAGAAAGCATGAGCCCATGTGCCGTTCCGGTGATTTTAGTTCCTAAGAAGGATGGGACGTGGAGGATGTGCGTTGATTGTCGAGCCATCAACAACATCACGGTAAAGTATCGACACCCTATCCCTCGCTTGGATGATATGTTAGATGAACTACATGGTGCTTGTGTATTTTCTAAGATTGATCTAAAAAGTGGCTATCATCAAATAAGACTGAAAGAAGGAGATGAATGGAAAACTGCTTTTAAAACAAAACATGGTTTATATGAGTGGTTAGTGATGCCATTTGGATTATGATGTGAACCCGTGGAATTGATATTCCTTGAACCCACGATCAGATTGTAATTCACCCAAGAAATCCAACAATCAAGTCACAGGGATGATCTAGACCCGTTGAAATCCTGTTTCAAGAACCCATATTTGGTTTGAACGCCACAAAGGGAATGCCTTTGATGAGTTCGGATTGTTCAATCAAGAACACGCAGAGAAAACTGAATAGCTCTCCAGAAAATAAATTTCATTCACGTTGTATGATCTCAAAGCTGCTACAAAGTTCTTTCTTTTAATCCCTTCTAAGAAACCCTTGGGCCAAAAAGGCCTTCAACGAAAATAAAAGACATGGGCTAAATACTCAAGCCCAAAACAACTTAAACTGCATGTTTAAAGCTAAATAAATGTCTAAAAAAATAAAATAGGCCCACATGCCAAAACCATAGAAACATAAAAAATTAAAGTCTATAAAAACCCAATAAGCTATTCCACCCCTTCTGTAGCTTGTATCACATGAACTAGAACTGATTCTTCTTCCTTCAAGCCCATGTTAAATGTTGGGGCCTTGCATAATAAGTTTATGAGCTTTGCCCAAGTGGATTGCACCAGTCCTTGCATTGCTTCGTTGATCTTCTTAGTTCTTGACCTTGTGATTGGCCCATCTGGAACTTGCAAATGATCATCTTTAAGCTTTGGTCCACTATGGTTCCCATCATTCCCCCTCTCCTCAAAAGGATTCGACCTCGAATCGTCACCTACATCAAAAGGAGAAAGATCAGAAACATTGAAACTAGCAGAAACATTATACTCACCTGGAAGATCCACTTTATAGGCATTATCATTAATTTTCTCAAGGATTTGGAAAGGTCCATCCCCTCGAGGATGCAATTTAGTCCGTCAATGAGCTGGGAACCTTTCTTTGCACATATGAACCCACTCCCAGTCTCCGGGTTCAAAGGTGACACGCCTTCTCCCTTTATTGGCTTGGGAAGCAAACTTTTCATTTTTTTTGTGCAATTTGAAGTCGTACTCTCTCATGAATTGACTTCACCAATTCAGCCTTTTGGTGTCCATCCAAACTACTCCTGACATCAACAGGTAAAGGCATTAAATCTAAAGGAGTAAGTGGATTAAAACCATAAACAGGGCCTCTTGCATTAAATCCGAGACAGAACTTCGTTCTTTGGATAGCTATTCAGAATAGACTTGCTACTCATGATAGAATCTATGCCTATACCTTAGGGCCTCTTGCTTGTGAGTTTTGTAATTGCCAGATGGAAACGCATAACCATTTGTTTTTTAAGTGTGCTTATGCTTCTTTTATTTGGCAGGGTTTGATGCAAAGATGTGAGCTAAGATGGAATAGAATAAACTGGGATGCTACTATTCTTTGGATGGCTCAATATTGGAAGGGGAAGAGGATTCAACATGCCAACCCTATTGTTTGCCTTGGTATAGCAGTATATGGAATATGGAAGGAAAGGAACGCAAGGACATTTAAAGGGATTTCCACTCCAAAAGATCAGTTGCTGCAAAGTTTGATATCCCAAGTCAACATGCAAATTAGAGCTCAATGGAAACAACATCCCCAACTTGAATTATTTGCTAGATATTGGACCTGAAAGGAACTGTTTATTTGGTAGTTGATGTTCTTTTCTTGCCAGTTTGGTAGTTTCTTGGTTAACTTGCTTTTGTTTTGAGCTCAGTTAGCATTTCTTTTGCGTTCCTGTTTGGAATCCTTTGTTTGCTTGCCTGCTTCATCCTTGGGATGACAGGGTGTCTTTGGTTTCTCCTTTGATATTGCGTCATCCCTTCTGCTTGTGTTGGTTTGTGGTAGGTTACCAATTTTTTTGCGCTCATTGTATATCCTGGGGTATGCCCCTTGTACTTTTGTACTCCCCCCTTTTTTCGTTTAATTTACCAATTTTCTGAAGAAAAAAAGGATTAAAACCATAAACAATTTCAAAGGGAGAATGAGAAGTAGTAGTATGCATGCTCCTATTATATGCAAATTCGATAAATGGTAAACAGTCCTCCCAAGTTTTCAAATTCTTTTGAATGACAGTGCGTAGGAGTGGAGTTAGAGTCCTATTGACTACTTCAGTTTGTCCGTCAGTTTGTGGGTGACAAGTAGTGGAAAATAAAAGTTTGGTACCCAATTTTCCCCACAAAACCTTCCAAAAGTAGCTAAGGAATTTGACATCCCTATCCGAAACAATACTCCTAGGCATACCATGGAGTCGTACTATCTCCTTGAAAAACAAATCAGCTATGTTTGTGGCATCATCTGTTTTATGGCATGGAATGAAATGTGCCATCTTACTAAATCTATCCACCACCACAAAAATAGAATCTCTACCTCTTTTTGTCCTAGGCAGCCCCAAAACAAAGTCCATAGATATGTCTACCCACGGCTCACTAGGGATGGGTAAGGGTGTATACAACCCATGTGGTAAAACCTTAGATTTGGCCCTTCTACATGTAATGCACCGACCACAGATTCTAATGACATCTCGTCGCATCCTAGGCCAAAAGAAATGTTCATGTAAAATTTCTAAGGTTTTCCTAACACCAAAGTGTCCCATTAAGCCCCCACCATGTGCCCTCTCGCACCAACAATTCTCGCATTGAACAATGAGGCACACACAATTTACTTTCTTTAAACAAATAACCATCATGCTTAAAAAACTTACCAAATGCCGCTTTATCACATGCCAAATACACATCAGAAAAATCAGCATCATTGGCATACATATCTTTCACATATTCAAACCCAAGCATTTTAGCACTCATAGAAGTAAGAAGTACATGCCTTCGGGATAAAGCATCAGCAACAATGTTTTCCTTACCTTGCTTGTAACGGATGACATAAGGAAAAGTCTCAATGTATTCCATCCATCTAGCATGTCTCTTATTTAATTTACCTTGTCCCTTAAGATGCTTCAATGATTCATGATCGGTGTGGATCACAAACTCCTTAGGCCAAAGGTAGTGCTGCCATGTCTCTAGAGAGCGAACAAGAGCATAAAGTTCCTTGTCATAAGTAGGGTAATTTAGGGCATCCCCACTTAGTTTTTTCACTGAAGAAGGCTATGGGCCTCCTATCCTGCATCAAAACGGCTCCAATCCCTATACCTGAAGCATCACATTCAATATCAAAATTTTTGTTAAAGTCGGGTAATGCTAACACAGGTGCAGAACATAGCCTTTCTTTAATAGTAGCAAAAGCATTCTCTTGTTCAATTCCCCAATGAAACCCAACATTCTTCTTAATGATTTCAGTGAGTGGTGCAGCAAGTGTACTAAAATCCTTAACAAAACGCCTATAAAAGCTAGCTAAACCATGAAAGCTTCTTACCTCAGTGATACCTTTAGGCGTTGGCCACTCCCTGATGGCCTTGACTTTCTCTTCATCCACCTCAATACCTTCTGTGCTAACAACATATCCAAGAAAAAAAAAAAAAAAAAACATATCCAAGAAAAACAACTTTTTCCATGCAAAAAGTACATTTCTTAAAATTAGCATACAACTTTTCAGATTTCAACACACCAAACACACATCTCAAATGTTCAATATGTTCATTTAAGTTCTTGCTGTACACTAGGATATCATCAAAATAGACGACTACAAATTTGCCTATGAATGCACGTAATACATGGTTCATTAACCGCATGAAAGTACTAGGCGCATTTGTAAGTCCAAATGGCATAACTAACCATTCATAAAGTCCATATTTAGTCTTAAATGCAGTTTTCCACTCATCTCCCTCTTTCATTCTTATTTGATGGTATCCACTTTTAAGATCTATTTTACTGAAAATACATGAACCATGCAATTCATCAAGCATATCATCTAAACGAGGAATGGGATGACGATACTTTACCGTGATATTATTGACAGCTCTACAATCAATGCACATCCTCCAAGTCCCATCCTTCTTTGGCACTAGTAGCACTGGTACTGCACATGGGCTCATGCTCTCTCTTACGTACCCCTTGCTCATCAAATCTTCAACTTGCCTTTGAAGCTCCTTTGTCTCCTCCGGATTGCTCCTATAGGCTGGTCAGTTTGGAATAACAGCCCCGGGTACCAAATCAATTTGATGCTCAATGCCTCTAATGGGCGGCAACCCACTCGGCATCTCCTCCGGAAATACATCCTCGAACTCCTGCAACAAAAAAACAGCCAAACTAGGAAGAGATTGGTTAGTTTCATCAAGATTAAGATAACATTCTTTGTAAACAAGAAGAATCACAGGCTGATTGCTAAAAATGCCCTCTTAACCTCACTCTCTTTTGCATAAAAACTCAATTTTGTCTTTTCTTTTCTCTCTACAGACTCTCTTTCTTTTTTCTCTCTTGACTCCACTCCCTTTTCTTTATTCTCACCCATTTCTCTATTTTCTTTTTCACTCTCTCTTTTTCTTGAAATTTCTCTCTCACTCTCATTTTTCTTTTCTCTCATGTTTTTTTTGCTCAACCTCACTTTTTAGTTTCAGTTGGTCCTCATAGACCTGTTTTGGGGTTAAAGGAGCAAGCTTGATTGTTTTTCCATCTTTTTCATAGCTATATTGGTTCCTAAACCCATCATGCATCACTCTCCTATCATACTACCACGGCCTCCCCAACAAAATATGGTCAGCATGCATAGGAACTACGTCACAAAGCACC
Source organism: Hydrangea macrophylla (assembly GCA_033977485.1). Taxonomy (NCBI): domain Eukaryota; kingdom Viridiplantae; phylum Streptophyta; class Magnoliopsida; order Cornales; family Hydrangeaceae; genus Hydrangea; species Hydrangea macrophylla. The sequence continues at coordinate 33,627,652 of CM066985.1, read as the reverse complement.
TCGTCATTATACCTCCCAATAGAGAAGGCCACCAAAACCTGCTTACTGACCTTAACCTCTCCACACTCATTCAACCACTGCAACTTATAAGGTCTAGGATGCGTCAGCAAAGGTAAGTTCAATTTCTCATCTAAAGTGGTACTAGCTACATTGGTGCAACTTCCCCCGTCTATAATCATACTACACACCTTGTTATTTACATAGCATCTAGTATGAAATATGTTTTCTCTCTGCTGCTCCATATCATCTACCTTCATTTGTGTATTGAGAGCACGCCTGGCAACAAGAGACTCACCTTCTACGGGGTATTCCAATCCATCATCATCACTAGCATCAGATACTCCATCACTATCGTCTTCACCTTCAGTCATCACCTCCCCATTGTCACGCATAATCATCACCCGCTTGTTTGGACATTGAGACGCTATATGCCCCAAACCCAAACATTTAAAACATTTGATATCTCTATTCCTTGAAGGTTGCAACTCTACCTTGGATTTGTTCTTGCTAGTCCCCTCATCTTTTTCTTTAGGTGGTTCGGTCTTTCCCTTTACTACAGCTCGGTCATTCCTTTCCCACTTTGGTTTCCAAAGAGTGCTAGAAACTGAAGTATACCTTGCTGCCCCCTTTCTTTTTAATTGCCTCTCCACCTTCATAGCCATGTGCACCATGTCCTCTACCTCCACATAATGCTGCAACTCACTATATCCCTATTCTTTCACTTAAAAATCTAGCCATTGTGGCCTCTCGATCCTCCTCTACATCAGCCCGTATCATAGCCACCTCCATCTCCTTATGGTATTCCTCCACACTCCGGGACCCTTGTGAAAGGTTTTGTAACTTTTGGTAGAGGTCTCTGTAGTAGTGGCTAGGTACAAATCGCCTCCTCATGAGAGCTTTTAGCTCACCCCCATGCTTCTACAGGTCTTTCATGATTCCTCCTCCTATTGGTCACTAATTGATCCCACCAAATAATTGCATAATCAGTTAATTCAATTACCGCCAGCTTCACCTTCTTCTCCTCTGAGTAGTTGTGACAATCAAAAATCAACTCTATTTTCTTCTCTCACCACTCTAAATACACTTCAGGGTCATTCCTCCCTTGGAAAGATGGTATTTTCATTTTGATGCTCCCAAGGTTCCTATCTACCCCATCTCGACCCCTTGGATTCCCCCTAGGTCCTCTTCCACGCCTACCTCCTCTAGGTCTACCCATTCCTCCCCTACCAACATCAGATACTACGTCTTCCTCATCCTCTTCATCTTCATCTTCTTTGATCTCATACTCATTTTCAACTCTAGGCTCACGTCTCCTCCCATCACGCCCACCTTGCAGATTTTGAATCACTACATCTTGTTGATCCATCCTATCCCTTACCTCCCCCAACACCAAATTTAACCATTCAAACTGTCGTTGCATGGCCTGCAACATAAAGGTTGTGTTATCTGCCTCCCCTCTAGGTGTTGAGTCATCCATTTTAATGTGCTGCAAAACAAGAATATTAGTGGTAAAACCTCACACACTCCCTTACGTGTTTACGCTCAAAAATTGTCACTCCACTCGTGTTTCACTCTGATTGGCTTTTTCCCGAAATTAGTCTCACACACTCTTGCCTTTTAGCTCAATTGTTTTCCCTTTCAAGTTCTTTCAAGAACTAATTGAACTAAATCAAGACACAACCTTGTTTTATCCCAGCCAGCAATAGATTCTAGAAACAAGTAATAGAAAAAAAAATGACACGGATCTCAAGAAAATATACAACGAGGACAAACGAAACAAGAAATCAGATTTCGAGAGGAAAAAAAGAAAAAAATCACGAATAATTTTTTTTTTTTTTTTTTATCCCAGGAAACAGCGATCACAGAAGATAGGTTTCGAACAGCACAAAAATCGAATTTTTTTCGGAAAATTTTTTGCACTATGGAGTAAGATCAGTTTTGGACTCCTAAGACCATGGACAATGCAAAACGAACAAAAAAATTTAAGACGAGTTTTTTTTTTTTTTTTTTTTTTCGGACCCGATCTCTTCTCTTCCCTTTCTTTTTTTTTCCTCCTCTTTTCTTTTCTTTTCTTTTCTTTTGTTTTTTTTTTGAATAATCAGGGCGACTTCACAGTTCACGTTCGTGAAGCACCAAAATAACCCTAAATCACGAGGATGAACGAACACGAAGTAGCAAGAGAAAAAAAAATCGCAGATCAGATTCGCAACCCTAAACACGAAATTCCAGATTGTAATCAAGAACACGAACACGAACACGAACTAAAACAAGAACACAAGAACACGAAATAAAATGGATAAATCAGACCTGATTTGGAGCCTAAGCTCTGATACCAAATGATGTGAACTCGTGGAATTGATATTCCTTGAACCCACGATCAGATTGTAATTCACCCAAGAAAGCCAACAATCAAGTCACAGGGATGATCTAGACCCGTTGAAATCCTGTTTCAAGAACCCAGATTTGGTTTGAACGCCACAAAGGGAATGCTTTTGATGAGTTCGGATTGTTCAATCAAGAACAAGCAGAGAAAACTGAATAGCTCTCCAGAAAATAAATTTCATTCACGTTGTATGATCTCAAAGCTGCTATAAAGTTCTTTCTTTTAATCCCTTCTAAGAAACCCTTGGGCCAAAAAGGCCTTCAACGAAAATAAAAGACATGGGCTAAATACTCAAGCCCAAAACAACTTAAACTGCATGTTTAAAGCTAAATAAATGTCTACTTAAAAAATAAAATAGGCCCACATGCCAAAACCATAGAAACATAAAAAATTAAAGTCTATAAAAACCCAATAAGCTATTCCACCCCTTCTGTAGCTTGTATCACATGAACTAGAACTGATTCTTTTTCCTTCAAGCCTATGTTAAATGTTGGGGCCTTGCATAATAAGTTTATGAGCTTTGCCCAAGTGGATTGCACCAGTCCTTGCATTGCTTCGTTGATCTTCTTAGCTCTTGACCTTGTGATTGACCCATCTGGAACTTGCAAATGATCATCTTTAAGCTTTGGTCCACTATGGTTCCCATCAGATTATGTTCTACACTTGAAATCAGTTTTGGAAGTCTTGAGAAAGGAAAAGTTATTTGCTAACTTTAAGAAGTGCACTTTTTGCATAGATAAGCTTGTGTTTCTTAGCTTTGTTGTTAGTGCACAAGGAGTACAGGTTGATGAGGAAAAGGTTCGTGCGATTCACGAGTGGCCAACGCCCACGAGTGTAGGTCAAGTTCGAAGTTTTCATGGGCTTGCTAGTTTTTACCGGAGGTTCGTGAAAGACTTTAGTACCATAGCTGCCCCGCTTACCGAAGTCATCAAGAAGAACGTTGGATTCAAATGGGAGGAAGAACAAGATAAGGCGTTTCAATTACTTAAAGAAAAATTAACTCATGCTCCGTTACTTGTTCTACCAGATTTTACTAAAACATTTGAAATTGAATGTGATGCTTCAGGTATTGGCATAGGCGCAGTTATCATGCAAGGAGGACGACCAATTGCATTCTGTAGTGAGAAATTGAGTGGGGCTGCCTTAAACTACCCTACCTCTATGACAAGGAACTGTATGCGTTAGTCCGAGCATTGGAGACGTGGCAACACTATCTTTGGCCTAAGGAGTTTGTGATTCACACTGATCACGAATCCTTGAAACATCTGAAGGGCCAACACAAGTTGAATAGGAGGCATGCGCAATGGGTGGAATTCATTGAGACATTTCCATATGTCATCTATTATAAGCAAGGTAAGGAAAACATCGTTGTAGATGCTCTCTCTCGCAGGTATGCATTGATTTCTACTCTTGATGCAAATTTGCTTGGTTTTGAACACATTAAAGAATTATATCCATTAGACCAAGATTTTCGTGAAGAGTATAGGAATTGTGAGAAAAAAGCAGTAGGTAAATTCTTTAGGCATGAAGATTTCTTATTTCGGGAGAATAAGTTGTGTGTTCCTAATTGTTCATTACGCGATTTGTTAGTGAGGGAATCGCATGGTGGGGCTTTAATGGGACACTTTGGAGTTGCTAAGACACTAGCCATCCTACACGAGCATTTCTTTTGGCCACACATGAAAAGAGATGTTGAGAGAATTTGTGGAAGATGTGTAACTTGTAGGCAAGCAAAATCTCGAGTGCAACCTGTTTGGTTGGAAAATTTATAAGTGTGTGCGAGCGTGCCAGGCAAGCAAATTGCCAATGTGTGTGTGTGATATCCAAACTGTGCCTCACCAAGCAAATTGTGGGGACGTTCGATCCCTTAAACAGGACTTTAACCGTGTAAAGATGCACTTAATTGAAACACTTCAAACTGATTCTAAGATAACTACTCCTAATAAAATAGTAAAGAAAGCAATAAAGTAAAAGACTACTTTGATTAAATTAAACAAACTACAATCTAACCTTGAAGATGACTTCGAAGGTGTTCTATTCCTAAGTTTAAATATCTAAATAACAATATAGTAAGAGTATTGAGAGATATATGTTGATGTTGATCGAAGGATCACTTTCGAATGCACAATCCTTCTATTTATAGACTTCGAGGGTTCCCAACAACTCTGTTTGAATACTCCCTCCTATTTTCAAACTGATAACTGCTCTGACACCTGTTATATCCTTGAATTGACACCTGTTCTTCAGTTACTTCTTGATGATCAACACGTGTCTTCTAGCGGTTAAATATTTGAACAACATGAATCAGAAACAACTGCTCATAACAGTTTCAGTATTCATTCGGGTCCACCAATTATCCTGCCACATAAACTCTTACGTGTCAATTCTGCATTGGCTGGATATTTTTATCACAAACATTACCCCCCGCGCCATTTTCCTTTTGGTTCAAAAAAGATAATGGTGATCATGGACAGATCATGCCGGGTAGTTAACATCTTATGCGATCTTCGAATGTTTATAAATTGCACAAAATATCATATCTGCTTGATCCTTGAAACCTTCTATCTACTTTGTTCTTTCGAATCTGCTCTATTAATCATGTCTTCTTCTTAATCTTCTTTCGACACCAAGAACTACTTTCCTCTAGATCTTCCCGAAGAAGTGATGTTATCAACCAAACGCCCTGAAATTTCTTCTCGAACCAATTGGGATCTCCCTGAAATTCCTACTAAGCCCTTCACCTACTCGAAGTGCGAAAAGTGGCATGAAATGTTGAACAGACCAAGTGCTACTTCAACAGGGCAAAATTCTTCTTCGAACTCTTCCAAATCGATTTATAATAACCAAACATTCCCTCCTGCTTGGGAACAACCTATTTCCTGTGGTGAAGGAGTAGGATATCATAAAGGTATGAAGCTCGAAACCCCAGTTACAATGCCTTCAGTTGTTCATCCAAATTTTGACTATCCTAAAACTGAAGGGATTGTTCGAAGCAGGACAATAAAACCATACTATCCATTTTTGAATCGTCTCTCTCGAGAGCAAAATCTGTTGAATGCCTGGTTGATCTCCTCAACCAGTCCTCCTGGTGAGAGGCTTCAAAGAGGTAATATCTTAATTCCTCAAGGCAGACCCCCCCATTCACACATATGTAAGAGCATCTCATGAGGATTTTTCTAATGAGCACTACTCCTCAGCCTTCCTTTCTAAATGCAAACTTTTTGAGAAAGATTATGAAGAGAGAGTACTTCTCTTCGATCATTCTGTACTAGGCTTTCCTGACACCAAAGTTCAAGTGGTGGATCCTACTGACAATATTGGTGACCCTTTTTTTTGAAATTAGACCAATTATGCAGGTATGGTCCTATTTTCAAACATACTCCACCCATTCTGTCACCTTCTCCCTGCTTGACCATCCAAGCTCAAAGGCTTCTAGTTGCCTTTTCACATCTTCCCTTCTCCATTTTACGAAATCCAAAAGCCCGAATTAATTTCGAATGGAGTTGCCACATCTTGTGCCATGAATGGAATATTTCAACCCTTGTTCGAACCCAAATAGATTTCACCCTTCGAACCTTGGCTCCTCATATACGATGGTATTCTCATCATCAAGAAAGTGTCCATCATTTGAATTACTTAATTGATCTTTATGAAAGCCTCAAGGAAGTACCCAATGCACTTCTTGATGAAGTCTCAGAGTTCAAGGAGAAATACATCTATGGTTGAGGCAGTTCTGATGAAGAAAGCAGTGTTTCTCATTACTCGAAACCTGACCTTGAAAGTCGAATTGCATATCTTAAAGAAGAAGCCAAAACTATTGGCATATCTCTTCGAGGCAAGACTACATTAGCCAAAGAACTTTGAAATCTTCGCAAAGCTTTGTTCAAGATCAACTCGCGACTAAATCAGTATGAAGAACAACTCAAGAATGCTTATCTCACACTTTGAAGCGAAGATAAATTATCTTTACAAGCCAGGAACCTATACCTTGAAATAGAGCTAGAAGCAGAATACTTTGCCTATTACTGGGCCATGTTTCATAATTTAGTTACCTATGGGTTTCCCCATTTTTACCAATTATGTTTATGAACTGTAACCGCATTTACTTTTCAATGAAATGAATTATGAAAAATTCATATTCTTATTAATTAGTTCATTCTGAACCAGTATGTCTTTTCCTTTGATGCAACGGTCCAAAAAGAGTAACCGAATCTAACGGCTATTTTTCAATAAATGCATCTTTTTCCAAACGTCACCAAAGGCTATAAATAAACAAGCAAAAGGGAAAAACAAGCCTTCTGACTTCTACAAATTCATTTTACTTTCTATTTATTCCCTTCGTACTTTGTTCTCTTTTCTTACCATTTTCTTTGCAATCCAACCTCTTCACTTCTAAAGATGACAAAATCTGGTGATAACACTCAACTTTAGAAAATCTGCGATGACTTTGAATAAATCATCAAAGACGAACAAGAGCGTTACTTGCAAGGGCAAGAGACTTCCCTGATCCATGAGATTCTCGTTCCCATTACTTTTCCTAACCATGAATCCTCAATTGCTGTAGGTCCTTGCCTGAGCACACCAAGCCTGAGACTCCATGTCTATTACCCCAGATTAGGAGAACAACGCCTGACTTACCAACAAGATCTTCCAAACCCCAAGTATGACTGGAAGTTTGGACATTGGTCTAAACCCGCAAAGGATTGGCCTGAATGGGTAGATAGAATCTTAGAGAACAAAAGAGAGATTCTAATCACAACGGGGATTTACCATGCTGTTAACCTTTCAAAATTTCCCATCGAATCTAGTCCTAACTTATTAGCTGCAGCTCTCTGTTTTTGGAACCCTATTTTCAACCACTTTCAATTTCGATTTGGTCCAATAAGTCCAACTGTCTTGGACACCTGTCACTTATTAGGGTTTTTATCTCATGGGGAAGATGCTCACCCTTATATGGCTGAATCTGATAGTCCTCCAATCAACACTGATTCTAAATCATTAGGGTATACAAACTTCCTGACTACCCATAAAAAATCATCAGGAGCAGTGATAGACAAGGAATATTACTGCTTCCTCTTATATTGGCTTTCAAAGCATCTGTTTTGTACTTCTTCTCAGAGGGTTGTCCTCGAGTTTTCTAACATTGCCAAAGCTCTGGCTGCTGGTCGAAGGTTAGCCTTAGCACCTTTTGTTCTAGGATCTCTCTATAGGTCCTTTTCTGATTTGTGCTTCGACCCCTTCATTCTTACCCAAGGTGGTCCTTTCTGGATTTTACAACCATGGCTATATGCTTATTTTTCAGAAATTGATAACTTAGGATCCTTATCCTACACTGTTGCTTATGGGATCTTTTTTGCCTTATTGCCAAATGTTGAGAAGACCTTCAAAGAATCCATCTCTTTCTTTTTCAATCTCTCTGCAATAAGGCCAAACAAACTGTTCCAACCATTTGTTGTTCTCTATAGCTCTAAAGACAAATCTCCTCTTTCTCCCCATTGGCTTTGTTAAATTTTGGACAGAGCAGCAAGTGCTCTCGAACTAAAAGCTGCATGGGGAAGTTTCTTGATCAGTAGGGATTTATTCTTTGGGAATACCCTTAGCATCAAATCTCAGGGTGAACTCTACCTTCCCAATCAGTTTTCGAGGCAATTTGGGCTTACTCAGTCAATTTCTTTCCCAATCAGGAGTCAAGCCAATATACTTATGGCTTATAAAACTCACTCGAAGGTGCCAGAATTAGTGGTAACTACTGCATTGGCAGTTTATCATAACAAAGTCAACGATTTGGAGTTCACTTCTCTACCAGTTTACACCACTTGCACCCCCGCCTTTTCAAGTTGGTGGGAAAATTTGATGTCAGTAGAAATGGACAAGTGCCAACTTTTGAGATACATTGATTTGAGGTAACCAGGTAATAAAAATTTAAATTTAACCCTTCTCCTCTTAAATGATGAAGAAAAACCTGATTTATACTTGTTTTGAATTTTACAACACAGGAGTGGCAGTTGGGGAAGGCTCTTCACCAACAACTAGAGCTTCGAAGGTCAAGCCAAACATTCCACTCTCTTCAAAGACCTCTAAAACTTCAGCTCCTGTTCCTCCATCCTTAAAGCCAAAAAGAAAATTGGTCCTTCCAGCAAAGAGCTCACCTCCCCAATCAGAAAATGTTGAGTCTGAAGGAGAGGAAGAAGTTAGCCCTGTCCCTGCTTTATCTCGAAAGAAGAAAACCAAAATAACAATTGAACCATCTATTGGTTCAACAATCAACAAAGAAGTTCCCATTCCAGCCATTCCTATTTCGAAGGTGGAACCTGCACCTGAATCACCCCAAACTATTCCAGAACCATCATCCCAGAGTTTTGACATCCCAGAGGTTCATAAGTCTCCTTCATCCAGTGCTCAACCTCCATTAATTGAATACCAACAAACAGTAAGTTATTTAAACTTTTCTGATATATATTTTTTATATACACAAACACATTTTAATTAAAATCTTCATCCTTTGTTATCTAGATTGAATCTGTTCCTGAGACTGAGGCTGGTTCTTCAAAGCCAAGTACAAGTTCTGACCCTAAAACTGCTCCAACATCAGCTTCATTCGAACCTCAGGCTGCCCCAAGTGTCTCAGGTTCTGAGGAATTTCACCTGTCTCTTCCTCCCAATCTAAGTCCTGAAGAAGTTAAAAACTTTAAAGAAGGTCTAAAGTCTGTTTTGAAGATGGGAGATACCACTATGACCAATGTCCAGGAATTTTTCCAACAGATGATAGGTCAAAGCAAGCCAAAGATACCCTCTATAGATCCAGTAGTTGCACTTGCTACATTGAGACTATTCAGTAAAGTCTCTTTTGAAGTATTCGAGGACAAAGAAGTGCAAAGAGCTATGAAAATCTTGTGCCAGTTCATGCTGGATAGTTCAGCCATAACTGTTCTTGACAAAGAAACCATCTCTGCATTGATGTCTACCTTTGATTTTGACTACTTTTTATTAGAAAAAGTCATCGAAGAAAGAAAGAAACTAGAGGTTGACATGGAATACACAATAGAGAAGACTCTCGAGATGGACCAGTTGTTAGCAGAATTTGGTGAGAGCAACACTGCAATTGAAAAGCTTTCAAGCAAAGTTGAAAAGCTTAAAAAGAAGCTGGAGATTGCAGAAACTGAACTGGCCAAATTGAAGGTGAAGCAAAGGAATGCTGAAACAAAGCTGCTGGCTCTGAAGACAGAAATTGAATCGAAACCTTTGAAGAACCAAGAATCAATTTCAAGGCAGAAATTTATTCTTAGCCAATCAAAATTGTACACTAGGTCTTGGGACAATTTCAGATTAAAAGCTCAATTTATAAGTAAACTGGTATGAAAATTTACACCAATAGGACTCTGAATGTACCCACATCTGGTTTTTGTACCTTAATTTTGAATGTGGAATACATGTTCTTACTTTGTGAATGCTGCATTCCTTTATTCTAGATTCCTTGCTTCCCAAATAGTGGGATAATATTGCTTAAGAAACTTACCATTGATTTTTCTAACATGAACAAATCCATTCAAATTTTTTAGATGATAAAATCCACCCTTGAAAACCTTGTGAATTTGGAATGGACCTTCCCATTTAGGGGACCATTTTCCATACTTTGGATCTTTAGATCCAATAGGCAATATTGTTTTCCATACCAAGTCTCCCTCATCAAAGGTTCTTGGTTGTACTTTTTTATTATATCCCCTTGATACTATTCTTTTCTGTATCAAAATATTATTAAGAGCTCTGATTCTTTCTTCATCAATATCTTCCAATTCAATATCCATGGATGTTTGATAATCATCCAAAGATAACTGATTCTGCTTCATAACTCGAAGAGAATTAATCTTTATTTCAATAGGCAGAACTGCCTCATGTCCAAAAGTTAAGGCATAAGGAGATACACCTGTACTTGTTCGCTTTGAAGTTCTATATGCCCATAAAACTTCTGGCAAAATCTCATGCCACACCCTTGGATTACTTTTTATAACTTTAGCCATATTTTCTTTTATGACCTTGTTGGTGGCTTCAGCCTGTCCATTCGATTGAGCATAATATGGGGTTGATTTTGACATTGTAATTCCCAATTTATTTGCAAATGCAATCACATCTCCTTCGAATATAGAAGCATTGTCAGATACCATGGTTTGTGGGATACCAAATCTGTAAATTATATTTTCTAGGAATTTTACAACCATTGCTTGAGTCACAGTCTGCATAGGTTCTGCTTCTACCCATTTAATAAAATAATCTGTGGCTAAAATAATGAATCCATGACCCTTCGAAGAAGGAGGACTGGTCTTTCCTATCACATCAATGGCCCAACCTCTAAAAGGCCAAGGTTTTACCACATATTGAAGATCAACAGTTGGTAAATGCTTCAGAGGACCATGCTTCTGACATTCTTGACATCTTTTGGCAAACTCAATACAGTCTTTCAAAATAGTTGGCCAATAAATGTTATGTCTTCTAAGCAACCATCTCATCTTAATTCCAGATTAATGAGCTCCATATAATCCCTCATGAATTTGAGCTATAGCTTCTAATCCTTCGAGATTATTTAAACATTCCAATAATAATCCATCACTCCCTCTTTTGAATAATTTTCCACTATATAAGATGTAATTGACAGATTTCAACCTTATACCTCGATCAGGTTTTTCATTGCATCCTGAGAGATAATCAATGATTGGCTTTCTCAAATCATCATGAACTTCTACATTTAAGATATCAACAGAAGATAATCTATCTACCAATACTGGAAGATAATCAATATTTTCATCATTTGTTTTAAATCCAGATGCCTTCTGAGCTACATCATTAGCTTCTTCATTAAAACTTCTAGGAACATGCAACAGGTTCACATTGTCGAATTTGGATAATAAATCCAATGTAGTTTCATAGTACACTTTTAATGCACTACTCATACATTTATATGTCCCATTCACATGATTTATGACCAACTTGGAATCTCCAAATATATTTACAAATGTAACTTTAAGATCCAACAAGGTTTCGAGACTCATGATTAAAGCTTCATACTCAACTTGATTGTTGGTACATTGATTCGAATCTAATTTATAGCCATATTTGGTTTTAATCTTTTCAGGTGATTCAATGACAAAACCAATAATGCCTGCAGTAAATTCAGTTTTTGAACCATCAAACCATAATTTCCATGGACTAATAGTTATTTGTCCAATTTCATAATTCCCCTCTGTTTCGAGGCAATTTGGATGATCAGCCAAAAAATCTGCCAAGGACCTTTTACTGCCTTTTGTGGCACATAAAACAAACAGAATTCTGATAATGCCAAAATCCATTTACCAATTCGATTTCTCAGAATAGGTCAAGTCAACATATATTTAATTAAATCAAACTTAGCAATCACATAAACTTCAGTAGGAAGAAGATAATATCTTAATTTCATAACTGCAAAATACAAAGACAAACACAATTTTTCCATAAAGGAATATTTGCATTCAACAGAATTTAAAAACCTACTAAGGTAATACACAGCTTGCTCTTTCTTATCATCATTATCTTGGGCTAATAAAACCCCAATCGATGCTTCTGCTGCAGAGATATATAACTTCATAGGTCTATCTTTCCTTGGAGGCATTAACACTGGTGGCTTTACCAAATAACCCTTCAAGGCTTGAAAGGCAGTTTGATGTTTATCTTTCCACTTCAACTCTTCATAATCCTTTAATTTCAACAAAGGAAAAAAAATCAGAGTTTTTCCAGCAGTATTGGAAATAAACCTTCGAATAAAATTGACTTGTCCTAAGAATCTTTGTAATTCTTTTTTGGTCGAAGGGGGTTTACTTTGAATAATTTCTTGTGCCTTATTCTTATCCACTTGAATTCCCTTTTCATGTACCAAATATCCTAGAAAATTTCCAGTACAACTCCAAAGGCACATTTTAGTGGATTTAACTTGAGTTTGAAAAATCTCATTCTTTCGAATGTTGACTTCATGTGAATAAGATGATCATCGAATGTTTTGGATTTAACAATTATGTCATCTATATAACATTCTAAAAAGGTTCCAATCATGTCATGAAAAATAGCATTCATGGCTCTTTGATAAGTAGCCCCTGCATTCTTTAAACCAAAAGGCATTTGTACCCACTCGAAGGTACCTATACTACCGGGACACCTGAATGCAGTCTTATGAATGTCCTCCTCAGCAATACATATTTGATTATACCCTGAATGACCATCCATCATGGACAGTATAGTATTTCCAGCAGATCTATCAATTAATAAATCAACTATTGGCATAGGATATTCATCCTTAGGAGTGGCCAAATTAAGATTTCTGTAATCAATACAAACTCTTAATTTACCATTTTTCTTCATAACTGGAACAACATTCGAAAGCCATTCAACATACCTGGCAGTTCTAATGAATCCTGCCTTGAGCAATCTTTCAATTTCTTCTTTCATCTTCATAGTGACTTCTGGAGTCATCCTTCGAGGTTGTTGCTTTACCGGTTTGTAGCCAGTTTTGATAGGCAACCTATGTTCTACTAAACTCCTTTCGAGTCCTGGCAATTCATCATAATCCCAAGCAAAACAATCTCTAAATTCCTTTAACAACTCAACCAATTTATACTGGTCATCCTTTCCAAGTTTGGAACTTAAATAAATAACTCTCTTTTGTTGATCTGATCCTAAATTGATTTCTAATAAAGGGTCTTGTGACACCTCTTGTATTGAATTTTCTGGCCATATAGATAATTCTTCCTTGCCAATATCCTTTAACTCTTGTGAATCTTCCTCAAAGACATATTCTGACCATTTTATGGTCGAGTCTTTCTCAATTCTTGACTCTAAATTTGCCATCATTAGCTTGTGTAAGACCAGTCGAATGGTCTCTTCTATATCTCCTATTTTCATAGATGTATGAGTCATTAAATCATTTTATCATCACCCAATGGTTCCAAAGAACCAAATGGCATTTCAGCCAAAATGTCCCAATTTTCTTCTGGAGATTCATCTTCTGATTCTTTTTGTTCAATTGGCTTGACATTATCTTGGTACAATTGAGCTTCGACACAATTGGAACTTGTATGAAAAGGTTGAACATCAGCTTTTACTGTTTCCACTTCACAAGCAACAATTTCTGATGCATTGAAGAAGGAACACATTTATTAGCGTGAATCCAGTCTCTTCCTAATAAGGCGTGATAACTAGGATTAGCATCTACCACAACGAAAGCAGTCTTGGATTTACTCGAATCTACTATGGTTTCAATTGGTATTACTCCTTTGGTGTTTTTCTTATCACCAGTAAATCCTGATATCATAATATGAGTCTGTATCAATTTTGCATTTTGTTTATTGATCTTTTTCAAAGTATTTTGAGGAATAATGTTAACAGCAGCACCATTATCAACCAGTATCTTGTTTAAAAGAACACCATTCAAACAAGCCTTTATGTATAATGGTTTAAGATGTTTAGTCATTTCTGTTGATAGTTCTTCGAATGAATAAACAAAATTACAATCACTAAAAACAAACTCAGGAAGATTTACCTCAGATATATCCTCAGTAGATACTTCCATTTCCATTTCTCCATCCATTTGTTGATCTTCTGTTGCCTCGAAGATTTTTGGTAACATGAATGTGGCAGTGTTAACTTCCATTTGTTCTGGAAATGTGCCAAATTGAATAAGCATGTTTTTTTTTTCGGAAAAGGGTAAATATATTCCAAAAAAAGGATGTACAAATGTACAAGGGGCATACCCCAGGATATAACAAGAAAGCGCAGCATGAGGACTTGTGGCATGGAGGCCACAAAATAGAAAAAGACAGGCTACAACGGGCGTACCCAAGGAAACTCCAAAAAGCACAGCATGAGGACTAGAGACACACAAAGTCTTTAACTAATTGACAAGAAAACAGAAAAACAATAAATAAAAAGGTCAAACCATCAATACAAACAGTGAAATTTACAAGCAACCACCCTCTCATGTCCAGTCTCTGGCAAAAACCTCAAGTTGGGGGTCTTGTTTCCATTTTATCCTAATTTGAATGTTGATTTGAGAAACCATATTTTTTTTTGGGAATTGGTGAATGAATAAAAGAAAAGCCAAACGGCACTATACAAAATACAAGGGGCATACCCCAGGATTTACAATAATCACAAAAGGCATCCAAATGATGCAACAGAGAAAGGGAAACTCCCAAGGTCAGCAACGAAAGAAAAAACCCTCCCTAGCAAAATATCAATGAACCATGAAAAGTATGAGGGGGAAAGACCAAAAACAAAAAAGCAGTAAAGTCCAGGGTCCCTTCTCAATGAACAAGCAAACTTCTCCAACGGGGCAAAACAAGATTAACATATAATTACATACTAAGTCCATCTAGCAATGTAAATAAGAAGATGTGGATCATTTCTCCACTGGATTTGGATTTGGATAGAGATTTGGAGGAAGATCTCTTGAAGGAGTCTTTCCTTTGTTGTAACTTTGGAGTTAAATGTTCGAGCGTTTCTTTCTCTCCAAATGCTATATACCACCAACCTAAGACACATTTTAGGAATGGTGTGTTGGGGAGTTTTCTTTGTCCAAGTCCTAGCTGCCCATTCCACATTAGCGCTCCAAGAGGAAACTTGGGGAGTAACCTCCAATCGTTGTAGAACTGCCTGCCAAATAAAAGAAGAAAATGAGCAACTAAAAAACAAATGATCATGGGTTTCCATACCTTGATGACATAGAACACATCCCAAAGTTCCAGGTGTGAAGTGGAAGATCCTGTCATGAGTAGATAAACGGTTAAGAATTGCCAACCAAGTAATGAAGCTATGCCTAGGTATACTTCCTGGAAACCAAATGAGCCGATGCCATGGGACCTTAGGGTAAACAACTCTAAGGTGTTCCCAAGTATGTGCAAGGTTAAATTTCCCATTAGGAGAGGGAGCCCATACTGCAGAATCAAGATTATCAGAAGGGGGGGGGAAGCTCAGGCATGTGGTTCCGAATTTCCATGAGTTCTAATGTGTTAGTAAGCGGCCAATGCCATTCCCTATCCACTATGATGTCCTTAACTTTCGCGTTCAATGGTATTGCAGCGTCATAAGCAACTCTAGGACTAAATTTATCCAAGAGGGATCCTAAAGGGTGCCAATTGTCATACCAAAGGAAAGTACCACACCCATTACCAATTTTGTGCTTCAATAAGGGCCTGACCTTTTCTCTAAGTTTAAGAAGTTTCCTCCAATACCAAGAACTCTGGGATGGGGCTTTAGCAGCCCAAAAGCTTTTATCTTTTAACAGATACATTTGAACCCAATCCACCCACAAAGATTTTTGTCCAGAAGAGAGGAGAGACCAGATATGTTTTAAATTCAGTATTTTATTGAGTTGGACAAGATTTTTCAACCCCAAGCCCCCTTCCTTTTTAGGCCTACAAACAAAATCCCATGCAACTTTGGCCCCATAAGCTTTCTCAATGCCACCAGACCAAAGAAACCTCCTCAATAACTTTTCAACCTCCTTTAAGATACCTTTGGGTAGGATAAACATACCAGACCAGTAGTTCTGAATTCCTGATAGAACAGATTGAATTAATTGAAGTCGACCAGCATAAGATAGGCTTTTAGAGGTCCAAGATGTTATTCTAGAGCTAATTTTATTAACAAGTTCTTGACAATCTACCTTTTTTAGTCTAGAAGTTATGAGAGGGACGCCTAGGTACTTAAGAGGGAGGCATCCAATAGGAAATTGGAATAAATGGCACATGGAATTAACAACATTATCATCGATGCCTGAAGTAAATAAACAACTCTTACTAACATTTGCAAGTAAACCTGTGAGATCATAAAATTGAGTAAGAGTGTTTTTCATAAGTTGGGCAGATTCTTTATCCCCATGAAACAATAAAAGTAGGTCATCAGCAAAGCAAAGGTGGGAAATACTCAACTTATCGCATTTCCAATGATATTTAAAGTGGGAAGAGGCAGTAATATTGTGTTTTAGCAATTGGCTCAAAGTGTCCATGACAAGAACAAAAAGGTAGGGAGATAGTGGGTCACCCTGTCTAAGTCCTTTAGCACCTTCAAAGTAGCTAAATGTGTCACCCTGTCTATTATGGAGCAGTTGTTCTTGTGTCATGGAAGAACCTTTAAATGTCCTCTTATTTCTTTCCCTCCATAAGCCGTAGATAGCTACACCAAGGCAAATCATAGGGATAGCCTGTTGAATTTTCTTGCCCTTCCAGTTTTGTGCCATCCATTGAACAGTTGTATTCCAATTTGTCCTATTCCAAGTAAGTTGACATCTCTGCATTAAATCCTGCCAAATGGGAGAAGAGTAGGCACATTCAAAAAATAAATGGTTATGAGTTTCCATATGACAGTTACAAAAAACACAAGCAAGGGGCCCCTGGGTATAGGCATAAATCCTATCATGGGTAGCGAGTCTATTCTGTACAGCAATCCAAAGGATAAAGTTCTGTCTAGGTGTACACCCTGAGTACCAAACAATTTTGTGCCCATGTGCCACAGGGGCCACCTCTCTAAAGTGGTCCCAGACATGAGAAAAAATAAATCCTCCAGAAGGAGAAGTGGTCCATGAGATACTATCTAACATTCCTAAAGGTTTATACAGATTAGATAATAAACATCTAACTTCATTTAGGCCAATGGAGTTAGATGATGGCCAGTTCCAATCATTATTTCTAATAATTGTTGCCACTTTAGCTCGGGGATCAATGGCAGCATCATAAGCAATCCTAGGTGTATATTTCTCAAACAAAGGACCAATGGGAAGCCAATTATCAAACCAGAGCGACGTATGTTTACCATCACCAATCTTATGAATCAGGATGGGTCTCACGAAATCCCTCAGCTTTAATAATTTTCTCCAATACCAAGAGCCAATTGGAGCTTTGATTTCCCAAAAACTTTTACATTTAATCATATACATGTGCACCCATTCTTTCCACAATGACTTATTTTTAGGGTCAAGAATATTACCAATGTGCTTTAAGTTCAAGAGAGTATTAGTGAGGAAAATATCTTTAAACCCCAAACCACCTTCCTTTTTGGGTTTGCAAACCTTATCCCAAGCTATTTTCGCCCCATGCCTCTTCTCAATGGTCCCAGACCAAAGAAATCTTCGTAGAGCTTGGTCCACCTGTTTTAGAACTCCTTTGGGGAGGATGAACATCCCTGACCAATATTGCTGGATACCAGATAACACGGATTGTATAAGCTGAGCCCTTCCTGCAAAGGATAATAATTTAGATTTCCAAGAGGTAATTCTAGAGCATATTTTGTTGACCAACTCATTGCAATGGCATTTTTTCAATTTGGTTGTAATCAGAGGGACCCCAAGATATCTCATAGGAAGGGATCCGATGGTAAATTGGAGTTCCCTCAAAATATCAGTAACCAACTGGTCATCAATCCCAGAAAAGAAAACACAACTTTTAGCATTGTTAGCTTGAAGACCTGAAAAATCATAGAATTGATTAAGAGTTTTTCGAACCAATTTAGCAGATTCAATATCACCATTCAAGAAAATAATAAGATCGTCAGCAAAGCACAGGTGAGAAATTTTAATTTTCTCGCATTTCCAATGATAGGTGAATTGACTATTCTGAATATTGTGGTGGAGAAGTTGGCTAAGAGCCTCCATAATAAGAACAAAAAGATAAGGGGAAATAGGGTCACCTTGTCTCAACCCTCTAGCACCATCAAAATAACCCACAGACTCCCCATTGAAGTTAATGGAATATCTAGGGGAAGTAACACAAGTAATGATCCATTTTTTTAGATTAGGAGGAACACCAATGGTATCAAGAAGGTCAAACAAAAAGTTCCAACTAACACTATCATATGCTTTCATTAGATCAACTTTGGCAGCAATTCTAGGTTTGCCCCCAACTTTGTGATAGTCTCTAAGAAGATCTTGGGCAAGTAAGACGATATCACTAATTTTCCTACCCTTAACGAAAGCAGATTGTGATTGGTCAATGATGGTAGGGAGAATATTTTGGAGTCTATTTGCAATAATTTTAGAGATACATTTATAAATAGTATTACAGCAAGATATGGGTCTAAAATCCCCCATTTTGGAAGGATTAGGTACTTTGGGGATCAGAGCTATAATAGTAGTGTTGGACTCTCTAAGCATTTCTCCCGAAATAAAAAATTCTTGAATAGCTTTCATAACATTAGCTCCAACAGTTGACCAAGACTGTTTAAAGAAAAAGGCATTAAAACCATCAGGGCCAGGAGCTTTGTTGTCATGCAAACTAAACATTATGTTCTTAATCTCATCTAAGTTAGGAATTCTATCAAGATCTTCCAAAAGATTTTCTGGAATTCTTTTATAGATGATCTCTCTCAGGGCATCAATCCCAGGATACCGGTTATTTGCAGGAGTGCCAAGTAAATCTTTAAAGTGTCTAACTGCTTCTAATTTAGCTTCCTCAATGTTGCGAGTAAAGGAGCCATCAGGCTTTTCAAGTTTGAAAATCCTTTTAAAATTTCTCCTACTTTTAATATGTTGGAAAAAGTATCTAGAGTTTTTGTCTCCAGCTTTTAACCATTGCACTCTAGATTTCTGCAAAAGGGTTTCTTCCTCAATCCAAATTGATTTAAAAAAATCAGCCCTACATTGTTTTTGTTTGGAAATAAGGGAAGGGCAAGTGGGCTTCTTAAGCAGTTCAGATTGGACTACTTTAAGATCAGCCTTGGCTTTATCAGCCAACAATTTCTCTTTCCCAATAAAACTCTTGCTAAGGTTTTTCAAAGCTTGCTTAACCATTCTAAGTTTGTGACACACTTGATACTGAGCTGTGCCATTCACAGAAGTATCCCAAGCATTGGTAACAGTAGAAGGGTAAGGATCAAGTTTAGTCCAAAAATTAAAAAATTTAAAAGACCTTCCCTTCCTTCTAACTATATTATCAAGATAGAGAACAAGGGGGGAGTGGTCAGAAACACTAGGTTCTTGGAAGTGTCCATAAGAGTCCGGAAAATTGTCCAACCAGGTCTGATTCACCAGAGCTCTATCCAATTTCCTTTGTGTATAATCAGGTCTCCCATATCTTCTGTTACTCCAGGTAAAGAATTCACCCAAGTATCTTAAATCGATCAAACAAAGGGCATTAATTATATTACTAAAATCAATTATATCAGAGTTAATTCCAAAATTGGGTTCAGATACCTCGTTGGTGTTTAACACCACATTAAAATCACCAAGTACAACATGATTAATATTAGGATTAAAATAGGATATAAGTTCAGCCCATAAGGATTTTCTTTCTTGGCCTGTGTTAAAACCATAGACGAAAGATGCCTCAAACTGAGAGCTGTGGTCAACATTCTCAATGAGAACGTGAATAAGTTGGCAACCTATTAAGAATTCCCTGCCACACATAAGAAGTATATAAGCAATTAAAGAATAAATGGTCATGAGATTCCAAAGCTTTACTCTGCCCCCACTTGGGATGATCTTGTGGCCTGGGCAGCGAACAAGTGGAAAGGGAAGACTCCAAGGCAGGTTGTTCCTAAAATGTGCATTGGTTTGGTTGTGTATAGCATTTGGTAAGAAAGGAATGCTCGGAGTTTCAAACTAGAAGTGAAGCCTAAGGAAAGAATGTTACAAGACATTTGTCTCCAGATTTCCTTACAGATTCAAACAACATGGAAGTACGATCCCAACTCCCTCAGTACATTGAAAGATGGGCCATTACATAATTAGGGCTCTTTGCTTTGGTCCTCATGCTTGACATGCTTGACTTGGTCTTAATGCATCTTGAGCTTTGATTGTTTTGTGAGTTCTGTAAGTTTGCGTAAGTTAGTAAGTAAGTTTGTTAGCTTGCTTAGTGCAGTTGGTTTTAGGAAGGGTGGCTCTCTGGGTTTTGGCTTTTGTTTGTTGCCCTTCATGTGTTGCATTGTCTGGATGCATTTTTTCTTTTGTGCTGATTGTATATCCTAGGGAATGCCCCTTGTACTTTTGTACAGTTCCGTTTGGCTTTCTTTTCGTTAAATTAACCTTTTTCCGAAAAAAAACGTGAATAAGTTGGGGAGAAATGTGCAAGACAGACAGGTTGATCTTGTCAGGGTTCCATCCCACCCAAATCCTCCCAGCTAATTCTGAATTACTGTTTGAGACATAGTTCCAATGTTTAAAAAAATTTTGTTTGATTTTATCCTCATTTGTGAGTTTGACTTTAGTTTCAACAAGGCCAAGCACATCAATACTATTTGCACTAATAAATTTAACAGCCTCGGATTCTTTATAGGGTTGGTTGAGACCCCTAATGTTCCAACAGCTTATAATCATTAAAAACGATGATGGGAGTGTTTCCTCCTACCTGACGAACCAGAGTGCTTATTCCTCTTATTGTGAGATTTACCAGAGCTTTGAGGATGGGGATTAGGAGTTGAGAAAGTTGAGCTCCTTTTCCCACTGATGTGCTGTCCCTCGTCATCTGTTTGTGAGTCCTGGCTATCATGTCCATCAGGTATGTTTGGATCATGGGCATTGGGAGCTTGTCCTGTTGGAAAGTTAGTCACAGTAGTAATAGATTCCAAAATGTTAAGAGGAGGACCTGTGGAATTTGACTCAGAACTCTTGGGACTAGAAAGAAGAGGATCAGCAATCCCAATAGCTGAAGATTTTTGAGCACTGGGACAAGTAATATCTGCATCTGTACTGCACACAAGTGGTTCCTGCATGATCAAGTTAGTAATAGTTTCAACTGGAGGCTCCGTATCAGCAGGTCCATCCAAGGCGGCAAACAAATTTGTATGAGTAACTGCTGTTTCTTTATCCTTAACTTCAGAACTTGAGGAGGCATGCATATAACAATCTTCAGGATTATGAGGGATTGAGCATGTTTCAGCAGCATGAATTATTTTCCCCTTACCTTTAACTTTCCAATCAGTATCCTTATCAGAAGGTTGAAGAAGAATAGCCTTTGAGTTTTGAGCCTTAAGTCTAAGCAGTCATGCCCAAACCTTTTGCATTTAGCACATCGAATAGGAGTCCACTGATATTCAACTTTGAGGAAAATTTGTTCCTTGTCGCCACTGATTGGGTCAGCATATTCCACAATAATTTCCTTTAGAAGCTCATCCCTAGCATTTAACTCAATGCATATACGTGCATAAGAAATCCTCCTGCATCCAGCTGTTTCTCTAGCAACATGCAAAGGTCTCCCTATAGCACTTGCAATATGACTAAGCCCAAGTGGATTCCAATATTCAAGTGGGATGTTATAGATGTGTACCCACACTGGGATAGTAGAAATGGATTCCCTAGAGAGAGTAAGGCCAGCATGCCAACTACGTAGGATAATTGACTGGCCAGCAACATGCCAGGGACCTCCTTCAAGGATAGATAAGCATTCATCCTCACTATTGAACTTAAAGAAAAAAAATCCTGAATCTGTGGCAATCATATCATTGAGGCCCATTTTGCTCCAGAGCCTAGAGGTAGCATTCTTGACCAGTGTATAAGGAAGCTTATTTCCAATAAAATATCCCACAAGAGTGTTCTTCCACCTTTGGCTGCCTTCCTCAATAATATCTTGGGGCATATGAACAACCTTACGATCCTCTTCAACTTTAGGCTTAAAATAAGTGAGGTTAAAACCAGAAGAAGCCTTTTTAGTAACCAGAGAAGCCCATGATTGTTTACCAGATGAAACTGCTAAATTTTTTGTAGCTTGTAAAGGTGAACCCATAGACTCATTGGTCAAGGGAGAGTTACCGCCAGCTGGTTCAGATTGCACATTAACCAAACTGGGTATAGGTTCAATTACCTTAGAGGAAACTAACGAAGCCCACGACTTGGTTGTAGCCGAGCCGTTAACAAGATTAGTTGGAGCCGGGATTGAAAATGGAGTCAAGCCACCAATGGGCCCCACAGCATTGAAAGAATCCTCAGAACCTGAATGATCAAGGTTAGCGTGTGAAAGGGTAGATTCCACACGTTGCTTGGAATGAGCTGCATTAGCCATCTCATTGCCGGGAAATCCAGGGTAGTTGGTGGCACCCATGTGCGCACCATTTGGACCAAGAGAGGTATAAGTAATATTATAATCAAGGGCACTCTTACCATTATCCACTGATCCAGCGTGTACATTAGCCTCAGGGGGGATGATCCAACAAGGCGCCGGGTTTTGCGGAAAGGCCCATGTGCCTGTCAGTGTCAGCTGCGTGTAAAGGAGTAGCAGGGATGAGCTTTTGACCGTTGGGCCTCGCATGTGCCACAAACACCTCGGGAGGAGGGTTGGGCACATTTTGTGGATCACGAGTAGGATAACATTTAGCTTTCTAAATGAACTATCCTTCATTGAGGGAGCCTGCGCAATTGTTGGATTAACAGTGACTGGGAGGGGGGCACCAGGGCAAATGTCAAAAGGCTTAAGCTGGGTCTCCCTCCAATTTGTACCTCCTCTAGAGTTCCCCCTACCTCCCTTACTATCATAAGACCGAAAAGGGGTCCTACCAGCAAGATAAGCACCCCCACGGGAGGGACCATGAGTAGAAGGAGAAACAAAACGTTCATTCTGACTTTCACTCATCTCAGCCAGTAGGTGCCGAAGCTGACTGTTCTCATCCACCAATTTTGAATTAATTCTTAAAGAGGCTTCATAACCCACCTTGAGAGGGTGATCCAAAGGCAGACCTTCCTCATCTTCTTCAATATCTGAGCAAAGTTCATTGTAAACATTAACCTTAACAAATGTTCCCTCAGCAGCAGCAATAGATTCAACCCCCTTCAAAGCACTATCAGTAGCAATGAAGGCGTTTGAATCTGGATTAGCAGTAGGCAACTCCATAAGTAGCTTTGCACTCGATTGTGATATCAGGTCCTCTTTGACACTGGATGTAGATGAGGTAGCAAGTTCTAATGTAGTGACATTCAAGTTTGAAATGGCATTCAAAACCTTAGGATCTTCATTGCCCAGTGGTAGCTGAGCATTAACTTCAGAAGATGGAAACAAACCCTCTGTGACATTGGATGTAGGAATAGCAGGAGGGTCTTGAACTAAAGTCTTCATGGTTGAAACATCAAAAACAGATTTAGAATCTTCACCACAATTAGGTTCCAGAGCATTAACATCAAAAGTTGAAAGAGAGCTTGCATTTAAGGCAAAGGAGGAAGATGGATTTGAAGTATTAAGAATTCGAATGGCCTTGTGCCTTTCCATAGGAATGAAAAGATTAGATTTCTAGAGAGAAGGAGGACATTCTCTCTCTAGAAAGTACTGAATAAGCATGTTCTCTTCCTTAATCACTTCATTTTCAGGTTTTATTTCAACATTTCCCAAAACTTGGGATTCTACCACTGTCATTGCTTCATTCCCATCATCAATACTCATTGCCTTTTCCAATTCAAATACTTTGGCTTTAATGATACTTTCCTCAGACATAGTATCAGTATCTCCTTTGGTATTTCGATCAAACCTGGGATTAGGCTTTGAAACTTCACTAGAGTCTCTTTTGACTTCATTTCCTAACTCTTGACTTCGAGCTTGCATATTAGAAAATTCTTTCCACATGGTGAACTTCCTCTGCAATCTCCTTTGTTGAGTTTTGTTTATCATAGAGACCATATTCTGGTTCTTTCCCTTGGGATGTTGAAGTACATGCCATGTATTCTTTTCAACCTGAGGAGGTTTAATCATCCTATTTTTATTTTGAGGGCCTTGTTGTTCCATCATATTTTTTATCCTGTCATCTTGCAGAACAAACCAATTTGGCACTCCTGATACCAATATAGGTTCATATGATTGTGATGTCTCACCAACTTCTGATGACTCTTTTAATGCCTCCATGTCTATTTCAGCCTGCACCACATGTGCTGGTACCAATTTTGATGGTATGAATTGAGTTTGCCTTTCTCTCTGTCCCCCATATTGTTTCTTTGGTATATGAGAGAATCCTGGCCTCACATATTGCATGTTCCTTGATGGTCGAACATAATTATCAACATGGAAATTTCTTGAAAAATTGGCTTTAAAAGGAGCCACTGGTCTTGAGGCATACCTTGCTGTCATAGGTCCAGTATATATTGAGGCTTGATAGATTGGTCCTCTAAACTGCCCTCTCCTTACATTCATGATTGGTTGGACAGGAGGTCCATAAGGAGTGTTCACTTTCTTTTGTTCGAACAAAGGTTGTTTGTTCTTCCTGCCTGCTTTGACTCCAACCCTTTCATCATAGATTTCAGCATATCTTTTCCCACAACCAATGCATAAATTCTTTGCATATTCATGGTTGAAAACTGATAACTCAGGGTTTTTCCTTGTTATTTCTTCTAGTCTCTTCATCTGGTCCTGACTTTGCATTTTCTCTTTCTTTGACCAGAGCCTCGAAAGAAATATTATGGACATTGATTGACACCTCTTGAACTGCTGGGAATGGATCTTCATCAATCCCCATTTGTTTTTCAGGAAATTTCAATTTCCCTTTCTTGATCAGATCTTGAATCCTGTCTCGAAAAATAGTACAATTATTAGTTGAATGGGTCCAAGAACTATGCCATTTGCAGTATTTCTTACCTTTCAATTCATCATTAGAAGGCAATTTTGTCTCATCAGATAGTTTAATAATTTTCCCTTCTAATAGATGATAAAAAATTTCATCCAACTTATAAACATCGAATGAATATTTTTTAAACGATCCTTTAGATTTATAAACTTCAGCAGAAACATTTTTCTTCACAAGACTCTTACATGTGAAAGGTTCTTTTCCTATTATTTCTGCAGCATCTATCTCATAGAAGCTCCCACCTCTCTCTAGAATTTGGCTAAAATTTGGTGCCTTCAGCATCTCCCTCTCTCTCTCTCTCTCTCTCTCTCTTTCTTTCTCTCTCTTTTCTTTATGTTGAATGGGGTCTAATAAGAAGAAACGTAATCAAGGAGATGGTAACAGCACTGTTAGTAAATCCCAGACTGCTGAGTCCTCTAAGCCTAAGGAAAATCAGGCTATTCCTTTTAGCTCTGGAAATTCAAATTTGGTTACTCATTCTGTTATTCCTGCTGATTTGGCTAGTAAATATATCTTCAAAGGGGATGGTTCTGTTCAACTCAGAGATGGGTCTTCAACATTTGATTCTCAATGTGGTGGTATGGTACATGTGCTTAATGTTGCTAAAACAAACTCTTCTGATGATTCCAAAGAGCCTTTTAGGTCTTTCTGCTCTACAAAGACTACTCAGGATGAGAGTCTTATGAAAACCAAAGGGGAATTAGAGGAAGATGGTAAGGGCTTCATCATCACAAATCCGGCCAAAACCATAGTGTATGGTGTGGAGATTTAGGCATTACTGATCTTTCACAAGACTCTAAGCTTGAGCTTTCTAATGATGAGGTTGAGCTACCAGAGGAATGGGAAGAGCTATCTACCAGCACAGAAGAACAGGAGAATTTGAGTGCTGAGAAGTCTTCTCTATTTCTTAAACTCCAGGATTCAAATGAAATAATAAAAAGGAAATCTAAGGCTACAACCAATGGTGAAATTGCTGTTAGTAGAAAGGAGGAATCTATTACTAGAGTTGAGGATGCTGGGATTGATCTAGGCCTGGTTATATCTCCGAAAGATTCGAAGTTTGGGCTGGAACAATCCCTCCTTGATGCTCAAGTCCAGATTCGAGCATTACAAGCAGAGATGGATGAACTCAAACAGTTTAAAATTGCCCCCTCTTCAAATCAGGTGCTGAGCAAAATTAAAGAGGGAGAGGGTCTTGGAGTTAATAGTACACATTTTGATCCAAGTAATTTAGCAGTCACAGGTACCAAGATGTTGGTGGCAAGTTCTCCTCACGCGCTTGTGCATATGCAGCAGATTGAGGCTCCTACCAACGGTCATATTGGGACAGCTTTAGTTGGTACTTCAAATGTTGATGGTCACATGGGCAGACCAGCTTTTGCCGAGAAACCCGGCGCCTTGTCTTTTGAGTGTCCAACACGCGAGATGTCTGCCTCTTCACGTGATGCTAACAGTTATGGGCCCCGTCTTGTGCAGGGTGCACATGATAATGCTGCTTTATCTACCGGACATTTGCCTAAACCAAGTGCTATTAACAAAAATCTCGCAGACACCCATGCCACTAAATCTCTTTCTACCAATAGTTTACCTACAGTGCAAAATGTGCCTATTTGTAATGCGCCGTTGAAGGGCCTTTCCTTGCCCGAAAGTTCTGCCCATCCGAATGAACCCACTAGCAAACAGGTTGACACTAACCAAGCTAAATCTTGGGCATCTCTGGTGACTCAACAGAAATCTATGGGTTTCAAGTTGAACTATATCAAGCCTCAAGAAGGAGGTAAAAGAAACCGTCTGAATATCCCTAAAGAAGTCTTCATTGAAGGAAGCCATGTTTGGCAGAATACCCTGGTGGGTTATTTCATTGGGAAGAAAATCCCATTTTCATATGTTAAAAATGCTACCAATAGACTTTGGGGGAAGAATGGAATGAATGATATGGTGGCTACAGATTCAGGCTTTTATTTTTTTAAATTTAATACCGAAGCGGAATGTCTGGCTATCCTGGAAGATGGCCCATGGCATGTTAATGGTCAACCTATCATATTGAGAAAGTGGCAATCAGGGCTCACTCTCTCCAGAGAGTCCATTTCCACAATCCCAGTGTGGGTACACATCTATAATATCCCCTTGGAACTATGGAATCCTCTTGGATTAAGCCATATAGCTAGTGCTATTGGAAAGCCCCTGCATGTTGCCAAGGTTACTGCTGAAGGAAGGAGAATCTCATATGCCAGAATATGTGTTGAATTGAATGCCAAACTTGAGTTACTTAAAGAATTGGTAATAGACTTTGAGGATCCTGTTACTGGAGAATTGGAGCCTATTTACCTCCCAGTTGAGTACCAGTGGACGCCTATTCGATGTGCTAAGTGTCTGAGATTCGGACATGATTGTGCAAAACTTCCTAAAGGAAAACCCCCTGTCCAACAGGACCCTCCTATTACTCAAACTAATCCTGAAGGTAGTTGGAAGACCAAGGACAAAGGGAAACTTATTCAAGGGGACTCCAACAATTTTTCTTCTCCAAATGTTGAGAGTACCTTTGGTGCTTCTTGTGAGACAAAACATGCTCCCCGAGGTACTACTTCCCAAGGCACTGTGACTTTAAATCTGAATTGCAACAAGTTCTCTGCCTTAGCCACTGATACTACTACAGATGAGGACCTCAGTAGCTTTCCAGATTCTCTGGAGGCAGGGATTAAATCTCAGCTCCAAATTCCCACCAGAAGTGAATCCAATGAGGTTCATATCCAGCCTATTGAAAAGGTTTCCAGTGATCTTTCTGTGGTTGAATTATCCCAATTACCACCTCAACAGTCATATCCAAAGGAGGGTTCTCACTAAAGACCCGGATTTGCAACTCTGGATGGATCCGTTTGTTTGGACCATGGTACTCTTGGGATAGACAGAACTACATCTGCAGTTAATACCCAAATAAGTATGGATCCTGATATAGAGGAGGGCCAGATTATTGAACTATTAGCTGAAGCAGGGACCTCACAAGACAAGGATATGGAAGGTGGTGCCCCTAAGCAAATGACTCAGAAGGAGGGGATTTCTGTGGATTCCCTGCCAGCTACTCTCTCACCCCATTCTAGGGGTTCAGGTACACAAAATAAGAATAAGAACATCCTATCTAGTTCTTCAGGTACGAGGAGGCAACCCCACCGTCGGTCTTAATGATTATTAGCTGTTGGAATATAAGGGGTCTCAACCAACCCTCTAAACAATCTGAGGTTGCGAAGTTTATTTTCGATAACAATATTGATGTTCTTGGCCTTATTGAGACTAAAGTTAGGCAAATTAATGAAACTAATGTGAAATTCAATATTTTCAAAAATTGGAATTTTGTCACTAATAGCACCCCAAACTCAGTTGGGAGAATCTGGGTTGGTTGGAACCCTGATAAAATTAACTTGTGCGTCCTTAGAGCTTCTCCCCAACTCATCCATGTTAGTATTGAAACTGATGATCAGAGTATCTCTTTTGAGGCTTCTTTTGTTTATGGTTTCAATACTAGTCCGGAAAGATTGAGCCTATGGACTGAGATGCTTACCATCTCTACTAATGCTCTTAATACTAACCAAATTTTTCTTGGTGATTTTAATGTTGTGCTCCATCCTTCTGAAATCTATGAAACCAACCATGGTTTAAATTCAGAAATTGTTGACTTCAAAACTGCTGTGAATAATATGTGCTTAACTGATCTACGTTATATTGGTGAGTTCTTTACTTGGAGTAATAGGAGATATGGCAGGCCTGATTACACCCAAAGAAAGCTTGATAGAGCGTTAGTCAACCAAAATTGGATGGACAACTTTTCTGATTCTTTTGTCCACTTCCAGGAATCAGGTATATCTGACCACTCTCCTATGGTTGCCTATATTGATAAAATTGTTAGGAGGAAGGTCGTATGTTTAAATTTTATAATTTTTGGACTCAACTTGACAATTATTCCGAGGTTGTCTCTAATGCCTGGAACCCCAATGTGAATGGGACTGGTTAAAACATGATTTTAAACGTTTCAGTAAGAACATGGTTGGCAAAGAGAAAATTAATATTGACCTGGCCAGGTCTGAATTGAAAAGTGTTCAATCAGACCTCCTCCTTAGGCCCCAGGATCCTTCTCTTATTTCTAAACAGGAAATTTGCATGCATAACTTTTTGGATTCTATTTGGATCGAAGAGGAAACTCTTAAACAAAAGTCTAGACTACAATGGCTTGAGGTGGGGGACAAAAACTCTAGATATTTCTTTCAACACATCAAATCTAGACGTAATAGGAAGAGAATTTGTAAACTGGAAAAGCCTGATGGTAGTTTTACTACTAATATGGATGAATCTAAAAATGAAGCTGTTAGGTATTTTCAGAGTTTACTTGGTACACGCGCTAAAAACCATTACCCAGGGAGTGAGGTTTTAAGGAGATTTATACATAAAAAAGTCCCTGAGGAGTTTTTGATTGATCTTGATAGAATTCCATCTTTGGAGGAGATCAAAACCACTTTCTTTCAGATGAATGATAATAAGGCTCCTGGCCCTGATGGGTTTAATGCCAAATTTTTCAAAACTTCTTGGCCTACCGTTGGTCCTTCCATAACTGCCTCTATCATTGAATTCTTCCAAACTGGTAATATGTTTAGGGAGTCTAACTCTACTCTTATAGCTCTGATACCCAAAGTCCCTAATCCGTCTAAGATGGGGGACTTTAGACCTATCTCCTGTTGTAATACTGTTTATAAATGCATATCTAAAATCATTGCGAACAGACTCCAAGTTATCCTCCCATCCATTATTGACCAAGCTCAGTCTGCTTTTGTCAAGGGTAGGAAAATTAGTGATAATGTTTTACTTGCTCAAGACCTGTTGAGGGACTACCATAAGGAGGGAGGTAAACCTAGAGCTGTTGCTAAGGTTGACCTCATGAAGGCTTATGATAGTGTTAGTTGGATTTTTTTGTTTGATTTACTTGATATTCTTGGTCTTCCTTCTAATTTGAAAAAATGGATTAAAGCTTGTATAACTACCCCTAGATACTCTATCAATTTCAATGGAGAATCTGTGGGTTATTTTGATGGTGCCAAGGGTATTAGGCAGGGAGACCCCATATCCCCTTACCTCTTTGTTATTATTATGGATGCGTTAAGCCAACTTCTTCAATATAACATTCATAATAGTAGATTTACCTACCATGTTAAGTGTGATAAGTTGAAAATTTCCCATCTTCGCTTTGCTGATGACCTGCTTATCTTATTAAATGGTGATGTTGAGTCCGCCACTGTTATTCGGAAAACCCTTGATCAATTTTATGATTTATCTGGGCTCCAAGCCAATAATTCTAAAAGCTGTGTTTTCTTCTCTGGAATTGAGGATAATGTGGTTACTAATATGTTGTTGGTGCTCCAATTTACCAAAGGTTCACTGCCTTTACGATATCTTGGTGTTCCCTTAATCACTACTAAACTTAAGAAACAACATTGTGAGGATCTTATCACTAAAATCTGTTCTAGAGTGGATTCTTGGAAGTCTAGATTTCTTTCTTACGCTGGTAGGGCTCAACTCATTCAATCTGTTTTGACAGGTATCCAAAATTATTGGTCTGGTATGTTCATCCTTCCTAAATG
This sequence comes from Hydrangea macrophylla, assembly GCA_033977485.1. Lineage (NCBI taxonomy): Eukaryota > Viridiplantae > Streptophyta > Magnoliopsida > Cornales > Hydrangeaceae > Hydrangea > Hydrangea macrophylla. Next base: position 33,597,100 of record CM066985.1, on the reverse strand, counting down.
TGTTCTTAAACAGGTGGATCAAGCTCTTATGAGGTTTCTTTGGAATGGTAACACTGAGAAAGGAACTGGAGCTAAGATTGCTTGGAATAATGTGTGTAGACCTAAAAAGGAGGGAGGCCTTGGTTTCAAGAATATTTTTTTAACTAATAGTATATTGAATCTTAAACATATTGGGTGTTTACTGGATCTTAGTAATAAATCCTTGTGGAAAGATTGGGTTCATATGTATATGATTAAACGTAGAAGCTTTTGGGATATTAGGGCCCCTGGCATCTGCTCTTGGTATTGGAGAAAGTTGTTGAAACTTAGGGAGGTTGTTAGACCCTTACTGACTCATAGAATTGGTAATGGAGAACAGACCTCTCTTTGGTTTGACAACTGGCTCCCCATTGGCCCTATTTTTGAGAAATACACTAGAAGAGTTGCTTATGATGTGGCCATTGATGTCTATGCTAAAGTGGCTACCATTATTAGCAGTAGTAATGATTGGAGTTGGCCTGCTGCTAACTCCATTGAAATTAATGAGATAAGAGTTATCCTTTCCAATATGTATAAGCCCTCAAACTCCCCTGATAGAATTGCATGGACTACTACTGTGAATGGGGTTTTTAATTTTACTAGTGTTTGGAATCAACTGAGAGAAACTAACCCTCTGGTTCCTTGGTATAATATTGTTTGGTTTTTAGGTTGTAGCCCCAGACAGTCTGTTGTTCTTTGGTTGGCTGTGCAAAATAGACTCTCGACTCATGACAGGATTTCCCACTTCACCCCTGGGACTCTTGCTTGCGTTCTTTGCCATTGTCATTTGGAAACTCATACTCACCTGTTTTTTGAGTGTCCTTATTCCTGCTTTGTTTGGCAGGATCTGATGCTTAGGAGTGGTCTGGTCTGGAATGGCACTCAGTGGGATACATCTGTTTTGTGGATGGCTCATCAATGGAGAGGGCAGACTCTTCACAAAGCTATACCTAAGATTTGCCTTGGAGTTGCTGTTTATGGCCTGTGGCGTGAGAGGAACTCTAGGTCTTTCAAAAATATTTTCAATCCTAAAGAGTTCCTTCTGAAGACCCTCGTCTCACAAGTCAACGCCCAGATTAGGATTAGATGGAAGCGACATTCCCAAATCAATGTTATTCTTAGTCGCTGGAATTAATGGTGTTTTGCCATTTGTTCTTTTCTGTTTGTTTGTTTTGGCTTGAGTTGGGTTTTGACTGCCATTGTTTGAGTTTTGATTTGGCTGTTTAGTCAATCTTTTGTGTTTTTTTTTTGTAGTGGTTCCCTTTGCCACTAGTCCTCATGCTTGCGCTCATTGTATATCCTGGGGTATGCCCCTTGTACTTTTGTACAGCTCTTTTTTGGATCTATTTACCATTTTTCCGGAAAAAAAAAAAAAAAGCATCTATCTCATAATTAGGATCTTTATAATATGTTTTTATTGAAGAAGCATTTCTTTCACTTTCTTCTTCCAACAAGGCTTCATATCTAGAGACTCGAGCAGTCAATTCAACAAGATCTCTAAACTCTAAAGCATCAAATTTCTTTCTTAGTCTAAATTCGAGGCCATTCTGAGCCAACTTAACAAATTCAGGTTCAGGCAGAATGATTTTACACTTTGTTCTAGCCCTTTTGAACCTATTTATGAATTGAGTAGCCTTCTCATCAGGCTTTTGACATAGTCTGGCTAAGTCAGCCATTGATACTTCTGGTTTTGTTTGGTAAAACTGAGTATGGAAAGATTCTTCCATTTGTGCCCAATTATAGATTGAATTAGGGGCTAAATTAGTAAACCAAGCGAATGCAGTATCTGTTAATGAACTAGGAAACAAACGAAGCCTAAGATATTCATTATTTCCTGCATCAGCACACTGACTGATGAATTTTGCTACATGTTCAACTGTGGGTTGGCTTCCATCTCCTGTAAACATGGCAAAAATGTTTTTTCCGAAAAAAAAAAACATGGCAAAAATGGGGATTTTAAATCCCCTGGGGAATTCGATCCTATCAACCCAGTCAGGATAAGGCTTCCTATAAACTGGAGTTTGTACCCCCCAAGCCATGGGTCCACAAACCTCATGGTAATCATGTCATTCCTATCAACCATATTAAATGGTTGTTGATGACCTGGTTGACCGAAAGGGGGATTCATTGGTGGTATTGGAGGCGGTTGAGGATTATTATCCATCCTCCTAGGATTTTCATTCCTTCGACCCACTCCTATTCCAGTAGGCTCTGGTTCGAATATAGGATTGTTGTTTATTCTCCTATTCTGGCCTGTTATGTTTTCTCTAGGCCTTGGTTCTTCAACAATATTTACTGTTCTATAAACATGATCCTGACCATTCACATGGTTTCCTTGCATCCCTTCGAATACTGGAAAAGTATTATTAGGGACAGACATATAAAAACTTTCTTGTGAATTAGGCCTAAAAGGAGGCCCATTTGTATGATTCATAGGATTTGGCTGAAATAAACCATGACCATGACCTCTTTCATTCTGTCGAATCATAGAGGGATTTCCACTCGGCACCATCGCTGGTGAAAATTGCGGTAGACTGTTGTTAAGAGAAGTGATTAGAACATTAACATTCTGAATCATATTCCCCAAGTGATCAAATATTGGTGTTAATTGACTCACCAAATCATGTTGACTTTCTGAACCAACATTCCCATTATTTGGAATTGAATTTAAATTTTCAACTCCTTTTTCTGGGTTTTCACTGACTGCATGATTCCCAGTATTGCTACTCTGAGGATCTTGGTGTGGAGAACCACCAGTTTCAGCAATATTAACACCAACATTGGCGTTATCAACAGACCTATTACTTTGAAGGTTTCTGTTTGTCATCTTTTGACACTTATGTCCCACCGGGCGTGCCAAAAATGTTTGGTTGGAAAATTTATAAGTGTGTGCGAGCGTGCCAGGCAAGCAAATTGCCAATGTGTGTGTGTGATATCCAAACTGCGCCTCACCAAGCAAATTGGGTGACGTTCGATGCCTTAAACAGGACTTTAACCGTGTAAAGATGCACTTAATTGAAACACTTCAAACTGATTCTAAGATAGCTACTCCTAATAAAATAGTAAAGAAAGCAATAAAGTAAAAGACTACTTTGATTAAATTAAACAAACTACAATCTAACCTTGAAGATGACTTCGAAGGTGTTCTATTCCTAAGTTTAAATATCTAAATAACAATATAGTATGAGTATTGAGAGATATATGTTGATGTTGATCGAAGGATCCCTTTCGAATGCACAATCCTTCTATTTATAGACTTCGAGGGTCCCCAACAACTCTGTTTGAATACTCCCTCCTATTTTAAAACTGATAACTGCTCTGACACCTGTTATATCCTTGAATTGACACCTGTTCTTCAGTTACTTCTTGATGATCAACACGTGTCTTCTAGCGGTTAAATATTTGAACAACGTGAATCAGAAACAACTGCTCATAACAGTTTCAGTATTCATTCGAGTCCACTAATTATCCTGCCACATAAACTCTTACGTGTCAATTATGCATTGGCTGGATATTTTTATCACAAACACAACCCCATGGATTCTACACACCACTGCCTATTCCTAGTAAGCCTTGGATTGATATCTCAATGGACTTTGTGTTAGGTTTGCCTAGGACCAAACTAGGTAGGGATTCGATTTTTGTGGTGGTAGATCGCTTTTCTAAAATGGCACATTTTATTCCATGTCACAAAACGGATGATGCATCACATGTTGCTGATTTGTTCTTTAAGGAGATTGTAAGATTACATGGTATGCCTAGAACAATTATTTCATATAGAGATGCTAAGTTCTTGAGTTACTTTTGGAAGACCTTGTGGTGTAAGTTAGGGACTAAGTTATTATTTTCTACTACTTGTCATCCACAAGCTGATGGTCAAACTGAAGTAGTAAATAGGACTTTGTCAACTTTGTTAAAGGCTATTATTCAAAAGAACATTAAAACATGGGAAGATTGTTTACCACATGTTGAGTTTGCTTACAATCGATCTATTCATTCTGCTGCTAAATTTTCACCGTTTGAAATTGTATATATCCATTAACTCCGTTGGATTTATCTCCTTTACCTTTGACTGAGCATGTTAATTTAGATAGCCAAAGGAAAGCTGACTTTGTTAGACAGATTCATGAGAAAGCCAGACTCAACATTGAGCGACGAACAGAGCAATATGCAAAGCAAGCCAACATGGGGCGTCACAAGATGGTTTTTGAACCCGGAGATTGGGTTTGGTTGCATATGCAAAAAGAGAGATTTCCAGCTGAAAGGCGTTCCAAATTGCTGCCACGAGGAGATGGGCCTTTCCAAGTTCTCGAGCGCATCAATGATAATGCTTACAAGCAAGTGGGTAATCTCTCTAAAATGTAGAGAGAGAAGCTCCTACTTCTCTCAAAAACTTTTGTGGTCTTCTTTACAATCTGATTGTTTTTCTCTTCTCTTTTCTTATGTATTGAGAATGGGTTCCAATAAGAAGAAAAGAAATCAAGGTGCTGGTATTGGTTCTCCTAAGATTAACAACCTAATCTCTCCAAATGGTGTGGTCTCTCCAAATGCTACATCCAGTAACCCTCTCCACAATGCTACTGGTTCTGGTACTCAGTCTATCCTCTCTCCTGAACTAGCTGGCAAATACTTGCTCAAAGGTGATGGCTCTGTTCAGCTTAGAGATGGATCTCACATGGGAGGTACCCTTTCTGAGGTTGTTCATGTTCTTAATGTAGCTAAATCAGAAAATGTTCAGAACTTCATCATTTCCAATCCATCCAAATCCATTGTTTACAGTGTTAATGATGGGGGAATTTCTGATCTGTCTAAGGATAATAGCTCTGAGATCTTTGAAGAAGATCTGGAACTTCCAGAGGAGTGGGATGAAAATTCAAATGAGGTTAGCCCTTCTGTGGATAGAGAAAGGATTTCTATCAATGGGAGGTTCTGGGATATTGCTGATAAAAAGGAAGAGGGTGAATTTGTAGATGGAAGCTCTATTGAAAATGGTTCCTTTAAATCTGTTCTTGACTCAAATGAAATACTAAAGAGAAAGAAAAAGGCTGTTGGTGAGAATCAGGCTTCAAAGGAGGTTTCTTCTGCTCAAGAGATTATTTGTGCAACAAAAATTTCCCATCCTTCTATTAACGATGAAGGTATTCAGGAAATTCATTCTCAACTTCAACCAGTTCTCTCGGGTAAAGATACAGCTGGTACATGTGTTGATCCAAAAAGTCCCACAACTTCTCAATCTGTTTTGTTTGCTGAGAGTAAGATCCACGCGCCTGCTCAAGTTATTTCCAACGGCTCTATTGAGCCTCAAAACTCGCATAAAGCTGGTAGTGCCCATGTGCTTAATAGTAAATTTCCCGTGATTCCCGGTGAAATGTCTCCACATGGTAGGATTGTTAGTCACGTGGATTCTCAAGTGATTGACAACCCTCTTTTATCCAATGGTCCGAACAAGCTGAATACTCCTAAAGCCGCGTGTGTTATGGAGACTCCATTAACCCCCGGTCATATGAATATCAAACGTGATGGTCCCCATTTGAACGCTAATGTGCTGCAAAGAAATGATGACAAGCACATGGGAGGTGAGCCATATTCCCGAAAATCAGGAACCATGTTTCCTAATGTTTCCACATGCTTTATGAAGGATACACATATTAATGGGTCGGACCCACAAGTTAACTTACGAGGCTCTCATGAATCATCTTGTGGACCTAGTCCATTAAGTGTCACAGTCTGTGATGAACAAGCTCACCCTAATGGGCCCCGAAATGGAACACCTCAAGAGAGTGATCAGTGCACAGCACATGGGCTCCTACAAACTATACCCTACGCACAAACTGATTTAAACAGAGATGTGAGGAAGGGTACACTCGCACCTAACACCCAAGGTCATGCTACTCTAAATTCTGGTAATCCGCAGCTCATTAAAAACTCTTGGGCTTCTCTTGTTAGAGAGAAAACTGCCCCTACCTTTAAATTACACTACATCAAGCCTTCAGTTGTTGACGAGAACAAATGCTATGTCTTGCCCAAAGCCCTTGCGACTGAAGGAAGTAAACTTTGGGAAAATACTCTTGTTGGGTACTTTATTGGTAAGAAGCTGCCTTACTCCTTGGTTAAGAACAATACAGCTAGGATGTGGTCCAAGTCTGGACTTGTTGATATGGTTGCAACGGACTCTGGGTATTTCTTTTTTAAATTTGATAGTATAGAGGCTAGTGAGGCAGTGCTTGAAGGGGGTCCCTGGCACTTTGCGGGGCAACCCATCATCCTCCGAAGCTGGCATGCTGGATTACTACTGACCAAAGAAGCTCCTTCCTCAGTTAAGTTCTTGCTGTACACTAGGATATCATCAAAATAGACGACTACAAATTTGCCTATGAATGCACGTAATACATGGTTCATTAACCGCATGAAAGTACTAGGCGCATTTGTAAGTCCAAATGGCATAACTAACCATTCATAAAGTCCATATTTAGTCTTAAATGCAGTTTTCCACTCATCTCCCTCTTTCATTCTTATTTGATGGTATCCACTTTTAAGATCTATTTTACTGAAAATACATGAACCATGCAATTCATCAAGCATATCATCTAAACGAGGAATGGGATGACGATACTTTACCGTGATATTATTGACAGCTCTGCAATCAATGCACATCCTCCAAGTCCCATCCTTCTTTGGCACTAGTAGCACTGGTACTGCACATGGGCTCATGCTCTCTCTTACGTACCCCTTGCTCATCAAATCTTCAACTTGCCTTTGAAGCTCCTTTGTCTCCTCCGGATTGCTCCTATAGGCTGGTCAGTTTGGAATAACAGCCCCGGGTACCAAATCAATTTGATGCTCAATGCCTCTAATGGGCGGCAACCCACTCGGCATCTCCTCCGGAAATACATCCTCGAACTCCTGCAACAAAAAAACAGCCAAACTAGGAAGAGATTGGTTAGTTTCATCAAGATTAAGATAACATTCTTTGTAAACAAGAAGAATCACAGGCTGATTGCTAAAAATGCCCTCTTAACCTCACTCTCTTTTGCATAAAAACTCAATTTTGTCTTTTCTTTTCTCTCTACAGACTCTCTTTCTTTTTTCTCTCTTGACTCCACTCCCTTTTCTTTATTCTCACCCATTTCTCTATTTTCTTTTTCACTCTCTCTTTTTCTTGAAATTTCTCTCTCACTCTCATTTTTCTTTTCTCTCATGTTTTTTTTTGCTCAACCTCACTTTTTAGTTTCAGTTGGTCCTCATAGACCTGTTTTGGGGTTAAAGGAGCAAGCTTGATTGTTTTTCCATCTTTTTCATAGCTATATTGGTTCCTAAACCCATCATGCATCACTCTCCTATCATACTACCACGGCCTCCCCAACAAAATATGGTCAGCATGCATAGGAACTACGTCACAAAGCACCTCGTCATTATACCTCCCAATAGAGAAGGCCACCAAAACCTGCTTACTGACCTTAACCTCTCCACACTCATTCAACCACTGCAACTTATAAGGTCTAGGATGCGTCAGCAAAGGTAAGTTCAATTTCTCATCTAAAGTGGTACTAGCTACATTGGTGCAACTTCCCCCGTCTATAATCATACTACACACCTTGTTATTTACATAGCATCTAGTATGAAATATGTTTTCTTTTTCCGAAAAAAAAAAAAAAAAAAAAATGAAATATGTTTTCTCTCTGCTGCTCCATATCATCTACCTTCATTTGTGTATTGAGAGCACGCCTGGCAACAAGAGACTCACCTTCTACGGGGTATTCCAATCCATCATCATCACTAGCATCAGATACTCCATCACTATCGTCTTCACCTTCAGTCATCACCTCCCCATTGTCACGCATAATCATCACCCGCTTGTTTGGACATTGAGACGCTATATGCCCCAAACCCAAACATTTAAAACATTTGATATCTCTATTCCTTGAAGGTTGCAACTCTACCTTGGATTTGTTCTTGCTAGTCCCCTCATCTTTTTCTTTAGGTGGTTCGGTCTTTCCCTTTACTACAGCTCGGTCATTCCTTTCCCACTTTGGTTTCCAAAGAGTGCTAGAAACTGAAGTATACCTTGCTGCCCCCTTTCTTTTTAATTGCCTCTCCACCTTCATAGCCATGTGCACCATGTCCTCTACCTCCACATAATGCTGCAACTCACTATATCCCTATTCTTTCACTTAAAAATCTAGCCATTGTGGCCTCTCGATCCTCCTCTACATTAGCCCGTATCATAGCCACCTCCATCTCCTTATGGTATTCCTCCACACTCCGGGACCCTTGTGAAAGGTTTTGTAACTTTTGGTAGAGGTCTCTGTAGTAGTGGCTAGGTACAAATCGCCTCCTCATGAGAGCTTTTAGCTCACCCCCATGCTTCTACAGGTCTTTCATGATTCCTCCTCCTATTGGTCACTAATTGATCCCACCAAATAATTGCATAATCAGTTAATTCAATTACCGCCAGCTTCACCTTCTTCTCCTCTGAGTAGTTGTGACAATCAAAAATCAACTCTATTTTCTTCTCTCACCACTCTAAATACACTTCAGGGTCATTCCTCCCTTGGAAAGATGGTATTTTCATTTTGATGCTCCCAAGGTTCCTATCTACCCCATCTCGACCCCTTGGATTCCCCCTAGGTCCTCTTCCACGCCTACCTCCTCTAGGTCTACCCATTCCTCCCCTACCAACATCAGATACTACGTCTTCCTCATCCTCTTCATCTTCATCTTCTTTGATCTCATACTCATTTTCAACTCTAGGCTCACGTCTCCTCCCATCACGCCCACCTTGCAGATTTTGAATCACTACATCTTGTTGATCCATCCTATCCCTTACCTCCCCCAACACCAAATTTAACCATTCAAACTGTCGTTGCATGGCCTGCAACATAAAGGTTGTGTTATCTGCCTCCCCTCTAGGTGTTGAGTCATCCATTTTAATGTGCTGCAAAACAAGAATATTAGTGGTAAAACCTCACACACTCCCTTACGTGTTTACGCTCAAAAATTGTCACTCCACTCGTGTTTCACTCTGATTGGCTTTTTCCTGAAATTAGTCTCACACACTCTTGCCTTTTACCTCAATTGTTTTCCCTTTCAAGTTCTTTCAAGAACTAATTGAACTAAATCAAGACACAACCTTGTTTTATCCCAGCCAGCAATAGATTCTAGAAACAAGTAATAGAAAAAAAAATGACACGGATCTCAAGAAAATATACAACGAGGACAAACGAAACAAGAAATCAGATTTCGAGAGGAAAAAAAGAAAAAAATCACGAATAATTTTTTTTTTTTTTTTATCCCAGGAAACAGCGATCACAGAAGATAGGTTTCGAACAGCACAAAAATCGAATTTTTTTCGGAAAATTTTTTGCACTATGGAGTAAGATCAGTTTTGGACTCCTAAGACCATGGACAATGCAAAACGAACAAAAAAATTTAAGACGAGTTTTTTTTTTTTTTTTTTTTTTTCGGACCCGATCTCTTCTCTTCCCTTTCTTTTTTTTTCCTCCTCTTTTCTTTTCTTTTCTTTTCTTTTGTTTTTTTCTTGAATAATCAGGGCGACTTCACAGTTCACGTTCGTGAAGCACCAAAATAACCCTAAATCACGAGGATGAACGAACACGAAGTAGCAAGAGAAAAAAAAATCGCAGATCAGATTCGCAACCCTAAACACGAAATTCCAGATTGTAATCAAGAACACGAACACGAACACGAACTAAAACAAGAACACAAGAACACGAAATAAAATGGATAAATCAGACCTGATTTGGAGCCTAAGCTCTGATACCAAATGATGTGAACTCGTGGAATTGATATTCCTTGAACCCACGATCAGATTGTAATTCACCCAAGAAAGCCAACAATCAAGTCACAGGGATGATCTAGACCCGTTGAAATCCTGTTTCAAGAACCCAGATTTGGTTTGAACGCCACAAAGGGAATGCTTTTGATGAGTTCGGATTGTTCAATCAAGAACAAGCAGAGAAAACTGAATAGCTCTCCAGAAAATAAATTTCATTCACGTTGTATGATCTCAAAGCTGCTATAAAGTTCTTTCTTTTAATCCCTTCTAAGAAACCCTTGGGCCAAAAAGGCCTTCAACGAAAATAAAAGACATGGGCTAAATACTCAAGCCCAAAACAACTTAAACTGCATGTTTAAAGCTAAATAAATGTCTACTTAAAAAATAAAATAGGCCCACATGCCAAAACCATAGAAACATAAAAAATTAAAGTCTATAAAAACCCAATAAGCTATTCCACCCCTTCTGTAGCTTGTATCACATGAACTAGAACTGATTCTTCTTCCTTCAAGCCTATGTTAAATGTTGGGGCCTTGCATAATAAGTTTATGAGCTTTGCCCAAGTGGATTGCACCAGTCCTTGCATTGCTTCGTTGATCTTCTTAGCTCTTGACCTTGTGATTGACCCATCTGGAACTTGCAAATGATCATCTTTAAGCTTTGGTCCACTATGGTTCCCATCAGATTATGTTCTACACTTGAAATCAGTTTTGGAAGTCTTGAGAAAGGAAAAGTTATTTGCTAACTTTAAGAAGTGCACTTTTTGCATAGATAAGCTTGTGTTTCTTAGCTTTGTTGTTAGTGCACAAGGAGTACAGGTTGATGAGGAAAAGGTTTGTGCGATTCACGAGTGGCCAACGCCCACGAGTGTAGGTCAAGTTCGAAGTTTTCATGGGCTTGCTAGTTTTTACCGGAGGTTCGTGAAAGACTTTAGTACCATAGCTGCCCCGCTTACCGAAGTCATCAAGAAGAACGTTGGATTCAAATGGGAGGAAGAACAAGATAAGGCGTTTCAATTACTTAAAGAAAAATTAACTCATGCTCCGTTACTTGTTCTACCAGATTTTACTAAAACATTTGAAATTGAATGTGATGCTTCAGGTATTGGCATAGGCGCAGTTATCATGCAAGGAGGACGACCAATTGCATTCTTTAGTGAGAAATTGAGTGGGGCTGCCTTAAACTACCCTACCTCTATGACAAGGAACTGTATGCGTTAGTCCGAGCATTGGAGACGTGGCAACACTATCTTTGGCCTAAGGAGTTTGTGATTCACACTGATCACGAATCCTTGAAACATCTGAAGGGCCAACACAAGTTGAATAGGAGGCATGCGCAATGGGTGGAATTCATTGAGACATTTCCATATGTCATCTATTATAAGCAAGGTAAGGAAAACATCGTTGTAGATGCTCTCTCTCGCAGGTATGCATTGATTTCTACTCTTGATGCAAATTTGCTTGGTTTTGAACACATTAAAGAATTATATCCATTAGACCAAGATTTTCGTGAAGAGTATAGGAATTGTGAGAAAAAAGCAGTAGGTAAATTCTTTAGGCATGAAGATTTCTTATTTCGGGAGAATAAGTTGTGTGTTCCTAATTGTTCATTACGCGATTTGTTAGTGAGGGAATCGCATGGTGGGGCTTTAATGGGACACTTTGGAGTTGCTAAGACACTAGCCATCCTACACGAGCATTTCTTTTGGCCACACATGAAAAGAGATGTTGAGAGAATTTGTGGAAGATGTGTAACTTGTAGGCAAGCAAAATCTCGAGTGCAACCTGTTTGGTTGGAAAATTTATAAGTGTGTGCGAGCGTGCCAGGCAAGCAAATTGCCAATGTGTGTGTGTGATATCCAAACTGTGCCTCACCAAGCAAATTGTGGGGACGTTCGATCCCTTAAACAGGACTTTAACCGTGTAAAGATGCACTTAATTGAAACACTTCAAACTGATTCTAAGATAACTACTCCTAATAAAATAGTAAAGAAAGCAATAAAGTAAAAGACTACTTTGATTAAATTAAACAAACTACAATCTAACCTTGAAGATGACTTCGAAGGTGTTCTATTCCTAAGTTTAAATATCTAAATAACAATATAGTAAGAGTATTGAGAGATATATGTTGATGTTGATCGAAGGATCCCTTTCGAATGCACAATCCTTCTATTTATAGACTTCGAGGGTTCCCAACAACTCTGTTTGAATACTCCCTCCTATTTTCAAACTGATAACTGCTCTGACACCTGTTATATCCTTGAATTGACATCTGTTCTTCAGTTACTTCTTGATGATCAACACGTGTCTTCTAGCGGTTAAATATTTGAACAACATGAATCAGAAACAACTGCTCATAACAGTTTCAGTATTCATTCGGGTCCACCAATTATCCTGCCACATAAACTCTTACGTGTCAATTCTGCATTGGCTGGATATTTTTATCACAAACATTACCCCCCGCGCCATTTTCCTTTTGGTTCAAAAAAGATAATGGTGATCATGGACAGATCATGCCGGGTAGTTAACATCTTATGCGATCTTCGAATGTTTATAAATTGCACAAAATATCATATCTGCTTGATCCTTGAAACCTTCTATCTACTTTGTTCTTTCGAATCTGCTCTATTAATCATGTCTTCTTCTTAATCTTCTTTCGACACCAAGAACTACTTTCCTCTAGATCTTCCCGAAGAAGTGATGTTATCAACCAAACGCCCTGAAATTTCTTCTCGAACCAATTGGGATCTCCCTGAAATTCCTACTAAGCCCTTCACCTACTCGAAGTGCGAAAAGTGGCATGAAATGTTGAACAGACCAAGTGCTACTTCAACAGGGCAAAATTCTTCTTCGAACTCTTCCAAATCGATTTATAATAACCAAACATTCCCTCCTGCTTGGGAACAACCTATTTCCTGTGGTGAAGGAGTAGGATATCATAAAGGTATGAAGCTCGAAACCCCAGTTACAATGCCTTCAGTTGTTCATCCAAATTTTGACTATCCTGAAACTGAAGGGATTGTTCGAAGCAGGACAATAAAACCATACTATCCATTTTTGAATCGTCTCTCTCGAGAGCAAAATCTGTTGAATGCCTGGTTGATCTCCTCAACCAGTCCTCCTGGTGAGAGGCTTCAAAGAGGTAATATCTTAATTCCTCAAGGCAGACCCCCCCATTCACACATATGTAAGAGCATCTCATGAGGATTTTTCTAATGAGCACTACTCCTCAGCCTTCCTTTCTAAATGCAAACTTTTTGAGAAAGATTATGAAGAGAGAGTACTTCTCTTCGATCATTCTGTACTAGGCTTTCCTGACACCAAAGTTCAAGTGGTGGATCCTACTGACAATATTGGTGACCCTTTTTTTGAAATTAGACCAATTATGCAGGTATGGTCCTATTTTCAAACATACTCCACCCATTCTGTCACCTTCTCCCTGCTTGACCATCCAAGCTCAAAGGCTTCTAGTTGCCTTTTCACATCTTCCCTTCTCCATTTTACAAAATCCAAAAGCCCGAATTAATTTCAAATGGAGTTGCCACATCTTGTGCCATGAATGGAATATTTCAACCCTTGTTCGAACCCAAATAGATTTCACCCTTCGAACCTTGGCTCCTCATATACGATGGTATTCTCATCATCAAGAAAGTGTCCATCATTTGAATTACTTAATTGATCTTTATGAAAGCCTCAAGGAAGTACCCAATGCACTTCTTGATGAAGTCTCAGAGTTCAAGGAGAAATACATCTATGGTTGTGGCAGTTCTGATGAAGAAAGCAGTGTTTCTCATTACTCGAAACCTGACCTTGAAAGTCGAATTGCATATCTTAAAGAAGAAGCCAAAACTATTGGCATATCTCTTCGAGGCAAGACTACATTAGCCAAAGAACTTTGAAATCTTCGCAAAGCTTTGTTCAAGATCAACTCGCGACTAAATCAGTATGAAGAACAACTCAAGAATGCTTATCTCACACTTTGAAGCGAAGATAAATTATCTTTACAAGCCAGGAACCTATACCTTGAAATAGAGCTAGAAGCAGAATACTTTGCCTATTACTGGGCCATGTTTCATAATTTAGTTACCTATGGGTTTCCCCATTTTTACCAATTATGTTTATGAACTGTAACCGCATTTACTTTTCAATGAAATGAATTATGAAAAATTCATATTCTTATTAATTAGTTCATTCTGAACCAGTATGTCTTTTCCTTTGATGCAACGGTCCAAAAAGAGTAACCGAATCTAACGGCTATTTTTCAATAAATGCATCTTTTTCCAAACGTCACCAAAGGCTATAAATAAACAAGCAAAAGGGAAAAACAAGCCTTCTGACTTCTACAAATTCATTTTACTTTCTATTTATTCCCTTCGTACTTTGTTCTCTTTTCTTACCATTTTCTTTGCAATCCAACCTCTTCACTTCTAAAGATGACAAAATCTGGTGATAACACTCAACTTTAGAAAATCTGCGATGACTTTGAATAAATCATCAAAGACGAACAAGAGCGTTACTTGCAAGGGCAAGAGACTTCCCTGATCCATGAGATTCTCGTTCCCATTACTTTTCCTAACCATGAATCCTCAATTGCTGTAGGTCCTTGCCTGAGCACACCAAGCCTGAGACTCCATGTCTATTACCCCAGATTAGGAGAACAACGCCTGACTTACCAACAAGATCTTCCAAACCCCAAGTATGACTGGAAGTTTGGACATTGGTCTAAACCCGCAAAGGATTGGCCTGAATGGGTAGATAGAATCTTAGAGAACAAAAGAGAGATTCTAATCATAACGGGGATTTACCATGCTGTTAACCTTTCAAAATTTCCCATCGAATCTAGTCCTAACTTATTAGCTGCAGCTCTCTGTTTTTGGAACCCTATTTTCAACCACTTTCAATTTCGATTTGGTCCAATAAGTCCAACTGTCTTGGACACCTGTCACTTATTAGGGTTTTTATCTCATGGGGAAGATGCTCACCCTTATATGGCTGAATCTGATAGTCCTCCAATCAACACTGATTCTAAATCATTAGGGTATACAAACTTCCTGACTACCCATAAAAAATCATCAGGAGCAGTGATAGACAAGGAATATTACTGCTTCCTCTTATATTGGCTTTCAAAGCATCTGTTTTGTACTTCTTCTCAGAGGGTTGTCCTCGAGTTTTCTAACATTGCCAAAGCTCTGGCTGCTGGTCGAAGGTTAGCCTTAGCACCTTTTGTTCTAGGATCTCTCTATAGGTCCTTTTCTGATTTGTGCTTCGACCCCTTCATTCTTACCCAAGGTGGTCCTTTCTGGATTTTACAACCATGGCTATATGCTTACTTTTCAGAAATTGATAACTTAGGATCCTTATCCTACACTGTTGCTTATGGGATCTTTTTTGCCTTATTGCCAAATGTTGAGAAGACCTTCAAAGAATCCATCTCTTTCTTTTTCAATCTCTCTGCAATAAGGCCAAACAAACTGTTCCAACCATTTGTTGTTCTCTATAGCTCTAAAGACAAATCTCCTCTTTCTCCCCATTGGCTTTGTTAAATTTTGGACAGAGCAGCAAGTGCTCTCGAACTAAAAGCTGCATGGGGAAGTTTCTTGATCAGTAGGGATTTATTCTTTGGGAATACCCTTAGCATCAAATCTCAGGGTGAACTCTACCTTCCCAATCAGTTTTCGAGGCAATTTGGGCTTACTCAGTCAATTTCTTTCCCAATCAGGAGTCAAGCCAATATACTTATGGCTTATAAAACTCACTCGAAGGTGCCAGAATTAGTGGTAACTACTGCATTGGCAGTTTATCATAACAAAGTCAACGATTTGGAGTTCACTTCTCTACCAGTTTACACCACTTGCACCCCCGCCTTTTCAAGTTGGTGGGAAAATTTGATGTCAGTAGAAATGGACAAGTGCCAACTTTTGAGATACATTGATTTGAGGCAACCAGGTAATAAAAATTTAAATTTAACCCTTCTCCTCTTAAATGATGAAGAAAAACCTGATTTATACTTGTTTTGAATTTTACAACACAGGAGTGGCAGTTGGGGAAGGCTCTTCACCAACAACTAGAGCTTCGAAGGTCAAGCCAAACATTCCACTCTCTTCAAAGACCTCTAAAACTTCAGCTCCTGTTCCTCCATCCTTAAAGCCAAAAAGAAAATTGGTCCTTCCAGCAAAGAGCTCACCTCCCCAATCAGAAAATGTTGAGTCTGAAGGAGAGGAAGAAGTTAGCCCTGTCCCTGCTTTATCTCGAAAGAAGAAAACCAAAATAACAATTGAACCATCTATTGGTTCAACAATCAACAAAGAAGTTCCCATTCCAGCCATTCCTATTTCGAAGGTGGAACCTGCACCTGAATCACCCCAAACTATTCCAGAACCATCATCCCAGAGTTTTGACATCCCAGAGGTTCATAAGTCTCCTTCATCCAGTGCTCAACCTCCATTAATTGAATACCAACAAACAGTAAGTTATTTAAACTTTTCTGATATATATTTTTTATATACACAAACACATTTTAATTAAAATCTTCATCCTTTGTTATCTAGATTGAATCTGTTCCTGAGACTGAGGCTGGTTCTTCAAAGCCAAGTACAAGTTCTGACCCTAAAACTGCTCCAACATCAGCTTCATTCGAATCTCAGGCTGCCCCAAGTGTCTCAGGTTCTGAGGAATTTCACCTGTCTCTTCCTCCCAATCTAAGTCCTGAAGAAGTTAAAAACTTTAAAGAAGGTCTAAAGTCTGTTTTGAAGATGGGAGATACCACTATGACCAATGTCCAGGAATTTTTCCAACAGATGACAGGTCAAAGCAAGCCAAAGATACCCTCTATAGATCCAGTAGTTGCACTTGCTACATTGAGACTATTCAGTAAAGTCTCTTTTGAAGTATTCGAGGACAAAGAAGTGCAAAGAGCTATGAAAATCTTGTGCCAGTTCATGCTGGATAGTTCAGCCATAACTGTTCTTGACAAAGAAACCATCTCTGCATTGATGTCTACCTTTGATTTTGACTACTTTTTATTAGAAAAAGTCATCGAAGAAAGAAAGAAACTAGAGGTTGACATGGAATACACAATAGAGAAGACTCTCGAGATGGACCAGTTGTTAGCAGAATTTGGTGAGAGCAACACTGCAATTGAAAAGCTTTCAAGCAAAGTTGAAAAGCTTAAAAAGAAGCTGGAGATTGCAGAAACTGAACTGGCCAAATTGAAGGTGAAGCAAAGGAATGCTGAAACAAAGCTGCTGGCTCTGAAGACAGAAATTGAATCGAAACCTTTGAAGAACCAAGAATCAATTTCAAGGCAGAAATTTATTCTTAGCCAATCAAAATTGTACACTAGGTCTTGGGACAATTTCAGATTAAAAGCTCAATTTATAAGTAAACTGGTATAAAATTTACACCAATAGGACTCTGAATGTACCCACATCTGGTTTTTGTACCTTAATTTTGAATGTGGAATACATGTTCTTACTTTGTGAATGCTGCATTCCTTTATTCTAGATTCCTTGCTTCCCAAATAGTGGGATAATATTGCTTAAGAAACTTACCATTGATTTTTCTAACATGAACAAATCCATTCAAATTTTTTAGATGATAAAATCCACCCTTGAAAACCTTGTGAATTTGGAATGGACCTTCCCATTTAGGGGACCATTTTCCATACTTTGGATCTTTAGATCCAATAGGCAATATTGTTTTCCATACCAAGTCTCCCTCATCAAAGGTTCTTGGTTGTACTTTTTTATTATATCCCCTTGATACTATTCTTTTCTGTATCAAAATATTATTAAGAGCTCTGATTCTTTCTTCATCAATATCTTCCAATTCAATATCCATGGATGTTTGATAATCATCCAAAGATAACTGATTCTGCTTCATAACTCGAAGAGAATTAATCTTTATTTCAATAGGCAGAACTGCCTCATGTCCAAAAGTTAAGGCATAAGGAGATACACCTGTACTTGTTCGCTTTGAAGTTCTATATGCCCATAAAACTTCTGGCAAAATCTCATGCCACACCCTTGGATTACTTTTTATAACTTTAGCCATATTTTCTTTTATGACCTTGTTGGTGGCTTCAGCCTGTCCATTCGATTGAGCATAATATGGGGTTGATTTTGACATTGTAATTCCCAATTTTTTTTTTTTTCGGAATATGGTTAATCAATAAAAAAGGAAAAAGCCAAACGGCACTGTACAAACATGCAAGGGGCATACCCCAGGATATACAATGAGCTCAAAAACACTGCGAAGGAGAACCTAGGCAACAATGGATGGTGACCTTTCTAAAGCAGAGCCAAGAAAGAGGACCATCCAACCTAAACAAAAGCATCCCAAAAAGGAGAGCACAATCAACCCAAGCTAATAACAAAAGCTCACAAAAGCAACAAACTGCAACAAGCAAAGGACTACAACTTTGCTACCATGCTAACCCCATCAATACAACCAAACACTACCATATACTACAAAAAGAAAACACTGCCAAATAGCTTCCAAATACAACCAATTATAACCATAAGGAAAGATAATCATGAAGCTTTGGGTCTTTCGCCCATTTAATAGAAACTTGGGCATGGATATTGATGATAATATCGCTAGATATCCTTTCTTTTGGTTTCCTTTCAAGTTTGAAGATCCTAGCATTCCTCTCCCTCCATATTGCATAGATGGTATTTCCTAGGCACATCCTAGGCATTATATCTTTGGCCTTCTTTGACTTCCATTTACTAGCTGCCCAAATCACAAAGGAATTCCAATTCAAGGGGGCCCCAGCTATACTGATCCTGCTCAAGAGACCCTGCCAAATGAAATGAGAGTAGTCACAAGAAAAGAACAAATGATCATGAGATTCGATATCTTTAAAGCAAAAAACACAAGCAAGAGGGCCCGGAGTGAAATGCCAAATCCTATCTTGAGTAGAAAGTTTATTCAGCATGGCAAGCCAAACAATAACACTGTGGCTGGGGATATTCCCCGGGAACCAAGTCAAATGATACCAAGGAACAATCGGATGTTTATCTCTCAAGAATTCCCAGGTAGGGGAAAGCTCAAATTTCCCTTTGGGGGAAGGATTCCACAAGATAGTATCATTTCCATGTGATGGAGGAGGAAGAGAGGCCGTGACAGCCTTAATGGCTATAAGCTCCCAAGAGGACGCTACAGGCCACTTCCATTCATCCCTAACAATAATAGTGTTAACTTTAGAGGAATTAGGTAATGCAGCATAATGAATAACATTTGACCCATATTTATCAAAAATAGAACCAAATGGGAGCCACGGGTCGTGCCAAAGGTAAGTAGACGTGCCATTACCAACCTTATACTTCAACAAGGGTTTAGCAATGTCCCTAAGTTTAAGAAGCTTCCTCCAGTACCAAGAGCACTGGGCAGGAGGCTTAACAAACCAGAAACTCTGATCTTTAAGCATATAAACTCTAATCCACTTATTCCAATGGGAAGAATTGGATGGAGAGAGAAGATTCCATATGTGTTTAAGGTTTAGGATCGAATTCATTTCAACCAAAGGTTTAAGACCGAGTCCTCCTTCCTTTTTGGGTAAGCAAACTTTATCCCACGCAACCTTAGACCCATAAGTCTTCTCTACACTACCAGACCATAGGAACCGTCTAATTATCTGTTCAATATCCTTCAAAAGCCCTTTAGGGAGCACAAACATCCCAGCCCAGTAATTATGAATTCCCCTAATAACAGTGTTAACAAGTTGAATTCTCCCAGCATATGACAAAAATTTTGAGGTCCAAGACTGGACCCTAGCTGTGATTCTCTTAGTAAGGTCATTACAGTCACACTTCCTAAGTCTAGAAGTAATAAGAGGGACACCAAGGTACTTTAGAGGAAGAGACCCCATGGAAACTTGGAAAACTTGCTTAATAGTCTCTCCCTCCTCTTCGAGAACATCTGCCATAAACAAACAACTTTTGGAATTATTAGCACTTAGACCCGTGAAATCGTGAAATTGAAGTAGGGTATCCTTGATAATTTTGGCAGATTGACCATCTCCATGAAAGAAAATCATAAGATCATCAGCAAAGCAAAGATGGTCAGTCTTAGTTTTCTCACATCTCCAATGATATTTAAACGAATTAGAGTTAGTGATGTTATGGTGAAGCAGTTGACTGAGAGAATCCATAATTAAAACAAACAAGTAAGGGGAGATGGGATCTCCCTGACGAAGGCCTCTGGCTCCTTCAAAATACCCAACTGACTCCCCATTAAAGCATATGGAGTACTTAGGCGTAGTAACACATGCCTGAATCCATTTGATAAAAGTTGGGGGAAATCCCAGCACAACAAGTAAGTCAAATAAGAAAACCCAACTAACACTATCGTATGCTTTCATTAAATCAACTTTCACAGAGGCTCTGGGAACTCCACCAGATTTATGATAGTTTCTCATTAAATCTTGGGCTAGTAAGATATTATCACTAATTTTCCTCCCTTTGATGAAAGCAGATTGAGCCTGATCAATCAAGCTAGGGAGAGTGGACTGGATTCTTTTCGCAATAATCTTAGAAATGCACTTGTAAATAGTATTGCAACAAGAAATAGGTCTAAACTCTCCCATGGCAGAAGGGTTAGGCACTTTGGGAATGAGAGCAATAAGAGTGGCATTTGTCTCCCTCAGAAGCTCACCATAGATGAAAAATTCTTTAACCGCGGCAATAAAAGTAGGACCAATAATATCCCAAGAGACCTTGAAAAAATGAGCATTATACCCATCAGGGCCAGGAGCTTTATTGCTATGAAGGCCAAATAAAGTATCTTTGATTTCTTTTTCCGTCGGAATGTTTTCCAAATCCCTAATTTGATCTAATTGTAAAGATTTTGAAATAACTTTCCTAAGCTCCTGGATACCCGGGTACCTATGGGACGCAGCAGTACCGAGTAAATTTTGGTAATATCTAATGGTCTCACTTTTTGCTTCTTCCTCAGAAGAGGTGATAGTACCATCTGGTCTAACGAGGGAGATGATTCTTTTCATATTACGCCTTTGTTTGATGGAGTTATAAAAATACGATGTGTTTTTGTCTCCTCCCTCAAGCCATTGGATTCTAGATTTCTGTCTAGCTATATCCTCTTCAATTCTAGACGCTTCATAGAATGCTCTGACTTTCTCTTTCTCTTTACTCATGAGACCAACATCCATGGGGTTAATATCTCTGTCTTTTTGACATTGCAAAAGCTCAACTCTAGCTTTATCCAAATTAACCTTTTCTTTCCCGATAATGTCTTTTGAAAGGAATTTCAAATCTATTTTAAGAAAACTGAGTTTTTTACAAAGTTGGAACTGTGCATTGCCAACAACCGGATGACCCCAAGACTTTTGGACAGTAGGGTAAAAATTTGTAAGCGACGATAAGAAGTTAAAATACTTGAACTGTCTTCCTTTCCTATGATTGGTATTATCAAGGTGAATAAAAATAGGGGAGTGATCAGAAATACCTGCAGGTTTAAAGTTAGCATAGGATAAAGGGAAAATGTCAAGCCAGACTTGATTAACAACAGCCCTATCCAGCTTCCTGTGAGTGAGATCGGGCTTACCAAATCTCCTATTACACCAAGTGAAAAAAATACCAACATAACGAAGATCAACAAGACAAGAATCATTAATACACTGATTAAATTCATCCCTCTCAACATCACTACCTTTATCTCTCCCCTGTATCTCATTTGGGAAACGAGTGACATTAAAATCCCCAAACGTGATCCATGGAGTAGACCCCATAGACCTGGCAAGAGAAATGATAGAGCTCCAGAGAGGAATCCTAAGATTGCCTGTGTTAAAAGCATATATAAAAGAAGCTTCGAAAAGGAATTTATTATCATTAGCAGTGATTCTAGTGTGGATCATTTGCGAGGAAGAGAGCAGAATGTCAACTTTCACTCTATCTGGGTTCCAAATAACCCAAATCCTACCCGCTAAATCAGGGGCGCAGTTTGAGGCGAAACCCCATTGAGGCATAATGGCTTGGTGAATACTTCCTTGATTAGTGAATTTAACTTTAGTTTCAATTAAACCCAACACATGAATATCATTATCGATGACAAACTTTTTAAGTTCTTTTTGTTTATGAGGCTGGTTCAGCCCTCTGATGTTCCAGTTACAAATAATCATCAATAACTATTTCGGGAGTTAGAGATACCTGAGGTAGCACCCTTCCTCATATCACTTACTTGAATTGGAGGCCTATGGTGATTTGGACCTGGATAGCAGGCTTGATTTCTGTCTCTGCATTGGTCCTGAAGCTGGGGAGCTTCTTTTTTGTGATGCTGATTCAGATCCGTGAGGGCCTCTTCCTCTGCAATGAGATCTTCAGAAGCCAAAATATCAAATTTGTTGTTCTCTCGCACACCTTGCCCTGGTTTAATAGGCCCCTGCCTCTGAGTACCAGCAATAGTTGAGACAATAGAGCCTGTTGCTGCAGTAGTTTCTAAGAAAGAGCTAGCAGATTCATTCTTATTACCACTAGAATTGACCTGAGTTGGGATTTCTTGAGAGGAGGAAAGATGCTGAAATGGTTGTTGTTCTTTATTGTCACAAAATTCCTCGTTAATACCAGAACCATCTTCTAAGCGGACATCCAATCTAACTGGACTTTGTAACATCTCCTCCCTGCCAAGACTAGGATTATTCTCTTCAGCGCTAGTGTCGATAACTATCTTCCCTTTATTCTTAATCATCCAAACCCCCTCCTCCATCTGCCCCTTGGAAGGAGTAGAAGGTCTAGATCCTATAGTTGTTTTCGTTTGTACATTGGGAATCCTAGCACAATCATGGCCAAATTTTTTACACTTAGCACATCGAAGAGGGGTCCATTGATATTCCACTTTGAGGTGAATTCTGTCCACTTCTCCACTGATTGGGTCCTCGGCTTCCAGCTCCAAGTGCTTCTGAATGTCTTGAGTCGCACTAATCTCAATACAAATTCTCGCATAGGAGATACGTCGGCAAGATGCAGTCAATTTATCAACATGGATAGGCTTCCCCAACGCACTGGCAATATGGCTCAGTCCCTCTGGTGTCCAGTACTCAAGCGGAATATTGAATATATGAACCCAAACAGGAATTGAGCGGGGGGCTTCCTTGGTTAACATAAGCCCAGTGTGCCATTGCTTAAGGAGGATGGGTTGGCCAGCAAAGTACCAGGGCCCCCCTTCAAGAATGAATTCACTTTCTTCCTTACTGTCAAAAGTGAAAAAGAAGTACCCCGAATCTGTTGCTATCATGTCCTGGAGCCCATGGTTAGACCACATTCTGGAGGAGCTATTCTTAACAAGGGAATAGGGAAGTTTCCTTCCTATGAAATAGCCCACCAACGTATTGGACCAGGCTCTGCTGCCTTCCACAGCAAGGTGCTTAGGCATACGCACTATACTGCCCACAGAGTCCTCCCTAGGTCTGATGTATCTAAGGTTGAAGGAAGGTTTGTCCTTTTGCTTTACCAAATCAGCCCAATTTTTGGTCATGAGAGTAGAACTAGGTCCGGACTTAGCTTTTCCTTCACCATTAATTGGGTTAGAATCTATAAAATTGCCATCGCCACTACTATTCAACATCTCATCTGAAGACTTCGTACCATTGTGAATGCATGAAGAAGCCTTCCGGATATTTGAGTGTGTGTTTTGATCTTCCAACTGTGGATTGACGTTATAGTCTCCAGTGGAGCCATGACTCTTATCTCTGTAGTCAATCATCTTGCTTTCCCTCACAATAGTAGCTGAACTAGATGTAACACGAGGGGACAAAGCGCCTGAAATTGCGGATCCCGTACTGCAGCCCACATGGGCGCCTTCACTTCTCTGCAGAGAACCAGGAAGGTCAACATGACCTTTTGGAACAGCACTAAGAGGAGCGTGCAACTCACCTCCTGGACCCACGTGGTGTATATTCAAACACATATCTTCATGTCCAACCAACTTAGCATTAACAACAGGGAACAACACGCCGGGTTTTAAGGAAGACTCAACACTACCCACGTTCTTGTCACCAGCTTTATGCTTGGTTGGGGAGATAGCAATATTACCGTTGCTCTCACAGGATGGAGCGTGAGCTTCACTTGCTAGAAACACCTTGGTAGTATCACTGCTAATAAATTTTGGATCAACAGCGGTGGTTTGCTCAACTTCTTGCAGAAATTTGCCAGGAACTTGACAATGGATGTTTACACTTGTACTACTAACTCCTTTACCCGCATCCTCATTGATTTTCCTCTGCACCAGATTTGAAGAGGAGCCAATTTTCATCATTTTAAGTTCATCCATTTCTGCATGTAATAAACGAATCTGGGCTTGAGCATCAAGGAGGGATTGTTCCAACCCAACCTTAGGTTCCTTCGGACATAGAAGAGGGCCTAGACCAGACCCAGTATCCTCAACTCCTATAGCAGATTCCTCCATCCTAACTACAACAAGTTCATCAGTGGTTGAAGCCTTGGATTTCCTTTTTAGTATTTCATTCGAATCTTGAAGATTTAGAAACTGAGATGATTTCTCAGCTCTCCTTTCCTCCTGTTCATCTGGACTGGCAGATTGCTCTTCCCATTCCTCTGGTAGCTCCAACTCATCCTCAGAAAGCTCATATTTAGTAACCTTTGAAAGATCAAAGATACCTGATTCTCCTAAACCATACACAATGGACTTAGCCGGATTTGTGATGATGAAGCCCTTACCATCTTCCTCTGATTTCCCCTTGTCTATCATAAGATTCTCAACTTGGGAAGTCTTGGTAGAACAAGAAGATTTTGCAGAACTAATTAACAAAGGAGGTTCAGCAACTCCCTTTGAATCTTGAGAACTATTCGAGGTGGGGTAGTTCCCATTCTCAGATTTAGCCACATTAAGGACATGAACCACCCCTTTAGGCTGGGTTTCACCAATGCTATGCCCATCTCTAAGTTGAACAGACCCATCACCTTTAAGCAAAAATTTGCTCACCAGTTCAGGAGTGAGAACAGATTGACTAATAGAATTCGTGTTCTTAGAGGAGCAATCTTCAAAAGCCCTCTTAACTGGAGAAACTTGGGGACATTGGTGCTTCAATAATGTTTTGGATGATGGAGAGCCATCTTTTCCATGACCAGCATTTTGAATTCTTTTCTTCTTGTTTGAACCCATATGAAATGAAGCAAATTAGAATTCTAGAGAGAAGGAAGACATTCTCTCTCTATATATTCTCAACTAACTTGCAATCCTTGAAGCACCAATGTCAGATACCATGGTTTGTGGGATACCAAATCTGTAAATTATATTTTCTAGGAATTTTACAACCATTGCTTGAGTCACAGTCTGCATAGGTTCTGCTTCTACACATTTAATAAAATAATCTGTGGCTAAAATAATGAATCCATGACCCTTCGAAGAAGGAGGACTGGTCTTTCCTATCACATCAATGGCCCAACCTCTAAAAGGCCAAGGTTTTACCACATATTGAAGATCAACAGTTGGTAAATGCTTCAGAGGACCATGCTTCTGACATTCTTGACATCTTTTGGCAAACTCAATACAGTCTTTCAAAATAGTTGGCCAATAAATGTTATGTCTTCTAAGCAACCATCTCATCTTAATTCCAGATTAATGAGCTCCATATAATCCCTCATGAATTTGAGCTATAGCTTCTAATCCTTCGAGATTATTTAAACATTCCAATAATAATCCATCACTCCCTCTTTTGAATAATTTTCCACTATATAAGATGTAATTGACAGATTTCAACCTTATACCTCGATCAGGTTTTTCATTGCATCCTGAGAGATAATCAATGATTGGCTTTCTCAAATCATCATGAACTTCTACATTTAAGATATCAACAGAAGATAATCTATCTACCAATACTGGAAGATAATCAATATTTTCATCATTTGTTTTAAATCCAGATGCCTTCTGAGCTACATCATTAGCTTCTTCATTAAAACTTCTAGGAACATGCAACAGGTTCACATTGTCGAATTTGGATAATAAATCCAATGTAGTTTCATAGTACACTTTTAATGCACTACTCATACATTTATATGTCCCATTCACATGATTTATGACCAACTTGGAATCTCCAAATATATTTACAAATGTAACTTTAAGATCCAACAAGGTTTCGAGACTCATGATTAAAGCTTCATACTCAACTTGATTGTTGGTACATTGATTCGAATCTAATTTATAGCCATATTTGGTTTTAATCTTTTCAGGTGATTCAATGACAAAACCAATAATGCCTGCAGTAAATTCAGTTTTTGAACCATCAAACCATAATTTCCATGGACTAATAGTTATTTGTCCAATTTCATAATTCCCCTCTGTTTCGAGGCAATTTGGATGATCAGCCAAAAAATCTACCAAGGCCTGACCTTTTACTGCCTTTTGTGGCACATAAAACAAACAGAATTCTGATAATGCCAAAATCCATTTACCAATTCGATTTCTCAGAATAGGTCAAGTCAACATATATTTAATTAAATCAAACTTAGCAATCACATAAACTTCAGTAGGAAGAAGATAATATCTTAATTTCATAACTGCAAAATACAAAGACAAACACAATTTTTCCATAAAGGAATATTTGCATTCAACAGAATTTAAAAACCTACTAAGGTAATACACAGCTTGCTCTTTCTTATCATCATTATCTTGGGCTAATAAAACCCCAATCGATGCTTCTGCTGCAGAGATATATAACTTCATAGGTCTATCTTTCCTTGGAGGCATTAACACTGGTGGCTTTACCAAATAACCCTTCAAGGCTTGAAAGGCAGTTTGATGTTTATCTTTCCACTTCAACTCTTCATAATCCTTTAATTTCAACAAAGGAAAAAAAATCAGAGTTTTTCCAGCAGTATTGGAAATAAACCTTCGAATAAAATTGACTTGTCCTAAGAATCTTTGTAATTCTTTTTTGGTCGAAGGGGGTTTACTTTGAATAATTTCTTGTGCCTTATTCTTATCCACTTGAATTCCCTTTTCATGTACCAAATATCCTAGAAAATTTCCAGTACAACTCCAAAGGCACATTTTAGTGGATTTAACTTGAGTTTGAAAAATCTCATTCTTTCGAATGTTGACTTCATGTGAATAAGATGATCATCGAATGTTTTGGATTTAACAATTATGTCATCTATATAACATTCTAAAAAGGTTCCAATCATGTCATGAAAAATAGCATTCATGGCTCTTTGATAAGTAGCCCCTGCATTCTTTAAACCAAAAGGCATTTGTACCCACTCGAAGGTACCTATACTACCGGGACACCTGAATGCAGTCTTATGAATGTCCTCCTCAGCAATACATATTTGATTATACCCTGAATGACCATCCATCATGGACAGTATAGTATTTCCAGCAGATCTATCAATTAATAAATCAACTATTGGCATAGGATATTCATCCTTAGGAGTGGCCAAATTAAGATTTCTGTAATCAATACAAACTCTTAATTTACCATTTTTCTTCATAACTGGAACAACATTCGAAAGCCATTCAACATACCTGGCAGTTCTAATGAATCCTGCCTTGAGCAATCTTTCAATTTCTTCTTTCATCTTCATAGTGACTTCTGGAGTCATCCTTCGAGGTTGTTGCTTTACCGGTTTGTAGCCAGTTTTGATAGGCAACCTATGTTCTACTAAACTCCTTTCGAGTCCTGGCAATTCATCATAATCCCAAGCAAAACAATCTCTAAATTCCTTTAACAACTCAACCAATTTATACTGGTCATCCTTTCCAAGTTTGGAACTTAAATAAATAACTCTCTTTTGTTGATCTGATCCTAAATTGATTTCTAATAAAGGGTCTTGTGACACCTCTTGTATTGAATTTTCTGGCCATATAGATAATTCTTCCTTGCCAATATCCTTTAACTCTTGTGAATCTTCCTCAAAGACATATTCTGACCATTTTATGGTCGAGTCTTTCTCAATTCTTGACTCTAAATTTGCCATCATTAGCTTGTGTAAGACCAGTCGAATGGTCTCTTCTATATCTCCTATTTTCATAGATGTATGAGTCATTAAATCATTTTATCATCACCCAATGGTTCCAAAGAACCAAATGGCATTTCAGCCAAAATGTCCCAATTTTCTTCTGGAGATTCATCTTCTGATTCTTTTTGTTCAATTGGCTTGACATTATCTTGGTACAATTGAGCTTCGACACAATTGGAACTTGTATGAAAAGGTTGAACATTAGCTTTTACTGTTTCCACTTCACAAGCAACAATTTCTGATGCATTGAAGAAGGAACACATTTATTAGCGTGAATCCAGTCTCTTCCTAATAAGGCGTGATAACTAGGATTAGCATCTACCACAAAGAAAGCAGTCTTGGATTTACTCGAATCTACTATGGTTTCAATTGGTATTACTCCTTTGGTGTTTTTCTTATCACCAGTAAATCCTGATATCATAATATGAGTCTGTATCAATTTTGCATTTTGTTTATTGATCTTTTTCAAAGTATTTTGAGGAATAATGTTAACAGCAGCACCATTATCAACCAGTATCTTGTTTAAAAGAACACCATTCAAACAAGCCTTTATGTATAATGGTTTAAGATGTTTAGTCATTTCTGTTGATAGTTCTTCGAATGAATAAACAAAATTACAATCACTAAAAACAAACTCAGGAAGATTTACCTCAGATATATCCTCAGTAGATACTTCCATTTCCATTTCTCCATCCATTTGTTGATCTTCTGTTGCCTCGAAGATTTTTGGTAACATGAATGTGGCAGTGTTAACTTCCATTTGTTCTGGAAATGTGCCAAATTGAATAAGCATGTTTTTTTTTTCGGAAAAGGGTAAATATATTCCAAAAAAAGGATGTACAAATGTACAAGGGGCATACCCCAGGATATAACAAGAAAGCGCAGCATGAGGACTTGTGGCATGGAGGCCACAAAATAGAAAAAGACAGGCTACAACGGGCGTACCCAAGGAAACTCCAAAAAGCACAGCATGAGGACTAGAGACACACAAAGTCTTTAACTAATTGACAAGAAAACAGAAAAACAATAAATAAAAAGGTCAAACCATCAATACAAACAGTGAAATTTACAAGCAACCACCCTCTCATGTCCAGTCTCTGGCAAAAACCTCAAGTTGGGGGTCTTGTTTCCATTTTATCCTAATTTGAATGTTGATTTGAGAAACCATATTTTTTTTTGGGAATTGGTGAATGAATAAAAGAAAAGCCAAACGGCACTATACAAAATACAAGGGGCATACCCCAGGATTTACAATAATCACAAAAGGCATCCAAATGATGCAACAGAGAAAGGGAAACTCCCAAGGTCAGCAACGAAAGAAAAAACCCTCCCTAGCAAAATATCAATGAACCATGAAAAGTATGAGGGGGAAAGACCAAAAACAAAAAAGCAGTAAAGTCCAGGGTCCCTTCTCAATGAACAAGCAAACTTCTCCAACGGGGCAAAACAAGATTAACATATAATTACATACTAAGTCCATCTAGCAATGTAAATAAGAAGATGTGGATCATTTCTCCACTGGATTTGGATTTGGATAGAGATTTGGAGGAAGATCTCTTGAAGGAGTCTTTCCTTTGTTGTAACTTTGGAGTTAAATGTTCGAGCGTTTCTTTCTCTCCAAATGCTATATACCACCAACCCAAGACACATTTTAGGAATGGTGTGTTGGGGAGTTTTCTTTGTCCAAGTCCTAGCTGCCCATTCCACATTAGCGCTCCAAGAGGAAACTTGGGGAGTAACCTCCAATCGTTGTAGAACTGCCTGCCAAATAAAAGAAGAAAATGAGCAACCAAAAAACAAATGATCATGGGTTTCCATACCTTGATGACATAGAACACATCCCAAAGTTCCAGGTGTGAAGTGGAAGATCCTGTCATGAGTAGATAAACGGTTAAGAATTGCCAACCAAGTAATGAAGCTATGCCTAGGTATACTTCCTGGAAACCAAATGAGCCGATGCCATGGGACCTTAGGGTAAACAACTCTAAGGTGTTCCCAAGTATGTGCAAGGTTAAATTTCCCATTAGGAGAGGGAGCCCATACTGCAGAATCAAGATTATCAGAAGGGGGGGGAAGCTCAGGCATGTGGTTCTGAATTTCCATGAGTTCTAATGTGTTAGTAAGCCGCCAATGCCATTCCCTATCCACTATGATGTCCTTAACTTTCGCGTTCAATGGTATTGCAGCGTCATAAGCAACTCTAGGACTAAATTTATCCAAGAGGGGTCCTAAAGGGTGCCAATTGTCATACCAAAGGAAAGTACCACACCCATTACCAATTTTGTGCTTCAATAAGGGCCTGACCTTTTCTCTAAGTTTAAGAAGTTTCCTCCAATACCAAGAACTCTGGGATGGGGCTTTAGCAGCCCAAAAGCTTTTATCTTTTAACAGATACATTTGAACCCAATCCACCCACAAAGATTTTTGTCCAGAAGAGAGGAGAGACCAGATATGTTTTAAATTCAGTATTTTATTGAGTTGGACAAGATTTTTCAACCCCAAGCCCCCTTCCTTTTTAGGCCTACAAACAAAATCCCATGCAACTTTGGCCCCATAAGCTTTCTCAATGCCACCAGACCAAAGAAACCTCCTCAATAACTTTTCAACCTCCTTTAAGATACCTTTGGGTAGGATAAACATACCAGACCAGTAGTTTTGAATTCCTGATAGAACAGATTGAATTAATTGAAGTCGACCAGCATAAGATAGGCTTTTAGAGGTCCAAGATGTTATTCTAGAGCTAATTTTATTAACAAGTTCTTGACAATCTACCTTTTTTAGTCTAGAAGTTATGAGAGGGACGCCTAGGTACTTAAGAGGGAGGCATCCAATAGGAAATTGGAATAAATGGCACATGGAATTAACAACATTATCATCGATGCCTGAAGTAAATAAACAACTCTTACTAACATTTGCAAGTAAACCTGTGAGATCATAAAATTGAGTAAGAGTGTTTTTCATAAGTTGGGCAGATTCTTTATCCCCATGAAACAATAAAAGTAGGTCATCAGCAAAGCAAAGGTGGGAAATACTCAACTTATCGCATTTCCAATGATATTTAAAGTGGGAAGAGGCAGTAATATTGTGTTTTAGCAATTGGCTCAAAGTGTCCATGACAAGAACAAAAAGGTAGGGAGATAGTGGGTCACCCTGTCTAAGTCCTTTAGCACCTTCAAAGTAGCTAAATGTGTCACCCTGTCTATTATGGAGCAGTTGTTCTTGTGTCATGGAAGAACCTTTAAATGTCCTCTTATTTCTTTCCCTCCATAAGCCGTAGATAGCTACACCAAGGCAAATCATAGGGATAGCCTGTTGAATTTTCTTGCCCTTCCAGTTTTGTGCCATCCATTGAACAGTTGTATTCCAATTTGTCCTATTCCAAGTAAGTTGACATCTCTGCATTAAATCCTGCCAAATGGGAGAAGAGTAGGCACATTCAAAAAATAAATGGTTATGAGTTTCCATATGACAGTTACAAAAAACACAAGCAAGGGGCCCCTGGGTATAGGCATAAATCCTATCATGGGTAGCGAGTCTATTCTGTACAGCAATCCAAAGGATAAAGTTCTGTCTAGGTGTACACCCTGAGTACCAAACAATTTTGTGCCCATGTGCCACAGGGGCCACCTCTCTAAAGTGGTCCCAGACATGAGAAAAAATAAATCCTCCAGAAGGAGAAGTGGTCCATGAGATACTATCTAACATTCCTAAAGGTTTATACAGATTAGATAATAAACATCTAACTTCATTTAGGCCAATGGAGTTAGATGATGGCCAGTTCCAATCATTATTTCTAATAATTGTTGCCACTTTAGCTCGGGGATCAATGGCAGCATCATAAGCAATCCTAGGTGTATATTTCTCAAACAAAGGACCAATGGGAAGCCAATTATCAAACCAGAGCGACGTATGTTTACCATCACCAATCTTATGAATCAGGATGGGTCTCACGAAATCCCTCAGCTTTAATAATTTTCTCCAATACCAAGAGCATTGGCTTGGAGCTTTGATTTCCCAAAAACTTTTACATTTAATCATATACATGTGCACCCATTCTTTCCACAATGACTTATTTTTAGGGTCAAGAATATTACCAATGTGCTTTAAGTTCAAGAGAGTATTAGTGAGGAAAATATCTTTAAACCCCAAACCACCTTCCTTTTTGGGTTTGCAAACCTTATCCCAAGCTATTTTCGCCCCATGCCTCTTCTCAATGGTCCCAGACCAAAGAAATCTTCGTAGAGCTTGGTCCACCTGTTTTAGAACTCCTTTGGGGAGGATGAACATCCCTGACCAATATTGCTGGATACCAGATAACACGGATTGTATAAGCTGAGCCCTTCCTGCAAAGGATAATAATTTAGATTTCCAAGAGGTAATTCTAGAGCATATTTTGTTGACCAACTCATTGCAATGGCATTTTTTCAATTTGGTTGTAATCAGAGGGACCCCAAGATATCTCATAGGAAGGGATCCGATGGTAAATTGGAGTTCCCTCAAAATATCAGTAACCAACTGGTCATCAATCCCAGAAAAGAAAACACAACTTTTAGCATTGTTAGCTTGAAGACCTGAAAAATCATAGAATTGATTAAGAGTTTTTCGAACCAATTTAGCAGATTCAATATCACCATTCAAGAAAATAATAAGATCGTCAGCAAAGCACAGGTGAGAAATTTTAATTTTCTCGCATTTCCAATGATAGGTGAATTGACTATTCTGAATATTGTGGTGGAGAAGTTGGCTAAGAGCCTCCATAATAAGAACAAAAAGATAAGGGGAAATAGGGTCACCTTGTCTCAACCCTCTAGCACCATCAAAATAACCCACAGACTCCCCATTGAAGTTAATGGAATATCTAGGGGAAGTAACACAAGTAATGATCCATTTTTTTAGATTAGGAGGAACACCAATGGTATCAAGAAGGTCAAACAAAAAGTTCCAACTAACACTATCATATGCTTTCATTAGATCAACTTTGGCAGCAATTCTAGGTTTGCCCCCAACTTTGTGATAGTCTCTAAGAAGATCTTGGGCAAGTAAGACGATATCACTAATTTTCCTACCCTTAACGAAAGCAGATTGTGATTGGTCAATGATGGTAGGGAGAATATTTTGGAGTCTATTTGCAATAATTTTAGAGATACATTTATAAATAGTATTACAGCAAGATATGGGTCTAAAATCCCCCATTTTGGAAGGATTAGGTACTTTGGGGATCAGAGCTATAATAGTAGTGTTGGACTCTCTAAGCATTTCTCCCGAAATAAAAAATTCTTGAATAGCTTTCATAACATTAGCTCCAACAGTTGACCAAGACTGTTTAAAGAAAAAGGCATTAAAACCATCAGGGCCAGGAGCTTTGTTGTCATGCAAACTAAACATTATGTTCTTAATCTCATCTAAGTTAGGAATTCTATCAAGATCTTCCAAAAGATTTTCTGGAATTCTTTTATAGATGATCTCTCTCAGGGCATCAATCCCAGGATACCGGTTATTTGCAGGAGTGCCAAGTAAATCTTTAAAGTGTCTAACTGCTTCTAATTTAGCTTCCTCAATGTTGCGAGTAAAGGAGCCATCAGGCTTTTCAAGTTTGAAAATCCTTTTAAAATTTCTCCTACTTTTAATATGTTGGAAAAAGTATCTAGAGTTTTTGTCTCCAGCTTTTAACCATTGCACTCTAGATTTCTGCAAAAGGGTTTCTTCCTCAATCCAAATTGATTTAAAAAAATCAGCCCTACATTGTTTTTGTTTGGAAATAAGGGAAGGGCAAGTGGGCTTCTTAAGCAGTTCAGATTGGACTACTTTAAGATCAGCCTTGGCTTTATCAGCCAACAATTTCTCTTTCCCAATAAAACTCTTGCTAAGGTTTTTCAAAGCTTGCTTAACCATTCTAAGTTTGTGACACACTTGATACTGAGCTGTGCCATTCACAGAAGTATCCCAAGCATTGGTAACAGTAGAAGGGTAAGGATCAAGTTTAGTCCAAAAATTAAAAAATTTAAAAGACCTTCCCTTCCTTCTAACTATATTATCAAGATAGAGAACAAGGGGGGAGTGGTCAGAAACACTAGGTTCTTGGAAGTGTCCATAAGAGTCCGGAAAATTGTCCAACCAGGTCTGATTCACCAGAGCTCTATCCAATTTCCTTTGTGTATAATCAGGTCTCCCATATCTTCTGTTACTCCAGGTAAAGAATTCACCCAAGTATCTTAAATCGATCAAACAAAGGGCATTAATTATATTACTAAAATCAATTATATCAGAGTTAATTCCAAAATTGGGTTCAGATACCTCGTTGGTGTTTAACACCACATTAAAATCACCAAGTACAACATGATTAATATTAGGATTAAAATAGGATATAAGTTCAGCCCATAAGGATTTTCTTTCTTGGCCTGTGTTAAAACCATAGACGAAAGATGCCTCAAACTGAGAGCTGTGGTCAACATTCTCAATGAGAACGTGAATAAGTTGGCAACCTATTAAGAATTCCCTGCCACACATAAGAAGTATATAAGCAATTAAAGAATAAATGGTCATGAGATTCCAAAGCTTTACTCTGCCCCCACTTGGGATGATCTTGTGGCCTGGGCAGCGAACAAGTGGAAAGGGAAGACTCCAAGGCAGGTTGTTCCTAAAATGTGCATTGGTTTGGTTGTGTATAGCATTTGGTAAGAAAGGAATGCTCGGAGTTTCAAACTAGAAGTGAAGCCTAAGGAAAGAATGTTACAAGACATTTGTCTCCAGATTTCCTTACAGATTCAAACAACATGGAAGTACGATCCCAACTCCCTCAGTACATTGAAAGATGGGCCATTACATAATTAGGGCTCTTTGCTTTGGTCCTCATGCTTGACATGCTTGACTTGGTCTTAATGCATCTTGAGCTTTGATTGTTTTGTGAGTTCTGTAAGTTTGCGTAAGTTAGTAAGTAAGTTTGTTAGCTTGCTTAGTGCAGTTGGTTTTAGGAAGGGTGGCTCTCTGGGTTTTGGCTTTTGTTTGTTGCCCTTCATGTGTTGCATTGTCTGGATGCATTTTTTCTTTTGTGCTGATTGTATATCCTGGGGAATGCCCCTTGTACTTTTGTACAGTTCTGTTTGGCTTTCTTTTCGTTAAATTAACCTTTTTCCGAAAAAAAACGTGAATAAGTTGGGGAGAAATGTGCAAGACAGACAGGTTGATCTTGTCAGGGTTCCATCCCACCCAAATCCTCCCAGCTAATTCTGAATTACTGTTTGAGACATAGTTCCAATGTTTAAAAAATTTTTGTTTGATTTTATCCTCATTTGTGAGTTTGACTTTAGTTTCAACAAGGCCAAGCACATCAATACTATTTGCACTAATAAATTTAACAGCCTCGGATTCTTTATAGGGTTGGTTGAGACCCCTAATGTTCCAACAGCTTATAATCATTAAAAACGATGATGGGAGTGTTTCCTCCTACCTGACGAACCAGAGTGCTTATTCCTCTTATTGTGAGATTTACCAGAGCTTTGAGGATGGGGATTAGGAGTTGAGAAAGTTGAGCTCCTTTTCCCACTGATGTGCTGTCCCTCGTCATCTGTTTGTGAGTCCTGGCTATCATGTCCATCAGGTATGTTTGGATCATGGGCATTGGGAGCTTGTCCTGTTGGAAAGTTAGTCACAGTAGTAATAGATTCCAAAATGTTAAGAGGAGGACCTGTGGAATTTGACTCAGAACTCTTGGGACTAGAAAGAAGAGGATCAGCAATCCCAATAGCTGAAGATTTTTGAGCACTGGGACAAGTAATATCTGCATCTGTACTGCACACAAGTGGTTCCTGCATGATCAAGTTAGTAATAGTTTCAACTGGAGGCTCCGTATCAGCAGGTCCATCCAAGGCGGCAAACAAATTTGTATGAGTAACTGCTGTTTCTTTATCCTTAACTTCAGAACTTGAGGAGGCATGCATATAACAATCTTCAGGATTATGAGGGATTGAGCATGTTTCAGCAGCATGAATTATTTTCCCCTTACCTTTAACTTTCCAATCAGTATCCTTATCAGAAGGTTGAAGAAGAATAGCCTTTGAGTTTTGAGCCTTAAGTCTAAGCAGTCATGCCCAAACCTTTTGCATTTAGCACATCGAATAGGAGTCCACTGATATTCAACTTTGAGGAAAATTTGTTCCTTGTCGCCACTGATTGGGTCAGCATATTCCACAATAATTTCCTTTAGAAGCTCATCCCTAGCATTTAACTCAATGCATATACGTGCATAAGAAATCCTCCTACATCCAGCTGTTTCTCTAGCAACATGCAAAGGTCTCCCTATAGCACTTGCAATATGACTAAGCCCAAGTGGATTCCAATATTCAAGTGGGATGTTATAGATGTGTACCCACACTGGGATAGTAGAAATGGATTCCCTAGAGAGAGTAAGGCCAGCATGCCAACTACGTAGGATAATTGACTGGCCAGCAACATGCCAGGGACCTCCTTCAAGGATAGATAAGCATTCATCCTCACTATTGAACTTAAAGAAAAAAAATCCTGAATCTGTGGCAATCATATCATTGAGGCCCATTTTGCTCCAGAGCCTAGAGGTAGCATTCTTGACCAGTGTATAAGGAAGCTTATTTCCAATAAAATATCCCACAAGAGTGTTCTTCCACCTTTGGCTGCCTTCCTCAATAATATCTTGGGGCATATGAACAACCTTACGATCCTCTTCAACTTTAGGCTTAAAATAAGTGAGGTTAAAACCAGAAGAAGCCTTTTTAGTAACCAGAGAAGCCCATGATTGTTTACCAGATGAAACTGCTAAATTTTTTGTAGCTTGTAAAGGTGAACCCATAGACTCATTGGTCAAGGGAGAGTTACCGCCAGCTGGTTCAGATTGCACATTAACCAAACTGGGTATAGGTTCAATTACCTTAGAGGAAACTAACGAAGCCCACGACTTGGTTGTAGCCGAGCCGTTAACAAGATTAGTTGGAGCCGGGATTGAAAATGGAGTCAAGCCACCAATGGGCCCCACAGCATTGAAAGAATCCTCAGAACCTGAATGATCAAGGTTAGCGTGTGAAAGGGTAGATTCCACACGTTGCTTGGAATGAGCTGCATTAGCCATCTCATTGCCGGGAAATCCAGGGTAGTTGGTGGCACCCATGTGCGCACCATTTGGACCAAGAGAGGTATAAGTAATATTATAATCAAGGGCACTCTTACCATTATCCACTGATCCAGCGTGTACATTAGCCTCAGGGGGGATGATCCAACAAGGCGCCGGGTTTTGCGGAAAGGCCCATGTGCCTGTCAGTGTCAGCTGCGTGTAAAGGAGTAGCAGGGATGAGCTTTTGACCGTTGGGCCTCGCATGTGCCACAAACACCTCGGGAGGAGGGTTGGGCACATTTTGTGGATCACGAGTAGGATAACATTTAGCTTTCTAAATGAACTATCCTTCATTGAGGGAGCCTGCGCAATTGTTGGATTAACAGTGACTGGGAGGGGGGCACCAGGGCAAATGTCAAAAGGCTTAAGCTGGGTCTCCCTCCAATTTGTACCTCCTCTAGAGTTCCCCCTACCTCCCTTACTATCATAAGACCGAAAAGGGGTCCTACCAGCAAGATAAGCACCCCCACGGGAGGGACCATGAGTAGAAGGAGAAACAAAACGTTCATTCTGACTTTCACTCATCTCAGCCAGTAGGTGCCGAAGCTGACTGTTCTCATCCACCAATTTTGAATTAATTCTTAAAGAGGCTTCATAACCCACCTTGAGAGGGTGATCCAAAGGCAGACCTTCCTCATCTTCTTCAATATCTGAGCAAAGTTCATTGTAAACATTAACCTTAACAAATGTTCCCTCAGCAGCAGCAATAGATTCAACCCCCTTCAAAGCACTATCAGTAGCAATGAAGGCGTTTGAATCTGGATTAGCAGTAGGCAACTCCATAAGTAGCTTTGCACTCGATTGTGATATCAGGTCCTCTTTGACACTGGATGTAGATGAGGTAGCAAGTTCTAATGTAGTGACATTCAAGTTTGAAATGGCATTCAAAACCTTAGGATCTTCATTGCCCAGTGGTAGCTGAGCATTAACTTCAGAAGATGGAAACAAACCCTCTGTGACATTGGATGTAGGAATAGCAGGAGGGTCTTGAACTAAAGTCTTCATGGTTGAAACATCAAAAACAGATTTAGAATCTTCACCACAATTAGGTTCCAGAGCATTAACATCAAAAGTTGAAAGAGAGCTTGCATTTAAGGCAAAGGAGGAAGATGGATTTGAAGTATTAAGAATTCGAATGGCCTTGTGCCTTTCCATAGGAATGAAAAGATTAGATTTCTAGAGAGAAGGAGGACATTCTCTCTCTAGAAAGTACTGAATAAGCATGTTCTCTTCCTTAATCACTTCATTTTCAGGTTTTATTTCAACATTTCCCAAAACTTGGGATTCTACCACTGTCATTGCTTCATTCCCATCATCAATACTCATTGCCTTTTCCAATTCAAATACTTTGGCTTTAATGATACTTTCCTCAGACATAGTATCAGTATCTCCTTTGGTATTTCGATCAAACCTGGGATTAGGCTTTGAAACTTCACTAGAGTCTCTTTTGACTTCATTTCCTAACTCTTGACTTCGAGCTTGCATATTAGAAAATTCTTTCCACATGGTGAACTTCCTCTGCAATCTCCTTTGTTGAGTTTTGTTTATCATAGAGACCATATTCTGGTTCTTTCCCTTGGGATGTTGAAGTACATGCCATGTATTCTTTTCAACCTGAGGAGGTTTAATCATCCTATTTTTATTTTGAGGGC
The DNA here is from genome assembly GCA_033977485.1 of Hydrangea macrophylla. NCBI lineage: Eukaryota > Viridiplantae > Streptophyta > Magnoliopsida > Cornales > Hydrangeaceae > Hydrangea > Hydrangea macrophylla. The sequence continues at coordinate 33,558,503 of CM066985.1, read as the reverse complement.
CTTGTTGTTCCATCATATTTTTTATCCTGTCATCTTGCAGAACAAACCAATTTGGCACTCCTGATACCAATATAGGTTCATATGATTGTGATGTCTCACCAACTTCTGATGACTCTTTTAATGCCTCCATGTCTATTTCAGCCTGCACCACATGTGCTGGTACCAATTTTGATGGTATGAATTGAGTTTGCCTTTCTCTCTGTCCCCCATATTGTTTCTTTGGTATATGAGAGAATCCTGGCCTCACATATTGCATGTTCCTTGATGGTCGAACATAATTATCAACATGGAAATTTCTTGAAAAATTGGCTTTAAAAGGAGCCACTGGTCTTGAGGCATACCTTGCTGTCATAGGTCCAGTATATATTGAGGCTTGATAGATTGGTCCTCTAAACTGCCCTCTCCTTACATTCATGATTGGTTGGACAGGAGGTCCATAAGGAGTGCTCACTTTCTTTTGTTCGAACAAAGGTTGTTTGTTCTTCCTGCCTGCTTTGACTCCAACCCTTTCATCATAGATTTCAGCATATCTTTTCCCACAACCAATGCATAAATTCTTTGCATATTCATGGTTGAAAACTGATAACTCAGGGTTTTTCCTTGTTATTTCTTCTAGTCTCTTCATCTGGTCCTGACTTTGCATTTTCTCTTTCTTTGACCAAAGCCTCGAAAGAAATATTATGGACATTGATTGACACCTCTTGAACTGCTGGGAATGGATCTTCATCAATCCCCATTTGTTTTTCAGGAAATTTCAATTTCCCTTTCTTGATCAGATCTTGAATCCTGTCTCGAAAAATAGTACAATTATTAGTTGAATGGGTCCAAGAACTATGCCATTTGCAGTATTTCTTACCTTTCAATTCATCATTAGAAGGCAATTTTGTCTCATCAGATAGTTTAATAATTTTCCCTTCTAATAGATGATAAAAAATTTCATCCAACTTATAAACATCGAATGAATATTTTTTAAACGATCCTTTAGATTTATAAACTTCAGCAGAAACATTTTTCTTCACAAGACTCTTACATGTGAAAGGTTCTTTTCCTATTATTTCTGCAGCATCTATCTCATAGAAGCTCCCACCTCTCTCTAGAATTTGGCTAAAATTTGGTGCCTTCAGCATCTCCCTCTCTCTCTCTCTCTCTCTCTCTCTCTTTCTTTCTCTCTCTTTTCTTTATGTTGAATGGGGTCTAATAAGAAGAAACGTAATCAAGGAGATGGTAACAGCACTGTTAGTAAATCCCAGACTGCTGAGTCCTCTAAGCCTAAGGAAAATCAGGCTATTCCTTTTAGCTCTGGAAATTCAAATTTGGTTACTCATTCTGTTATTCCTGCTGATTTGGCTAGTAAATATATCTTCAAAGGGGATGGTTCTGTTCAACTCAGAGATGGGTCTTCAACATTTGATTCTCAATGTGGTGGTATGGTACATGTGCTTAATGTTGCTAAAACAAACTCTTCTGATGATTCCAAAGAGCCTTTTAGGTCTTTCTGCTCTACAAAGACTACTCAGGATGAGAGTCTTATGAAAACCAAAGGGGAATTAGAGGAAGATGGTAAGGGCTTCATCATCACAAATCCGGCCAAAACCATAGTGTATGGTGTTGGAGATTTAGGCATTACTGATCTTTCACAAGACTCTAAGCTTGAGCTTTCTAATGATGAGGTTGAGCTACCAGAGGAATGGGAAGAGCTATCTACCAGCACAGAAGAACAGGAGAATTTGAGTGCTGAGAAGTCTTCTCTATTTCTTAAACTCCAGGATTCAAATGAAATAATAAAAAGGAAATCTAAGGCTACAACCAATGGTGAAATTGCTGTTAGTAGAAAGGAGGAATCTATTACTAGAGTTGAGGATGCTGGGATTGATCTAGGCCTGGTTATATCTCCGAAAGATTCGAAGTTTGGGCTGGAACAATCCCTCCTTGATGCTCAAGTCCAGATTCGAGCATTACAAGCAGAGATGGATGAACTCAAACAGTTTAAAATTGCCCCCTCTTCAAATCAGGTGCTGAGCAAAATTAAAGAGGGAGAGGGTCTTGGAGTTAATAGTACACATTTTGATCCAAGTAATTTAGCAGTCACAGGTACCAAGATGTTGGTGGCAAGTTCTCCTCACGCGCTTGTGCATATGCAGCAGATTGAGGCTCCTACCAACGGTCATATTGGGACAGCTTTAGTTGGTACTTCAAATGTTGATGGTCACATGGGCAGACCAGCTTTTGCCGAGAAACCCGGCGCCTTGTCTTTTGAGTGTCCAACACGCGAGATGTCTGCCTCTTCACGTGATGCTAACAGTTATGGGCCCCGTCTTGTGCAGGGTGCACATGATAATGCTGCTTTATCTACCGGACATTTGCCTAAACCAAGTGCTATTAACAAAAATCTCGCAGACACCCATGCCACTAAATCTCTTTCTACCAATAGTTTACCTACAGTGCAAAATGTGCCTATTTGTAATGCGCCGTTGAAGGGCCTTTCCTTGCCCGAAAGTTCTGCCCATCCGAATGAACCCACTAGCAAACAGGTTGACACTAACCAAGCTAAATCTTGGGCATCTCTGGTGACTCAACAGAAATCTATGGGTTTCAAGTTGAACTATATCAAGCCTCAAGAAGGAGGTAAAAGAAACCGTCTGAATATCCCTAAAGAAGTCTTCATTGAAGGAAGCCATGTTTGGCAGAATACCCTGGTGGGTTATTTCATTGGGAAGAAAATCCCATTTTCATATGTTAAAAATGCTACCAATAGACTTTGGGGGAAGAATGGAATGAATGATATGGTGGCTACAGATTCAGGCTTTTATTTTTTTAAATTTAATACCGAAGCGGAATGTCTGGCTATCCTGGAAGATGGCCCATGGCATGTTAATGGTCAACCTATCATATTGAGAAAGTGGCAATCAGGGCTCACTCTCTCCAGAGAGTCCATTTCCACAATCCCAGTGTGGGTACACATCTATAATATCCCCTTGGAACTATGGAATCCTCTTGGATTAAGCCATATAGCTAGTGCTATTGGAAAGCCCCTGCATGTTGCCAAGGTTACTGCTGAAGGAAGGAGAATCTCATATGCCAGAATATGTGTTGAATTGAATGCCAAACTTGAGTTACTTAAAGAATTGGTAATAGACTTTGAGGATCCTGTTACTGGAGAATTGGAGCCTATTTACCTCCCAGTTGAGTACCAGTGGACGCCTATTCGATGTGCTAAGTGTCTGAGATTCGGACATGATTGTGCAAAACTTCCTAAAGGAAAACCCCCTGTCCAACAGGACCCTCCTATTACTCAAACTAATCCTGAAGGTAGTTGGAAGACCAAGGACAAAGGGAAACTTATTCAAGGGGACTCCAACAATTTTTCTTCTCCAAATGTTGAGAGTACCTTTGGTGCTTCTTGTGAGACAAAACATGCTCCCCGAGGTACTACTTCCCAAGGCACTGTGACTTTAAATCTGAATTGCAACAAGTTCTCTGCCTTAGCCACTGATACTACTACAGATGAGGACCTCAGTAGCTTTCCAGATTCTCTGGAGGCAGGGATTAAATCTCAGCTCCAAATTCCCACCAGAAGTGAATCCAATGAGGTTCATATCCAGCCTATTGAAAAGGTTTCCAGTGATCTTTCTGTGGTTGAATTATCCCAATTACCACCTCAACAGTCATATCCAAAGGAGGGTTCTCACTAAAGACCCGGATTTGCAACTCTGGATGGATCCGTTTGTTTGGACCATGGTACTCTTGGGATAGACAGAACTACATCTGCAGTTAATACCCAAATAAGTATGGATCCTGATATAGAGGAGGGCCAGATTATTGAACTATTAGCTGAAGCAGGGACCTCACAAGACAAGGATATGGAAGGTGGTGCCCCTAAGCAAATGACTCAGAAGGAGGGGATTTCTGTGGATTCCCTGCCAGCTACTCTCTCACCCCATTCTAGGGGTTCAGGTACACAAAATAAGAATAAGAACATCCTATCTAGTTCTTCAGGTACGAGGAGGCAACCCCACCGTCGGTCTTAATGATTATTAGCTGTTGGAATATAAGGGGTCTCAACCAACCCTCTAAACAATCTGAGGTTGCGAAGTTTATTTTCGATAACAATATTGATGTTCTTGGCCTTATTGAGACTAAAGTTAGGCAAATTAATGAAACTAATGTGAAATTCAATATTTTCAAAAATTGGAATTTTGTCACTAATAGCACCCCAAACTCAGTTGGGAGAATCTGGGTTGGTTGGAACCCTGATAAAATTAACTTGTGCGTCCTTAGAGCTTCTCCCCAACTCATCCATGTTAGTATTGAAACTGATGATCAGAGTATCTCTTTTGAGGCTTCTTTTGTTTATGGTTTCAATACTAGTCCGGAAAGATTGAGCCTATGGACTGAGATGCTTACCATCTCTACTAATGCTCTTAATACTAACCAAATTTTTCTTGGTGATTTTAATGTTGTGCTCCATCCTTCTGAAATCTATGAAACCAACCATGGTTTAAATTCAGAAATTGTTGACTTCAAAACTGCTGTGAATAATATGTGCTTAACTGATCTACGTTATATTGGTGAGTTCTTTACTTGGAGTAATAGGAGATATGGCAGGCCTGATTACACCCAAAGAAAGCTTGATAGAGCGTTAGTCAACCAAAATTGGATGGACAACTTTTCTGATTCTTTTGTCCACTTCCAGGAATCAGGTATATCTGACCACTCTCCTATGGTTGCCTATATTGATAAAATTGTTAGGAGGAAGGTCGTATGTTTAAATTTTATAATTTTTGGACTCAACTTGACAATTATTCCGAGGTTGTCTCTAATGCCTGGAACCCCAATGTGAATGGGACTGGTTAAAACATGATTTTAAACGTTTCAGTAAGAACATGGTTGGCAAAGAGAAAATTAATATTGACCTGGCCAGGTCTGAATTGAAAAGTGTTCAATCAGACCTCCTCCTTAGGCCCCAGGATCCTTCTCTTATTTCTAAACAGGAAATTTGCATGCATAACTTTTTGGATTCTATTTGGATCGAAGAGGAAACTCTTAAACAAAAGTCTAGACTACAATGGCTTGAGGTGGGGGACAAAAACTCTAGATATTTCTTTCAACACATCAAATCTAGACGTAATAGGAAGAGAATTTGTAAACTGGAAAAGCCTGATGGTAGTTTTACTACTAATATGGATGAATCTAAAAATGAAGCTGTTAGGTATTTTCAGAGTTTACTTGGTACACGCGCTAAAAACCATTACCCAGGGAGTGAGGTTTTAAGGAGATTTATACATAAAAAAGTCCCTGAGGAGTTTTTGATTGATCTTGATAGAATTCCATCTTTGGAGGAGATCAAAACCACTTTCTTTCAGATGAATGATAATAAGGCTCCTGGCCCTGATGGGTTTAATGCCAAATTTTTCAAAACTTCTTGGCCTACCGTTGGTCCTTCCATAACTGCCTCTATCATTGAATTCTTCCAAACTGGTAATATGTTTAGGGAGTCTAACTCTACTCTTATAGCTCTGATACCCAAAGTCCCTAATCCGTCTAAGATGGGGGACTTTAGACCTATCTCCTGTTGTAATACTGTTTATAAATGCATATCTAAAATCATTGCGAACAGACTCCAAGTTATCCTCCCATCCATTATTGACCAAGCTCAGTCTGCTTTTGTCAAGGGTAGGAAAATTAGTGATAATGTTTTACTTGCTCAAGACCTGTTGAGGGACTACCATAAGGAGGGAGGTAAACCTAGAGCTGTTGCTAAGGTTGACCTCATGAAGGCTTATGATAGTGTTAGTTGGATTTTTTTGTTTGATTTACTTGATATTCTTGGTCTTCCTTCTAATTTGAAAAAATGGATTAAAGCTTGTATAACTACCCCTAGATACTCTATCAATTTCAATGGAGAATCTGTGGGTTATTTTGATGGTGCCAAGGGTATTAGGCAGGGAGACCCCATATCCCCTTACCTCTTTGTTATTATTATGGATGCGTTAAGCCAACTTCTTCAATATAACATTCATAATAGTAGATTTACCTACCATGTTAAGTGTGATAAGTTGAAAATTTCCCATCTTCGCTTTGCTGATGACCTGCTTATCTTATTAAATGGTGATGTTGAGTCCGCCACTGTTATTCGGAAAACCCTTGATCAATTTTATGATTTATCTGGGCTCCAAGCCAATAATTCTAAAAGCTGTGTTTTCTTCTCTGGAATTGAGGATAATGTGGTTACTAATATGTTGTTGGTGCTCCAATTTACCAAAGGTTCACTGCCTTTACGATATCTTGGTGTTCCCTTAATCACTACTAAACTTAAGAAACAACATTGTGAGGATCTTATCACTAAAATCTGTTCTAGAGTGGATTCTTGGAAGTCTAGATTTCTTTCTTACGCTGGTAGGGCTCAACTCATTCAATCTGTTTTGACAGGTATCCAAAATTATTGGTCTGGTATGTTCATCCTTCCTAAATGTGTTCTTAAACAGGTGGATCAAGCTCTTATGAGGTTTCTTTGGAATGGTAACACTGAGAAAGGAACTGGAGCTAAGATTGCTTGGAATAATGTGTGTAGACCTAAAAAGGAGGGAGGCCTTGGTTTCAAGAATATTTTTTTAACTAATAGTATATTGAATCTTAAACATATTGGGTGTTTACTGGATCTTAGTAATAAATCCTTGTGGAAAGATTGGGTTCATATGTATATGATTAAACGTAGAAGCTTTTGGGATATTAGGGCCCCTGGCATCTGCTCTTGGTATTGGAGAAAGTTGTTGAAACTTAGGGAGGTTGTTAGACCCTTACTGACTCATAGAATTGGTAATGGAGAACAGACCTCTCTTTGGTTTGACAACTGGCTCCCCATTGGCCCTATTTTTGAGAAATACACTAGAAGAGTTGCTTATGATGTGGCCATTGATGTCTATGCTAAAGTGGCTACCATTATTAGCAGTAGTAATGATTGGAGTTGGCCTGCTGCTAACTCCATTGAAATTAATGAGATAAGAGTTATCCTTTCCAATATGTATAAGCCCTCAAACTCCCCTGATAGAATTGCATGGACTACTACTGTGAATGGGGTTTTTAATTTTACTAGTGTTTGGAATCAACTGAGAGAAACTAACCCTCTGGTTCCTTGGTATAATATTGTTTGGTTTTCAGGTTGTAGCCCCAGACAGTCTGTTGTTCTTTGGTTGGCTGTGCAAAATAGACTCTCGACTCATGACAGGATTTCCCACTTCACCCCTGGGACTCTTGCTTGCGTTCTTTGCCATTGTCATTTGGAAACTCATACTCACCTGTTTTTTGAGTGTCCTTATTCCTGCTTTGTTTGGCAGGATCTGATGCTTAGGAGTGGTCTGGTCTGGAATGGCACTCAGTGGGATACATCTGTTTTGTGGATGGCTCATCAATGGAGAGGGCAGACTCTTCACAAAGCTATACCTAAGATTTGCCTTGGAGTTGCTGTTTATGGCCTGTGGCGTGAGAGGAACTCTAGGTCTTTCAAAAATATTTTCAATCCTAAAGAGTTCCTTCTGAAGACCCTCGTCTCACAAGTCAACGCCCAGATTAGGATTAGATGGAAGCGACATTCCCAAATCAATGTTATTCTTAGTCGCTGGAATTAATGGTGTTTTGCCATTTGTTCTTTTCTGTTTGTTTGTTTTGGCTTGAGTTGGGTTTTGACTGCCATTGTTTGAGTTTTGATTTGGCTGTTTAGTCAATCTTTTGTGTTTTTTTTTTGTAGTGGTTCCCTTTGCCACTAGTCCTCATGCTTGCGCTCATTGTATATCCTGGGGTATGCCCCTTGTACTTTGTACAGCTCTTTTTTGGATCTATTTACCATTTTTCCGAAAAAAAAAAAAAAGCATCTATCTCATAATTAGGATCTTTATAATATGTTTTTATTGAAGAAGCATTTCTTTCACTTTCTTCTTCCAACAAGGCTTCATATCTAGAGACTCGAGCAGTCAATTCAACAAGATCTCTAAACTCTAAAGCATCAAATTTCTTTCTTAGTCTAAATTCGAGGCCATTCTGAGCCAACTTAACAAATTCAGGTTCAGGCAGAATGATTTTACACTTTGTTCTAGCCCTTTTGAACCTATTTATGAATTGAGTAGCCTTCTCATCAGGCTTTTGACATAGTCTGGCTAAGTCAGCCATTGATACTTCTGGTTTTGTTTGGTAAAACTGAGTATGGAAAGATTCTTCCATTTGTGCCCAATTATAGATTGAATTAGGGGCTAAATTAGTAAACCAAGCGAATGCAGTATCTGTTAATGAACTAGGAAACAAACGAAGCCTAAGATATTCATTATTTCCTGCATCAGCACACTGACTGATGAATTTTGCTACATGTTCAACTGTGGGTTGGCTTCCATCTCCTGTAAACATGGCAAAAATGTTTTTTCCGAAAAAAAAAACATGGCAAAAATGGGGATTTTAAATCCCCTGGGGAATTCGATCCTATCAACCCAGTCAGGATAAGGCTTCCTATAAACTGGAGTTTGTACCCCCCAAGCCATGGGTCCACAAACCTCATGGTAATCATGTCATTCCTATCAACCATATTAAATGGTTGTTGATGACCTGGTTGACCGAAAGGGGGATTCATTGGTGGTATTGGAGGCGGTTGAGGATTATTATCCATCCTCCTAGGATTTTCATTCCTTCGACCCACTCCTATTCCAGTAGGTTCTGGTTCGAATATAGGATTGTTGTTTATTCTCCTATTCTGGCCTGTTATGTTTTCTCTAGGCCTTGGTTCTTCAACAATATTTACTGTTCTATAAACATGATCCTGACCATTCACATGGTTTCCTTGCATCCCTTCGAATACTGGAAAAGTATTATTAGGGACAGACATATAAAAACTTTCTTGTGAATTAGGCCTAAAAGGAGGCCCATTTGTATGATTCATAGGATTTGGCTGAAATAAACCATGACCATGACCTCTTTCATTCTGTCGAATCATAGAGGGATTTCTACTCGGCACCATCGCTGGTGAAAATTGCGGTAGACTGTTGTTAAGAGAAGTGATTAGAACATTAACATTCTGAATCATATTCCCCAAGTGATCAAATATTGGTGTTAATTGACTCACCAAATCATGTTGACTTTCTGAACCAACATTCCCATTATTTGGAATTGAATTTAAATTTTCAACTCCTTTTTCTGGGTTTTCACTGACTGCATGATTCCCAGTATTGCTACTCTGAGGATCTTGGTGTGGAGAACCACCAGTTTCAGCAATATTAACACCAACATTGGCGTTATCAACAAACCTATTACTTTGAAGGTTTCTGTTTGTCATCTTTTGACACTTATGTCCCACCGGGCGTGCCAAAAATGTTTGGTTGGAAAATTTATAAGTGTGTGCGAGCGTGCCAGGCAAGCAAATTGCCAATGTGTGTGTGTGATATCCAAACTGCGCCTCACCAAGCAAATTGGGTGACGTTCGATGCCTTAAACAGGACTTTAACCGTGTAAAGATGCACTTAATTGAAACACTTCAAACTGATTCTAAGATAGCTACTCCTAATAAAATAGTAAAGAAAGCAATAAAGTAAAAGACTACTTTGATTAAATTAAACAAACTACAATCTAACCTTGAAGATGACTTCGAAGGTGTTCTATTCCTAAGTTTAAATATCTAAATAACAATATAGTATGAGTATTGAGAGATATATGTTGATGTTGATCGAAGGATCCCTTTCGAATGCACAATCCTTCTATTTATAGACTTCGAGGGTCCCCAACAACTCTGTTTGAATACTCCCTCCTATTTTAAAACTGATAACTGCTCTGACACCTGTTATATCCTTGAATTGACACCTGTTCTTCAGTTACTTCTTGATGATCAACACGTGTCTTCTAGCGGTTAAATATTTGAACAACGTGAATCAGAAACAACTGCTCATAACAGTTTCAGTATTCATTCGGGTCCACTAATTATCCTGCCACATAAACTCTTACGTGTCAATTATGCATTGGCTGGATATTTTTATCACAAACACAACCCCATGGATTCTACACACCACTGCCTATTCCTAGTAAGCCTTGGATTGATATCTCAATGGACTTTGTGTTAGGTTTGCCTAGGACCAAACTAGGTAGGGATTCGATTTTTGTGGTGGTAGATCGCTTTTCTAAAATGGCACATTTTATTCCATGTCACAAAACGGATGATGCATCACATGTTGCTGATTTGTTCTTTAAGGAGATTGTAAGATTACATGGTATGCCTAGAACAATTATTTCATATAGAGATGCTAAGTTCTTGAGTTACTTTTGGAAGACCTTGTGGTGTAAGTTAGGGACTAAGTTATTATTTTCTACTACTTGTCATCCACAAGCTGATGGTCAAACTGAAGTAGTAAATAGGACTTTGTCAACTTTGTTAAAGGCTATTATTCAAAAGAACATTAAAACATGGGAAGATTGTTTACCACATGTTGAGTTTGCTTACAATCGATCTATTCATTCTGCTGCTAAATTTTCACCGTTTGAAATTGTATATATCCATTAACTCCGTTGGATTTATCTCCTTTACCTTTGACTGAGCATGTTAATTTAGATAGCCAAAGGAAAGCTGACTTTGTTAGACAGATTCATGAGAAAGCCAGACTCAACATTGAGCGACGAACAGAGCAATATGCAAAGCAAGCCAACATGGGGCGTCACAAGATGGTTTTTGAACCCGGAGATTGGGTTTGGTTGCATATGCAAAAAGAGAGATTTCCAGCTGAAAGGCGTTCCAAATTGCTGCCACGAGGAGATGGGCCTTTCCAAGTTCTCGAGCGCATCAATGATAATGCTTACAAGCAAGTGGGTAATCTCTCTAAAATGTAGAGAGAGAAGCTCCTACTTCTCTCAAAAACTTTTGTGGTCTTCTTTACAATCTGATTGTTTTTCTCTTCTCTTTTCTTATGTATTGAGAATGGGTTCCAATAAGAAGAAAAGAAATCAAGGTGCTGGTATTGGTTCTCCTAAGATTAACAACCTAATCTCTCCAAATGGTGTGGTCTCTCCAAATGCTACATCCAGTAACCCTCTCCACAATGCTACTGGTTCTGGTACTCAGTCTATCCTCTCTCCTGAACTAGCTGGCAAATACTTGCTCAAAGGTGATGGCTCTGTTCAGCTTAGAGATGGATCTCACATGGGAGGTACCCTTTCTGAGGTTGTTCATGTTCTTAATGTAGCTAAATCAGAAAATGTTCAGAACTTCATCATTTCCAATCCATCCAAATCCATTGTTTACAGTGTTAATGATGGGGGAATTTCTGATCTGTCTAAGGATAATAGCTCTGAGATCTTTGAAGAAGATCTGGAACTTCCAGAGGAGTGGGATGAAAATTCAAATGAGGTTAGCCCTTCTGTGGATAGAGAAAGGATTTCTATCAATGGGAGGTTCTGGGATATTGCTGATAAAAAGGAAGAGGGTGAATTTGTAGATGGAAGCTCTATTGAAAATGGTTCCTTTAAATCTGTTCTTGACTCAAATGAAATACTAAAGAGAAAGAAAAAGGCTGTTGGTGAGAATCAGGCTTCAAAGGAGGTTTCTTCTGCTCAAGAGATTATTTGTGCAACAAAAATTTCCCATCCTTCTATTAACGATGAAGGTATTCAGGAAATTCATTCTCAACTTCAACCAGTTCTCTCGGGTAAAGATACAGCTGGTACATGTGATGAGAATCAACATGGGCCATTACAAGATCCATTGCATGTTCCAAATGGGCCAATTACAAGAGCAAGGACCAAAAAGATCAAAGAAGTTTTCAATGGGCTGATTCAAGAAATTTGGGCTGATTTTAGCAATCCTAAGAGTGGCCCAAAGGGAAATGAAGACTATGTCAATTTAATTCATGCATGTGAAGATGTGGACTGAATATAACCTCTAAGATATAGCTATATATGTTTTATAGATAGTAGTTGAGAGTTGGTTCATGTTTTTAAGTGCATTTAATGAGTTAAACTACTTTTTTGTACTAGCCTTTGCTAAAAAACGTGAATGCATTATTTCTTATGGTTGGAGGGTTGTTCCAACTACTTGCATTTATTCCTATGGTTGGAGGGATGTTCCAAGCCTATATATATCCTTGCTTATCTTATGTAATGGACAGATTTTGATAAATTGATAAAAGTGAGTTTTTACTCCTTCTTCTTGGTTCTTCATTGAACTTCCAGAACTTATCAAGGTTTTCACCTTGTGGCGTTCAAAACTAAGAATACCTGTGGTTTGCGTCTCTTTATAGGCGTTGGGTCTCAGGTTCACTAATTGGAATACCTGTGGTTTGCGTCTCTTTATAGGCGTTGGGTCACAGGTTCGCTTTTACAACAATCGGATTTTTAGCTTTCTTGGGAAGATATTCAACTTTGTTGTTGGGTCTCATTGCTAGTCTATTGAGGTTCGCATCATTTGGTATCAAAGCAAGGTTTCTAAAATCAGGTTATCTATCCTTTTAATTTTTCGTCTATTCTCTGTTTGTTCTTCGTATTTTCTTCGTGACTCTTCGTGTTCTTTTGTTCTTCAAATTCTGTTTTATATTGTGTTTTTCTTTGTTTTTTTGTTTTTGTGCCTCTAGTTATACAAAAAAAAAAAAGAAAAAAAAAAAAAGAAAAGAAGAGATCCGAAAAAAAAAGAAAAAAAAGAAAGAAAAGAAAAGAAAAGCTATCCCCTAAAAAATAAAAAATAAAAAATAAAAAAAAAAAAAAGAAGGGAGGCATTGATATCAAAGAAAGGCCAAATCTGATTTTTTTTGTTTCTTCTTCCTTTGAGGCATACTAATCTTGGTTTCTAGTTCTCTCATAAAAATATAACTATATCTCTGATTTCTTCTCTCTTAAATCTGATTGTTAGTTTCAATTCTCTTTAAATCTGATTGTGAGTTTCAATTCTCTCAATTCTGATTGTGTTTGTCCTTCTCCTTTGATTCGTCATTTTTAAAATATTTTCTCCATTGGTATAAGTTTTGAAACACTACTCGATGAGATCTCTTGATTCAAGTTCATTTAGTTCATTAAAGAACTGAAAAGGGGAGTTAAGAGTGGAAAAAGGCAAGAGAGTGTGAGATCAATTTCGAAAAAGCCAATTAAGAGTGGAACACGAGTGTGAGTGACATAATTTTGAGTGCATACACGTGAGGGAGTGCTGTGAGGTTTTATCTCTAACATTTTTTCACAGATTTCAAAATATGTCTTCTCAATCAAACAAAGAAGGAAAGGAGGATCCGTCTTTCATGTTACAAGCTATGCAGCAACAATTTGAACGTATGGGCGTGATGTTTAATGAGATTCGGGATAGGATGGATAGACAAGATGCTGAAATTGCAACTTGGCGTGAAGGGCGTCCTCAAAGAATCCGAAATGCTAGAAGGCAAGAAAGACACATACCCCTAGATGAATCTGATGAAAATCATGAGGATGAGTTTGATGAAGAAGAAGATCGAGCCTCAATAAATAGTGGGGGCAGATTTGGGCCAAGGAGAGAAAGGCGTGGTAGAGGGTTTCAAAGAGGTCCAAGATGGCAAGATGGGGTTGACAGAAACTTGGGAAGCATCAAAGTAAAGATACCTTCATTCCAAGGGAAAAATGATCCAGAAGTGTACTTGGAATGGGAGAAGAAAGTGGAGTTGATATTTGAGTGCCACAACTACTCCGAGGAGAAAAAGGTAAAACTTGCTGTTATTGAGTTTACTGA